>PVJD01002673.1:0-192772 GCA_004026545.1 Mormoops blainvillei | reverse complement strand
GGGGCTGGAGAAAATGGTGGTGGGAAAGTGTTGATAAAAAAAATAGACAGGGGGAGGCTAAGAATAGTATAGGAAATTGAGAAGCCAAAGAACTGATATGTACAACCCATTAAAATTTTTTTTAATACTAATAATAAAAAAGGAAAAGGTGAAGAGATTAAAAAGGACAAATTGGTAGTCACAACATAGTTATGGGGATGTAAAGTACAGCACAGGGAATATAGTCAATACTATTGTAATAAATATGTATGGTGACACGTGGGCACTATGCTTATTGGGGGAATCACTTTGTAAGTTATATAAATGTTTAACCACTATGCTGTACATCTGAAAGTGATATAAAATGTCAACTGTAAATGAAAAAAAAAATAAATTCATGTCTACCTTATTTGGACATAGGTTCTTAGTAGATGTAATTAGTTAAGGCTCTCAAGATGAAAACCTCCTGGATTTACAGTGGGCCCTAAATCCAATGACTGGTGTCCTGAGAGGAAGAGGAGTGGACACAGAAGACACAAAAAAGAAGGTGATGTAAAGATGTACTTGGAGATTGGAGTTATGCTGCCATAAACCAGAACCCAACAGAAGCTAAAATAGGCAAGAGAGGATTCTCCCCTGGACCCTTCTGTGGGAGGACAGTCCTGCTGACACTTTGATTTTAGACTTCTAGCATCCAACTGTGAGAGAATACATTTCTGTTGTTTTAAGTTTGTGGGACTTTGTTATAGCAGCCCTAGGAAAATATGTTAAGCCCTCTGTGTCCACTGGTTTTGCATACATGGATCCAACCAATTACAGAAGAAAAATATTTTTTAAAAATCCCAGAAAGCTTGAAAATCCAAAACTTGAATTTGCCACTACACCAAATCCACGCCAATGAAGTGATGTGTAGGCATACACTGCTGTAGCCAATATGAGAATATCATGCCTTTTTACAGAAAGGCCTTGAGCATCTGTGGATTTGGGTATCTACAGCAGGGGTGGGAGGGGGTCCTATTAGGGGAATGGGGTCTGGAACCAGTCTCCTGAAAATATACCAAGGGATGACTCAAAAATACTCCCTAATCTCTGATTTTATTGAAATATCTAAACTCCAATCTGTTCTCTTTCTCCACTTGAGTCTCTTGTGTAAAGTGAGGGTATTTAATAACATGACCTCCAAAGGCTCTTTCAGCTTTCTGACTCCCTGCTCTATGGTTCTCACACCTGGGGAGTCACCTGAGTGTATTATAAAAGACTGATGCCTGGCTCCCACTCCTACAGGTTCTGATGTAACTGGTTAAGGGAGGAGCAGGGACATGGATATGTTTTAGAACTCCATATGGGATTCTACTGTGCAGCCACTGAGGAGAATATTTCTGGACACACAGGACTTTATTTCTTTGAATGCAGGAGCATCCAATCAAGAGCACTAGTCAGAAAATTGCCTTTCATCCTTTAATAACTATGTTAAATCGATGTCACTACCTTGCAACATCATGAGTGAGGAGTGCTCTGCCACAGCAAGCAGAGGAAGTAGCACAGGTGGGTGAATTTCCAGCAGCCTGACCCTTGCCATAGACACAGAGCCATGTCTAGACAGTCTAGAAGCACATGGTGGTTCCTTGTTGGGGGTCCCTGTCCTAGGTGCAGAAGGTGGAATGTCTTTACTGATTCTTGTGCATTACTGAGAAGGGGCAAATGAGAAATATTCTTAGTAAAGTCTCAGCAGTGTAGGTACCATGCTACTGTACTTTGGTTGTCCAAAGTTACCACCACAGTCTTTTCTCCCAGGATAAATCTAGTCACCAATGACAACTTGGCCATTACATGTTTCCACCTTTTTTCCAATTTGATGTAAAACTCAAGCAATAATATTTTGGCAAGCACTGCCTGGAACCCCAAGTGACACCCTTCAAATTTATGCTGACCTCCCCCAAAGCTTCTAAATGCACGTACTTTAGTATGACCTTGAATATTTCAGTTTGCCAAGGAATATCAATGAGAAATGGCACAGTCAACCACTTTCAACACAGCTTGACCAAGAGGATTGGTGTCAAAAAAATGAGAGGCTGGATGGACATTCTTAGGGGCTTAATCCTTTTGAGATAAGAGCTGAGAGCCCTTTTTACATACAGCTTAAGGAGATGGGTTTTGTCAGGATGGGCACATGGGGTGGGAAAAGTATTAGAGGAATAAATGACTGAAAAAGATAGTTTTTTGCCCTGAATCAATAAGCATTTAAGGAAATTCCTCCAATACTCCCATTTTTATTCATTTGTTTGAAAAAGTAAGTGCCCGCAGTGTGCTAGACACTGTGTCAGGTGATGGGTTTTTATGACATTTAGGATAAGCTGCATCATTTGCTAAAACTAAAATTCACTTAACCCTCAAAGGTAAATTTAATCGAATACAAACAGAACTGTCAATGTGGAAAATTTCACTTTGGGGGTATAAGTAGTTTAGATGAAGACTTTCCCTCATAATCTAGATATGTATCACTTTAATCCTGGCCTAAGTGTTTCAAGAAAATACTGACCTGAATATACTACTACAAGCATGTGGTCTCAGGCTTACGTGTACACAGATTTACCTCTGTTATAAAGGCCATACCTCTAGGTGCAATCGATACTCAGAAATCCTTGCAAGCTTCCCACCTATGTAGGCCTAACACAAGAGAAAGGAAAGGTATGGCTGTGTTCATCACTGCTCTCAAAAGCATTTATGCAGAGTTCGTCTTTTGTTACAATACAAGCTGACGTTTAACTGATCCTGATATCCTGATGCAGTCACCTCTTTTATAAAATAAAAGAGGCAGAGTGGTGGAACAGGAGTACAGGGCTTAAATCCTGAAGTTCGAGTTCTATTCAAGATCTAACACACTAGGTATATGGCTTTGAGCAGGACTCAACCTTTCTTAGTTTCTGTGGTACGGTCTACAGAATGTTACTAATATTTACCTCACAAGGCTGTTGTGAAGATTAGAGATGACAGAGGCTTAGCAAGGGCAAGGATACAGTCTTTTGCTGTCCCTGGTATTCCCAAGTGAAGGTGTAATATTACATGCAAATGACATACTATTCATTATAGATAGAAAACCATACATTCAGATATCAACATCAATATTTTATTTCTACCTGAATTCTTCAGTGTGAATAACTATACTAATGAAAGGGGTAGACTATGTAGACAACAGATCACAGGCTGTGAGTATATTTACTCTGGTTGTGTGTGTGGGTGTGTTTATGGGAGGCTTTCAATGTGTACTTAAGCAGAGATTACAGAAGCTAGTTATGAAACTCTTACTCTCCATAATGATGAATAACAAAGCAGAGGCCTTCGGAAAGATAGCAAACTCCTAAGGATGAGCCCCTCTTCCAAAGAGACAAGTTTGGGAGTGATAAGGAAATAAGAAAGGGAAACAGAGAAATGAGAATGTTGGTACATATGATTTTTTAAATATAGACAGAGGCTCATAGTCTCTTAGCAGCTGAAAGTAGGTCAGAGTTCCCAGAAATGAAAATTCCTTCAACAGTGTCCCTCTAGAGGGTAGGTTCCTACCATGGTTCAGGTACCCAACACAGAATCTCACACATGGAAGAGACTCATCTTGGTTTTCCTGATAGAGCCAGAAAGTTTTCCTGTTATTGAGCTGTGCATTCCTTGGCTAAAACACAAACAAACAGGGCCTCCTGAGTTATGCTCTGTAATTATGCTTGATTTATGTTCTGCCTTGTGCATGGCAGCTCTTCAAGTACTAAAGATAACTTCTGTGCCCTTCTCAGGTCAAACTTCCCCAGGATCCTCATTATTCTGAAAATGGTATAACTTCAGCGCTTCCCACACATTCTGCCCAACCTCCTGGTGGCTGGTTCTTGGCTTCTTTCTTTACTATATCCCTTTGGAGATGGCTGCAAAGCAAATAAAGTCACAAAGAAGGACCCACAGTAAAGAAGAGTTTTTCTGGATCATTGAGAGTTACTATTGTAACCTGGTGGTCAACAATTCAAGAAGCAGCTTTAACAAGTAACTTTTAATCATATAACCATCTGGGTTTAGGTACACTAAAGTAGCCTAAACTGTCATTATTAAGCACTCTTATCCACAAGGGAGGTTCCCACAAAAAGGAACCACAGGAAAATACTGATGATAATTTTAGTTTATTGAGAAAACTGGTGCCCTCATTAGACTTAAGGTTTTAAAAAACGGTCCACACATATGTGTGCATAGTTCCCAAAATGTGTTCCATAGAACATTAATTCTGTTGCGTATTTATAGGACGAATTACGTTTTCAAATAGAAGGTAAGTTATTTGATTCTAGGTTTACACTTTTAAATGGCTCATTTACTGAAAGTCTTCTAAAAGTCTTCAACATGCTCCTGTGCATTGTGCATGCTGCAGAGGGAGAGAGAGACCAGACAGGGTTTAGCTACAACATATGTATTCCTTGCAGTATCTTCTGGGTTGAGTACTACACAGAAACATTTGGGGAAATGCTGCATCAGATCTCTAACGCTGTAAGGCAGCACACTGGGGGAAGAGTGTCACCTGGTGATCAGGAACCCTATAATGCCCTCACCTGTGTGCATGTAAGGTAGAAACAGCTGGGCTTTCACCAGAACGATCCCAGGATAAAGCAACAGGAGTTGCTTTATCAGCTGTTTGTGAGTATTCACTAAGGGTTTCCTCATGGGACTAACTAGAAGTTCCAAACATAGCATGAAGCTCTCTTTAAGCTTTTTTTTTTTTTTTAAATAAGTAAACATACTTCTGGATTCAGTTGAGCTCTCGGGTGAGAATTTCTTGCAGAAACACATTTAGCGGTACTGCCAGGAAGCAGCATCTATGAGGAATTATGGCAGCACTGCAGCTCAGGAAGGTGAGTAGCTGTCAGAACAGCAAACAAGGTGGCGGTGTCCAGGTGCCCCTCCAGGACTCATCTCAGGCTTACTCTTTTTGTGGCACTGCATCCCCATTACCCCTGCTTCTCTTCCATTTTGAGTTTCCTTTGTGAGGTTCCTTTTAACTAGATGTCACTGGTTTGAAATGCTGGGGATTGTGGGGCCAGTGCATAAAACTAATACTACTACTACTAACATTCACATGAATATTAGAACTCACAGATAACATGTATGAGCATCCAGCACATGCCTGGAACTTTCACACCCATGACCTTATTTAAATTTTAAGACAATCTTGCCATGTACTGTGCATGTCTGCTTTTCCAATACAGAGGCCCAGAGAGGTGAAGAAATGATGGGGGAGTAGCAGACACTGATGGTTGATGCCAAAGCCGAGGCTCAGCTGCCATATTTCCTCAGCTTCCAGGGGACAGCCTCTAGAATGTTCCTTTTCTTTGGAATATTCTACAAGGAATGCAGCCCATACAAATATGAAAGTCTCAACAGATGTATTATAAATGGGAAGGCAGAATCTATCTTAATCAAACCATATACTTGCCTTAGTTTACCAAAGGCCAAATCTCTAAGTAATATGAAAAAAGGTACAAAAATTTAGTAAAGAGATGATGGTTAAGAATTTAGAGGCCAAAGCAGATTCAATGACACACGAACACAGTATTAAGCAGAGGCAAGGTGCATGAGGCCCTAAGGCATTTACTTCATGCGAGGTCCCGTGTGGGGGGAGCAAAAAAATGAATAGAGCGTGGTGTCAAGGACAGAATGGCAATGCTCTAACAAAGTAAATGGCTTTGAAAAGTTTTTCTAGGACTACTAACCAAGATGGACACTTAGACAGACACATTTCACCTCCCCGCACAACCAAAAGAAGGACAATAACAAATTAAAAAAAACAAACAAACAACCAGAACTGCTAGAAAATCAAACTGTATGGAAGTCCAACAATCAAAGGAGTTAAAGAAGAAACATTCATCCAGACTGGTAGGAGGTGTGGAGGTGGGCAGCTGGGGAGGAGAGAGTGCAGGGCAAAGCAGCAGCTGCAGGACCAGGTGGTGCCAAATTTGCATGCAGGTAAACTAGAAGGAACAACTTCTAGGTAGAGACACAGACCATAAAACCCAGGGTTCCAGTATGGGAAAAGACAGCCTCAAAACCTCTGGTTGTAAAAACCTATGGGGGCTGCAGCAGCTGGAAACACTCCCAGCCCCACAACAGAGTTTGTAGGGGAGACCCACAGGGTCGTAAAACATACACAAGCCTGGCCACCTGGAAATCAGCACCAGAAGGGCCCACGGTGCTTGTGGGTGGCAGGAGAAGTGACTGAAGGCCAGCCGAGAGCCAACCAAGCAGCACTGTTCCTTCTTTGACACCTCCCCCATATACAGTGCTACAAGGCAGTGAAGCGGGTTGCCTGGCACTGGCAAATACCTAGGGCTCCGCCCCTAACAATGTAACATGTGCACTGAGACAAAAAAATATGGTCCAAATGAAAGAACAGAACAAAACTCCAGAAAAGTTACAACTAAGTAATGAAGAGATAGCCAACCTCTCAGATGCAGAGTTCAAAACACTGGTAATCAGGATGCTCACAGAAATGGTTGAGTATGGTCGCAAAAGAGAGGAAAAGTGAAGGCTATACAAAGTGAAATTTAAAAAATACAGATGGAAACAACAGTGAAGGGAAGGAAACTGGGTCTCAAATCAATGATTTGGAGCAGAAGGAAGAAATAAACATTCAACTGGAACAGAATGAACAAGCAAGAATCCAAAATAAAATTAGAGGCTGAGGAATCTCCGGGACAACTTTAAATGTTCCAACATCCAAATCATAGGAGTGCCAGAAGGAGAAGAGGAAGACCAAGAAATTGAAAACTTATTTGAAAAAATAATGGAGAACTTCCCCAATCTGGCAAAGGAAATAGACTGCTAGGAAGTCCAGGAAGCTCAGAGAGTACCAAAGACGTTGGACCCAAGGAAGCACACACCAAGGCACATCATAATTATGTTACCCAAGATGAAAGATAAGGAGAGAAACTTAAAAGCAGTAAGAGAAAAGGAGACAGTTACCTACAAAGGAGTTCCCAAGAGGCTGTCCACTGATTTCTCAAAAGAAATCTTGCAGGCAAGAAAGGGCTAGAAAGAAGTATTCAAAGTCATGAAAGGCAAGGACCTACATGCAAGATTTCTCTATCTGGCAAAGCTATCATTTAGAATGGAAGGGCAGATAAAGTGCTTCCCAGATAAGGTCAAGTTAAAGGACTTCATCATCACCAAGTCCTTATTACATGAAGTGTTAAAGGGACTTACCTAAGAAAAAAAAGATCAAAACTATGAACAGTAAAATGACAACAAATTCCCAACTATCGACAACTGAACCTAAAAAACCCAAAAAACAAAAACAAGCTTAGCAAACAACTAGAACAGGAACAGAATCACAGAAATGGAGATCACCTGGAGGGTTATCAGTAGGGAAAAGGGGGGAGGAAAATGGGGAAAACATATAGGAAATAAGAAGCATCAATGGAAGGTACAAAATAGACAGGGGGAGATTAAGAATAGTATAGGAAATGGAGAAGCCAAAGAACTTATAGGTACAACCCATGGACATGAACTAAGGGGAGCTGGGTATACTGGTGGGAGAGGGGTACAGGGTGGAAGGGAATAAAGGGGAGAAAAAAATGGGGCAATTGTAATAGCATAATCAATAGAATATACTTTTTTAAAAAAGAAAAGTTTTTTAATATCGCCTAAGTTATTTTAAGTCTAATATTCTGGCATACAATAGAGGCAAAGAATATTTTTAAATTGCCATCTATTGACAGGCTGATGGCAGGTTGTTGGAATTATAATTTCTTTAATAATCTTAATGGCAAATAGTCCTTATTACTTCTAGGCTCATCACACCTCTTTCTTCATGAAGAGAAGGAAGATTTGAAGCCCTGGTACTTAACTATCGCTTCTCTTATAAAGAAATTCTATGAGATAGATACAGACAACAGATTGATGGTTGCCAGGGGTGGGGGATGGGGGGAGGACAAAATGGGTGAGGGGGATCAAAAGGTAAAATTTTCTGCAAATTAAAGCCACAATGAGATACCACCTCACACCTATCAAAATGGCTATTATCAATAAGTCAACAAACAGTAAGTGTTGGTGAGTATGTGGAGAAAAGGGAACCCTCGTGCAACTGTTGGTAGGAATGCAGATTGGTGGAGCCACTATGAAAAACGGTATGGAGCTTCCTCAAAAAATTAAAAATAGAACTACCACATGACCCAGCAATTCCTCCTCTGAGTATTTATCTGAAGAAATATAAAACACTAATTTGAAAAGATATATGAACCCGTATGTTCATTGCTACATTATTTACAATACCCAAGATATAGAAACAATCTACCCCGTATTTTGCATATTTTGACATGTAATAATGTGCACCCCACATTTTTGGCCCAAAATTTCTGGAAAAAAAAGATTTAATTTTGATTTTTTAATTTAATTATTTATTGATTTATATTTATAAACAAAACCAATTATCGTATTCCAGGGTATTATTTTGCATACGGATATCGTTATTGCTTTCTAGAGCTACACTCTTAACACATAAGCATTAAAAAAAAGAATTAAAAACATTTATATAGATACAGAATTAGTACTGCCCACGTATAATGTGCATTCTTATTTTTTCCTCAAAAATATAGGCAACAATATGCGAATCATACATGGCAAAATACAGTAAATGTCCACTGATCAATGAATGGATAAAGAAGATGTAGTACATATATACAACAGAATACTACTCAGCCATAAAAAAGAATGAAATGTTACCATTTGTAACAACATGGATGGGCCTGGAGGGTATTGTGCTAAGCAGAATAAATGAAACAGAGAAAGACAAATGTCATGTAATTTCTATTATATGTGGAATCTAAAAAAAAAATAAATGAACAAACAAAACAGTAACAAACTCATAGATACAGAGAACAAATTGATGGCTGCCAGATTGGGGGTAGTTGGGGTAATGGTTGAGAAAGGAAAAGGGATTAAAAAGTCAAATGTGTAGTTATAAAAATAGTCACAAGGATGTAAAATACAGCAGAGAAAATTTAGTCAATAATATTGTAATAATTATGTATGCTCTCAGACAGGTCCTATATTTACCATGTTGATCACTTCCCAATTTATATAAATGTCTAATAACCATGTTGCACACCTGAAACTAATATAATGTTGTATGTCAACTGTAATTAAAAATAAATTTAAATAAAGGCCAAAAAAGGTAAAAATTTCCAGTTATAAAACAAGTCGTGGGCATGGTTATTAACGTTAATAATATTGTGTTCATATTTGAACCTTGTTAGAAGAGTAAAACTTAAAAGCTCTCATAACAAGAAAAAAATTTTGTAACTGTGTGTGGTGATGGATGTTAGCTACACTTATTGTGGTGATCATTTCTGTAAGGTATATAAATATCAAATCATTACACTGTATATCTGAAACTACCAGTGCTATATATATGTCAATTATACCTCAATAAAAATTCTATAAGAAAATAACATTTGCTATAATTTTCGGGAGAGTCATCTACTTGCAGCAAGGGATTACTAGAAAGAATACTTAAAAGACAAGTAAGAATGGGCAACAAGGCCACTTACTGGTTTCGTCCCAATAAGCCTTTATACTTTTAACTGAAATAAATTCAGAGATTATTAGATACTTATGCATTCAAAGTTAAAAGCAAAAAAAAAAAAAAAAAGAAAAGCATCCAAATGACTTCTTGGTTATTTACAGTTTGGGATCATCTACACTTCCATTTAAAAAAAAAAGGAGGAGGAAAGAAATAGAGAACTCTACCAGAGTTTTCTCAAAATGAAGAATAAAAAATGCAATAAACATATCACTGGGAAATATTTAAAAGAAAAGAATACCTCTGTATTTTGGAATGAAATATTATCTGATGCAGAATATATACAATAATTGCCCTATTATAAACTCCTTTTTCAAAACTAGAGTTCATCATAGCAACATGGGTTTCAAAAATTAAATTGTCTCTCCATGAATTATACTGTCATAAAAGAAAGCCATTCTTTTCCACATATAAACAACAAAAGTACCACATATGCAGATGCATGCCTCAGTACCTCGGTGCAATGGTGTATTTACTTGTATAAATATTTAAAGTCAGACCTTTGAATTTATAGTGAAGTAGCACACCACTTTACAAAGTAAGGTACTATTAAATTTAGATGCATGACAAATAGAATTCTGTTCAGAATATTAATTGCTGCTGTCAATATTTTAAAACTAAAAAATAATTATATTCAGATTTCATCCTAATAAGCCTAATACATGTGCAGAAATCTTAATAGGTCTTTGTTTAAAGTATATTTTATTGATTATGCTATTATAGTTGTCCCAATTTTTCCCCCTTTGCCCCCCTGCCTAGTTCCCCCCTTCCCTCCAACAATCCCCTCCCTTAGTTCATGTCCATAGGTCATGCATATAAGTTCTTTGGCTTCTCCATTTCCTATACTATTGTTAACCTCCCCCTGTCTATTTTGTACCTACCAATTATGTTTCTTTATCTCTGCACCTTTTCTCCAATTCTCTCCATTGCCTCCCTCCTCCCCAGCTGATAACCATCCAAATGATCTCCATATCTATGATTCTGTTCCTGTTCTGGTTGTTATCTTACTTTGTTTTTGTCTTTGTTTTTAGATTTGGTTGTTGACAGTTGTGAGTTTTTTGTCATTTTAATATTCATAGTTTTTATCTTTTTCTTAAATAAGTCCCTTTAACATTTCATATAATAAGGGCTTGGTGATGAGGAACAGCTTTAGCTTTGCCTTATCTGGGAAGCACTTTATCTGCCCATACACTCTAAATGATAAGCTTTGCTGAATAGAGTAATCTTGGTTGTAGGTCCTTGCTTTTTATCACTTTGAATACTTCTTTCCAGCCCTTTTTTACTTGCAAATTTTCTTGGAGGTATCAGCTAAAAGTCTCATGGGAACTCCTTTGTAGGTAACTCTCTGCTTTTCTCTTGTGGCTTTTAAGATTCTCTCCTCATCTTTCATCTTGGGTAATGTAATTATGATGTGCCTTGGGGTGTGCTACCTAGGGTCCAGCTTCCTTGGTACTCTACTTTCTGAGCTTCCTGGACTACCTGGAAGTCTATTTCTTTTGCCAGATTGGGGAAGTTTTCCTTCATTATTTTTTCAAATAAGTTTTCAATTTCTTGGTCTTCCTCTTCTCCTTCTGGCATCCCTATGATTCAAATGTTGGTATGTTTGTAGATGTCCCAGAGGGTCCTTACACTAGTCTTTTTTTTTTTTTTAATTTCTTTTTTCCTTCTTGCTGTTTTGGTTGAATGTTTATTTCTTCCTTATGTTCCAAATCATTGATTTGAATCCAGGCTTCCTTCCATTCACTGTTGGTTTCCTGTACATTTTTATTTCACTTAGTGATATATTTCATTTCTTCTTTTATTTTGTGGCTATACTCAATGAGTTCTCTGAGCATTCTGATTGCCAGTGACTTGAACTCTGCATCTGATAGGTTAGCTATCTCCATTTTGTTTGGGTTTTTTTCCTGTTCTTTTATTTGGGCCACATTTCTTTGACTCCTCAATTCGGCATCCTCCCTGTGTTAGTTTCTGTGTATTAGGTAGAGCTGCTTTTAATCCCTGTCTTAGTAGTGTGGCCTATATAGAAAAGGGGCCTGTAAATTGTATGGGGCAGAGCCTTAGGTAACTGCCAGGGCAATCTGCTTCACTGCTTTGTGGCTCTGTGTGTGTTGGGGAGGGGGGTGCCGGAGAGGGGACAATGTCACTGCCTGGCTTCTGGAGGCCTATCCCGCACTTGTACTGCTTCCAGTCACCTCATCCACCTCCCATATGTGACTGGTGTCCTTCCAGCTCCTGCTGTGGGGTTTGTATATGTTCTAAGTCCCTGTAAGCCCTTTAAGTGGTGAAAATCTAGCAGTTTCTTCCACTGCCCCAACCCCCACTGGTTTTTACAGCCAGGGGTAATGGGTGTTTATCTTCCCAGTGCTGGAACCCTGGGCGGCCCGGTCTGGCCTGGGGCTGGTATCACTTGCTCCCAAGGTAACCCTTCTGATTTTTATCCACTGCATGTGAATATGGGACCATCTGTTTCACTGCCACCACCGTCTCTCTGCTCCACACTGCCTCTCTGCCCTGTCTCCACAACTTTGCCCCTCCTACCCATCTGGATGAATGTGGTTTCTTTAAATCCTTGGTTGTCAGACTTCTAAACATCTTGATTTTCTGATGGTTCTGGGTGTTATTTGTTTTTGAGACCTGGTTGTAATTCTTTCTATGGGTGTGTGAGAAGGTGAGGCATGTCTACCTACACCTCCATCTTGACCAGAAGTCCCTTAATAGGTCTTAATGATACCTTGCTAAAATTTTTAAATTATCAGATATGCTTTGTAACTGAAGCACAAGCAAGTTTTCTGTCTGGTGCTTCTTTCCCTGCTCTTATTTTAATGATACAATTCAATTATCACAGGAAAGAAAAGAGGAAAATCAGAAACATCTCTAGTTTACCATATGACTGTGTGTTCCCCATGGAAACCGACCTTTTCACACAGACGCAGGTGCTGAAAAGCTATGTGATGGGGGATACTCACATGTGTAAATGTATAACATAATTATGAAGAATTCAATAACATGGTTATTTTCCACCTTAGTTTGTGTTAACATAAGCTGGTACGTTATGATTATGTGCTCTTATAATTACTCTCCTGCTCCAGCATGTAGTAGTTGAACATACCTGCTCTTAGCAGAGTCCACAGACCACTAACCTAGAATGTTCTGATTATATGATAAGGTTGAATTCTGTTTTTGAAACTTTTAGGCAATCATAACTCTACCCATGATTGGAATCTTTGCTACCATGCTTTCTTCCATGCTTTTGTATCTACAGCCACTTGGAAATTCTAACAACATGATAATAAAAATGTATGTCAGGGTTATATTTATGGACTAGGTTTTTGTTTCTTTTTTAAACTACCATTCCTCTTATTTTTCACTGTCTCTCTACCTCCTTTTTTTGATTTATTTCTTGCCTGAAATAGTATGATTTCTAAAAGGAACCTACATTAAAACTAAGGTATCTCTATGTTGTCCTCATGCAAAATAATTTAGCCTGACATCTATCAAATTTGAACAGGGCTTAAAAGAGCCTTCATTCCTGTGCATGTATATCAACCTCTGATCACAGTCTGAGCAACTCACAGCTGACTTGGAAATACCGCTATAGCAGTTTACTGACATATCTTAATAGTAATGCTAAAATAATCACCATTTCTGGATACAAAAATTGGATTTTAAATTTTGGGGGGAATACATTCATTGATTCTTATTCATCTGTTTAGACTTTTACGATATTCTATTATAAAGACAACCTTAAAAATAATGTTTATAAATTATGAGTATATTCTATTAAGTGATATAAAAAATTTCACAGTACTTTATGTAAGTACTTTATGGAATCATTTTAATGGAATCATCCTCATCTTTGCAGGATGATCAAAATTATCTACTGCCAGTGATTAGTTTTGTTAAGATTTCATAACTTATAAACACTTAAATTTATTGGACATTCTATATAACTGTAGACCTACAATTATATTCCCTATTCTTGTTAGACTAAACAAAAATCATGTATTTACTAAAATGTGGTATAGAAGAAATAGCCTATTATGGATATTAAAATCAGAGGTATTCTCTAGTTCCCTTTATTTTATAAGTACACCTTAAGAAAGAGGGTATTGTGTTGACTCTGAATGCATTTTTGCTGTGGACCAACTTTTAACAATAGTTACCTTGTTCCTTTGTAAGAAGTCTGTTGAACCAAAGAGCGGGTCTTGCTTCCTTTATTCCACTGTTGTCATTCAGAATAGATGGCAAGCTGCAAGATGATTCATTACTGTGAAAAGCCGACCTATCCTCGCACTCTTCTGTAGGGGCTCTTTTCAATAATGATGGTGCCTACAGTGTGTTTAAAAGAATACACAAATAAATAACAACAAACTGTAGCTATATTCCCCTTCGTCTCAAAGACCCAGCCTTCAAATACAATTTTAGGTTAAGGTTTACTTAGAATTTAATTTGCTTTCTGATATTTAACTGAAATTAAAATGTCTTCAAAATAAAACAATATCTGATAATTTTCCAGCAGAATTTAATTTGTTACAACAACTTATACTAGAAATAATACATTTTGGGGGGGACTGAATATTACACAGAAGTGTTCTATTTGTGGAGTAAATATGTGTATGAAGTATGACCATTTCTGTTAATCTGGACTGGTTTAGCCAAGATTTTCTCTTTCATTGCATGAATCACTTGGCTTGCACTGAGAAAGAGATCTGAAAAATGTGACCTCATTGTATCCCTGTCATTTTACAAATGACCCCTGAACTTCTCCCAAATAGGGAGATTGCACAAAAACTTGGTGGCTGAGAAGGAGACACTAATCAAAAAGAGAACTGTTCTAAATAATATAATCTTCAATCAAGAATAAAGACGCTCCACTGCTAAATCTGCTGGGTAGCTTGGGAAACTTTTTAAAGGGCACCTAAGTGTCTTACCCATATCACCTCATGTGTCCTGGGAAGGGTGCTGGGCACAGATTTTATCAGAGCCAACTTGAGAGGTAGAGGAAAAGTGGCAATTAACAGGACAGGTAAACACACATCTCTTAATTTTCATGCCAGTACTCCTAAAAATATTCTGGTAACAAGAGTAAAACAACCAATGATGACAGTATCCTACTGCCAGAGTAAGTTTCTTTTTCATTTTCTACTCAGAAGTGATTTGTGCAAGCGGTTGGGAGAGGAAACCTCAGTGTGGTGCTAATTTTTCATTGGTATCTGACAACAGTAGTACATACAAAGCTGTGTCTAACCCAATCTGTGGGAAATAGAGATGAGACTCTACACATTAATATGAAGACTGGGCTGGACAAAGCCTCACAGGCCATGTTAGTCCAAGAGCAAAGTAGTAATAGTATAATTATCTAGTGAACAGGAGGAGAAATAACAGTCTTTCCTTATAATTAACATGAAAGAAGATATCCTAACAGGGAGAATCCCTGAGGCAGACAGAGCATGGAAGATCTGGCCTTATAAGTTTGTTTTTAAAAATACAAGACCTCTATCATCAGCCTTGATATTCTTGCAAGCCTCCTGCCTTCTGTCCTCTCTTGGACTGGGTGGTTTCCTGGGCACCTGGCCTATTCTAGAGGCTGGAGTAGCCGATTTTGGGAGATTTAAGAAGTTGTAGGCTCCTTGGCCGAAGGACTTAGTCTCAAATTAGCCTTGCAAGTTTCTCCTCTATTTCTATAAAGCAGTCCCTGGATTTTATTCCAGTGTGATAACTCTCTGTTGGGATGATCTGCACAGTATCCCTGTTTCTGCAGGCTGGAGTTCTGTATAGAGTCCTCTCCTTCAAGCTCAGGCTAAGGTTGGCTCCCATCATTGGCTGCCACAGAGCCCAATCTCAGCTGCCTATGTGGACCATTGCTCCACACCTGCTTCCAGGTTCTTTCAGAAGAGAGGGGTGAAGAGTAGTGCCAGTTCCTTGACTGCCATCTCTCAACCATCAGTGTGTTCTCTGTACCATCTTGGCATGCCTCATCTCTAGATCTCTGCTCGTCCTGATCTAAGCTGTCCCCACTGTGTGTGTCCAATAATCCTGGGTATCTGAAAAGTATTTCAGAATATGAACATAAAGAGCTAGCTCAAATTCTGTAGTTATAAAGCTGTAATATTCTTTGATATTTCAAATAATCTAAGCTTTCTGAGGGCACTTCAAATATGTGTTTCTCCCTCATATTACCTTATGCAACAACTATAACTAATATTTTCTTGGCATGAGTTCATAATAGCCAGTCTTGACACACTTTTTAAAAATAAAATTGTTAAAGGACTATTGAAGCTTTCCACATTTTCTACTATAAAATGTGTAGACATGGAAACTGTTTTAGATTGCCAATGATTCAGATAACTGTTCACTACTCTCTCCATGATGGTACACTGTTTTGTGTATACCTTTGATATTAGATCCCCTTTGCTTTCACTGGGTTTCAACTGGGCTTCAGAAGGACACAGGACAAAATGCTATAATAATACTGGAAACATCCTTCTAATGAGTCTTTGTATGTTTGACAGGAAAACCACCACAGCCATCAGTTCCACACTGAGCCCTCTTTTTTTAACCATGGTGAGGTAAGCAGTGAGGTAAGTAAAGTGGTGAGCATACTACAGGTTTTAATTTATTTTGTATATTTTAATCCCATTTATCTTCATTATTCACTACATATATTTCTACAATTTCTCTTACTTTTTTGATAGAGAAGTTTATACACATAGGAATTTTGATGAATGATCAAATTACAACATGAGAATGGTTGGCTTGATTCAACCAGAACATGGAGCCAACAAGAGAGCAACAGATCTGCCCAATGGGTTATCATCCATCATAAAAGAGTTCACAATATAAGTCTCTAACAAGCAGGGAATAATGAGAAGCAAGAACAGAAATAAAAGTCAACTTTATTAAAGAAATGATCAGAAGGTTTCTAGAAAAATCAACTTCTCCAGAGTCAGGAAAAACATCTGTATTGTTTGCAGATCTTTTAGAAAGCCATATTTCTAAGGAAGCCCCCAATCTAATGAGCTTGCAGTCTGAGACTGACAACACCAACCCATAACTGCAACAGAACAAAAGCTCAGAGAAGTGAAGAAGGTGCTCTATACATCTCACACTGGGTTTGAAAGCACACTGCAAATTGGAGTGCTCTATCAGAAAATGCTACCAGACAACAATTTTGCTGTGGGCCTTCTGATATTGCTTATGAATGGGCTATGCATGGGCTTGAACTTATCTGTTAACTCATAAAGGCTCTCTTTGATTTCATACATTTGGAAACCAGAAGCAAAGACTGGAGACTGTCTCACTATTCACAGTAGTCTGAAGCCTAAGTCAATACAAATGAACTAGTCCTTCACTATTCTTCCTTCTCAGGAGCCAGCAGAAAGGACTCACAAATTCAACGCTAAGGCATGCATGTGCAAAATGGCTGCTGGTGATAACCCCATAGTTCAGATCTTATGAACGGTAAAAGGGTCCTATTAATTACACTTAGCAGGATACCTAGAATAATTGGCTCAATTCGACTAGAATTTCTCTCAAAGCTCAGTTTAAATATGGATCCCACTAAGTCTAGAATCCCAAGAGTCATCTAGGTTGACTCTTAATTTATATGCAGCAACTTATCAATTGTGATACTCTAATACATAATTAGATAAATGACACTATTAATGGAAAAGACTTTGTGTCCAAAACACCATTAAGAAAAAATAGTTGAAAAATCAAACTCCTTAACATATTGCAACAAATTGTACAAATTTACACAAGAAGCATTCTTACTGGTTAAGAAAAAAAAATTACTAATCAAAAAATATTACTAACCTAATAGAAAAATGAGCAAAGAATATGAACTGGCAATTTATGAAAGAAGAAATACAAACAGTTACCAAATAGGGGAAAATTTGACCTCAATTGTAATGCAAAGGTCAAATGAACAAAAAAATTTGAATTCCATTTGTATTTTTCAATTTGGGGCTCAAAAAAATAAAAAGAAGTTGACAGTATCTGGTTTCATAAGCGCTCAGAGAAATGATATTTTCATCCATTCCTGGTAACTGTGATGGCCCTTTCAGAGTGAGTAGTGCATAGCAAATGCCTGAGAGACTCATATAACCTTTTGCTGTGAGTGGGAATTAGGATCTTTCACAGGATCACAAGGAAAGCATTGTAAGGACCCGTGCATAGGAAATTGTGGTGTCGCATGGTTTATTTGTGTAGAACTAGAAGCTGTCCCCTGGGTTTCCAATGTCCAATCTTCCTCTGTTCTGCCATGGAAAAAGTCCAACCATGTTGTACACAAGGCCAAAGCAAAAGACAGTGTCCAGAGTTTCTGTTTCATATTAAAGTACAGTCCAGTCCAGTCCAGCACCTGAGTAGCTTAGCTTGTGCTCCCAGCTGCAGTCCATTGTTGTGCTGAGGTATTCAGGCTCTGCTAAATGGTCTCAGTCCCCATCCAGGTAGCTTTGCTTGTTCCCAGTTGTTCCAGTGGCAGAGTCTGTGTGGCTGCTGGCCACATGGCTGCTAAGGCCACGTGGCTGTGGAGAGAGGATGCATGAGTGCATGGGGCAAATGTGCTCACAGGTGGGAAAGAAGGGGATGGGGAGAGAAGGAGGGAGGGAGGGAGGGAAGGAGGGAGAGAGAGAGAGAGAGCATGCGCTTCTTTGTTCCCCTGGGATTATATTAGCTTGGACTTGGGACAGACCACGTGCCTTCTCAAAATTACCAATCAACTTCTCAAACTTTCGTCGGTTTGAGTAGGTTTACACTCCTTCATGAGACTGAGAGGCCTCTATGGTCCACTACCCCCTGCACCTCCCAACAATCTGGTACTGGAGGGTGGAAGGGAAGGCGTTAATGCCCTTGGTGGAACGCAATGTTGAGCAAGCAGGCTTATGTTCCCCAGTTTATTAAGCTCACTGTCTAAGTCCCTTTTGGGGAGAAAAAAAAGATTTTACTTATTTATTTTTAGAGAGAAGGTATGGGAGGGAGAAAGATAGGGAGAGAAACATCGATGTGAGATACAAACGTCAATCAGTTGCATCTTGTATACACCCTGACCTGGATGTACCTGCAACCCAGGCGTGTGCCCAGATCAGAATCTAATGCGATTTTTTATTTCGCAGAATGATGTCCAACCAACTGAACCACACAAGTTGGGGCTTTAAGTCCCTGTTGCTCCCTTTCTCAATATCTAGGTAAATACCAACTGTAATAAATACTTTGACATAACAACTTTCTATGTAGAAATTCATTCTAAGGAAGTAGCATGAATATTTGTAAAAATTGAATTGCTCAGATGTTTTTTGAAACTTTTCTAGAAGAAAAATTACAAACAACTTAAATGCTCAATAACAGGAGCCTAGTTAGAGGGACTGTGCAATATTCATATAGGGGCCTTTTGACAACCATGTGAAATTATGTAGAATGAGATGGTATGAAAGGAAGTTCACTTGTGACAAGTGGGAAAAAAAAGAAGCTATGTACGCAGTGTAACCCACAGCAATACATTAAATATCAAAAACCATACTCTACAACATCTAAAGGTTAAATACAGAGAGCATCAGATAATGGACAATTTTCTTTACTTCTTTTTGTTTACTTTAATATCCCATCCCAAGTCTGTGTGCTTTTTTTTTCCCTGCTAGTTTTTTAAAGAAAGTATATGCCAGATGGTAAAGAATCCAATTTCTGTGATTGGGTACAAATACAGTGGATTAAAAAAAGGGGGGACACACACTAAAACTGACAAACTCAGAGGAGGCCTGCATGGTGGCCTCGCAAATTCAGAGACTGAAAAGTAACCACATAGGATGACCTGAAAATAAAGCTCTCTAAAAGCAGTTCATGGCAGGCAGTCATGTTCTAGGCCAGTATTTTCTCTGACAAAGGTCAGTCTTTACCTTAACTGAGCCTGTCTGTGGTCTTTGTGTATCTAGAATAATATACCTTTGGAATATCAGAGTAATTTCCTTTTTTCGGGATCACTCAGAGCACAACCATGGCACCAGAGCAGAAACCACAAATCCCCTCATTGTTATTGTTATCATGTTAATTGTTGGCTGTTAACTATCCTATATCCACAAATGAAAAAGGTTTGTGTCTGTTTTACTGTTTATCCAGTCCCAGAGATTTTCCTCCTTTGCTTTCTCCCTAATCTATCCCTAATCTATATAATCTATCAGCAATGAATTCCATGTAACCCTTTATATCTTTCCCTTTGATTCTGATGTATGAAATAAGTGATAAAACTGTCATTTTCTGCAGCATTTTGTCAATGAGTTGAGATTCTGCCTTCCTCCACTGTCATCAGTTGGGCTCAAATAAACTAAAAAATTCTCTACAGGTTTGAACTATTCTTATGTTGACAATACAAAGGGAAAGTGAATGTGAAAGCATTTAATAAAACAATTCCTTTCTATATGTAAATCGGTTCAGTGCTATTGATGCAGTACAAAAAGGTAAGAGAATTAAAAAACATGGAAGTAGACAGCCGATGACATTTTCCCATTTTACACAGATTTAACTCACCCTTCCTCAAGAACATTCCTCTTGCACACCAAAGTTGATTTTTCAGTGTTTATAAAGAAAAGCAAACATCATCACATAAGTTTTATATCTAAGTTACAGAAGGGGAAGGGGATTTTACCTGCATAGCAATTAAACGAAAGAGAAAGTATTCTTATGTGCTAGCAAACAAGTATTCAAGAGAGATGAACAAGAAATATGCCCAATGTTTAGGGAGAGGTGAAGGGATTTCTGACGTGTGTGTCACATGTTTGTCGGATGAGTGTGTGGTAGGGGAAAGGACAGACCTACCCTACCAGTGACACCAGCAGACTCTGCTTTGCCTGGAGTTCTCCCAGGTAGAAACAAGCATCACTTAAAGTAAAAAGAGTATTAAGGCATTTTGTATTTTAACGAAGTGCCCAACTCATTTTTTTTCACATTAAGTAATTACACATTTTTCTGATTTAAAGCATGCAGCTCAATTATGTAATTGCCTAATAGGTCATGCATCTTATCTAGTCTTGAGGGGACATAATCTGAGTTTCAGGGCTTTAATGATGTCTACTCAAGAAATGGACTGACCCCCGCTGACAGCAAGGGGACCCACAGGTAAACATCATTTATGTGTGGCTGTTTAATTAGCAGTTTACCCAAGAGATCAAAGTAAATATTAGACTCTTACTTAAATAAGTAATTGCTAGTAGAGCTTTCTTAAATTTTGAAAATCTTTTACTTTTAAGAATTTTATCTACAGAGAAATATTTAACTCATATAATTTACTAAACTGCTGTATTGTATGTATTGTTTCAACACAGGGAAACAACTTAAAGATATGTGATTTTGCTAATTGTAAAAAGATGATACATAAAACAAAACAGTCCTAGAACTCAGAAAAGCATTTTTCCCAGAGCTCCCAAGGTTTGCCCTGTCCATATCATTTTGGTAAATGGGGCTGTGCATTTCTTTGGGGCCATTAATTTCTTCAGTCAGAACCTAACTATGAAACTGCTTGCTTATTTCCATCTTTAAGGATACATGTTGTCATTAATGTATTCATAATTTTTATGATTGCCA
The DNA here is from genome assembly GCA_004026545.1 of Mormoops blainvillei. Taxonomy (NCBI): domain Eukaryota; kingdom Metazoa; phylum Chordata; class Mammalia; order Chiroptera; family Mormoopidae; genus Mormoops; species Mormoops blainvillei. Next base: position 171,615 of record PVJD01002673.1, on the reverse strand, counting down.
CATGATGAGATCATGATGACATAAAAAGGAACAAAGCAGAATATCATTTGATTCTTAAGTTATTAGTTGGCCAGGCCCCTCACATTAATAGCAGAGTTATTAATTTGAAAATTGTAAGTGGATTGGTTGTCTGGAACTTAGAATATGTTTCCTAACATAAACAAAACCCTTAAAAAAGATTAGATAGCAAAGAGCATTCAATCAATACTTATTTTCACCCTTGACACAGCTAAGTATAATATACTTGCTGTAAACAATGTTACCGCAAAATACTACGTGGATGATAAAATCTGAAAACAAAGTTCTTAAAATCTACATTTATCAACAGATATGGAATGGACCTAAAAAACAGGTTCTGTTATTCTAAAAAACGTTGTTCTTTTTTAAAGAGTATTCACACAAATGGTACCATAGCTCCTTGGAAAATGTTGTGGTAGGTGCATTTAATTAGATTATCTCTAGGACCTCAATTAACTTTCGTTAAGTTAAGGAGGTAAGATTTCTACACAAAACAATATGCAAAAGGTCTGGGATCAGAAAGGTGAAACAAACCACAAAACCTCACATATTAGTTATTTTTTCAAATAGATTAAGAATGTAACTATTTTCTCAAGTGTTTACCTTGTACATCTTGAAACTATTTTTAAAAAATGACTAACCGTTGTCCTCTGGTCCACGTTTTTGACTGGGAAAACTTCAGACAGTTTAGCTATCTCTTCTTTGATAGAATTATCATGTTCTTTCAAGGTGGCAACATGCTGACCTAATTGTGTCCTTAATAAGCCTGAGGCTGGTGCTTGTTCAGATCTGTAAAACAGATACAAGAGAAACATTAGAGATTTGTAAGACCGAGTTACTTAAGAGAGCCTCACATTTTAAAAGGCCGCATAACAAAGTTAGTATAATGTAGGTTATCCAGAAAAGCCAGGAACCTAATATATTCTGGACTAAGGGAATTTTTTGAGTCCAGGTATACTTTTTTAAACTTTTATTTTATTTTGGCTATGATTTCATTGTTAGATGAGCATTCTCAACTTTGGCTGCATAGTGGAACCACCTGGGAATCTCTGTAAAATCTAGCTGCCTGGGGCCACCTCCTAGAGTCTAGTAAAATTTGTCTGGGGTGTGGCCCAGCATGCAATCTTTTAAGGTTTATAGAGTGTCCTAAAGAGCAATTATTGTTTCAAATTACTGTATAGATGGGCAGGCTCCTTTTAAATGTGGTTAGAAGAAATAGATCACATTTCCATCTTAACAATAGTTTATCCTTGTTATATATACCGCTGCTATGGTCTATTTGTAATTTACAAATATAGTATTGGGAAAGAGTTAAAAAGTAAGCCTATCTTGCTGTCTAGAATATGGTATTTAGATACTAAAAGGTACCTGGGCCCCTTAGAAAAATTCTCTATTCCAGGTCCAGGACAGGAAATATAGAAGATAGCCTGGAACAACGTAACACACCAGAAAGTAAGTAAGCTGTCAAAGTCTACTGAGTCATGTCAAAAGCCTCGGGAGCTATCTTGGAGGGGCTCCCACTGGCTAAAGATGGGACAATTTCAGCACCAAATGCAATAATGCTTACAATGGATTGACACAGCTAGAGTACAAAAAGCCATGACTTTTTTTAAAAAATAAATAAAAACCTTTGGATTTAGCCTTAAAAAAGAAAGAAATCTTGTCACATGCTACAACATGGATGAATCTTAAGGACATTATGCTAAGTGACATAAGGTGGTCACAAAAAGACAAATACTATATGATTCCACTCAAATAAAGTAGTCAAATTCATAGAAAGTGAAAGGAGAATGGTGATTTGCCAGGGGCTAGGGGTGGGAGAAATAGAGTTGTTTAATGGTATAGATAGAGTTTCAGTTGTGTAAGATGAAAAAGTTCTAGAAATTGGTTGTACAACAATGTGAATATACTTCATACTACTGAACTGTACACTTAAAAATGGTTCAGATGGTAAATTTTGTTATGTGTGTTTTACCACAATTAAAAATATAAGCAAACAAGCAAAAAAAAACAACAACCCAAAAAACCCCACCTTAGGAGGCTGCTGGGGCAGCAGCATTTACTGTACATTGTGGTTAGAAGCAGCACTTTCAGAATTCATTATTCTGAAAATTGGTAAGTAAAGAGACAGAATCATGTATTTATCCTGTCTTTGTGGTTGAAAACAAAAACAAAAACAAAAACAAAAACAAAAACAGAACACATTTCAGAGTTACCAAGAAGTTGATGGGACAAATTCTCCCAACTAATAAATACAGAAGAAATCAATGAATTAGAAAACTCACCATTTTGAAAGTCTAATTTAATCAGTGCATCTACGAAATTACCATAATTTTGTGATTGCATAACAATAAACTTTATATTAGAGGCATCAGTCTGCCAATGCTTGAATCCATGGATTTGTCTTAGCACCACTAACGATGGGATGACTAGACATCGACGGGATGACCAGACATCACGTGATGCCTGAGGAAGTGTAATAAAAAGTACAAGTACGACCTATGATGTTATCTTGCCAAAATAACATGTGTGGAATGTCATCATGTATCTGGACTGAATCACCAGCTTGCAGATAGAAACATCTGGATCCGGACTCAAACAAAGCAAATCTAAAAAGAGATTTTTGAGATAATCTAGGCAAACTGATAAGGACTACGTATTACATAAAGAAAATAATTTTGTTATCCTGGCTGGGTGGTTCAGTTGGTTGAAGCATTGAACGCTACACCAAAAAATTGTACGTTTGATTCCTGATCAGGGCACATACCTAGGTTGTGGGTTTAGTTCCTGGTTGGGGTGCATACAGGAGGCAACCTATTGATGTTTCTCTCTCTCCCTTCCTTTCTCTCTAAAAATCAATAAACAGCCTCAGTGAGGATTTTAAATAAATAAATACATACATCCATAAATAAGAAAAGAATTTTGTTAAACAGTAATGTATTAAGTCTTTATACATTAGAGATTAAGTGTTTGTGAGTGAGATATATCACTTGTTTTAAATTACTTAAGAAAAAAAAGTGTGGGCGAGGAAAGGTACTAAAACAAGACTAGCAAAATGTTGACAAGTGGTGATTTGGGTAATGGGTACATGAGACTCCATTATACTATTATATTTGCTTTTGTGAATATTTAAAAAATTTCAAGATAAAAAACTTTTTGAAAGTGTACTAATGTCAGCAATTTACTTGGCAATGTGTAAAGTATAAAAATAAGAAATTGAGATTGATGGATGGGTGGATGGATGGAAAGACTAAATAGACAGACTAATAAAATGTCAAAGGTAGAAACAAGGTGGTGGGTAGTAAGTCATTGTACGATTCTGAATCTTCTTCAGTAAATCTTAATTGTAATAACCTTTGCCTGACCCACTAACTCTAGTTTTTCCCGAGACTTGAGTGAAGTGTCATGTATCACTAGAATCCTTGAACTTATTTTAAAAACTTGGCAGAATGATTATAAAGTTTCTGGCTGATTTGGTAGAAGCTCCTTCAGCAACATGACCCTCTTGGCTCTGGCCAGGCCTCTCCAATGTCATAATGCTGCCCAATTCCTTTGTTCTGATTCTATGTAAATAGGTCTATATTTGCAATGTATATTTTGTTCCACAATAGAAAATTGGGAAATTTTCTACTGGGAAAATGCACTCCCAGGATCCCAGCAAATTTCAGTCCTTTCAGTTGGTATATTTCTCATACTGCGTCAGTCAGCTGTGTTTCTGACCAGAAAACATTATTAGTTGGGTTGAATTAAACTTGAAAACAAGTTGAATTAGGATAAATTAAATTAGTTAAATTAGTTGGGATGGGTTAATTATCAGAGATCAGCATGTCTGGTGATTGTGCACATGATTTCTGCAAAGGCAAAGCCAAGGCAAGACTCTGATTACTAATAACCTCGCCAACTGTAACCATTATTTATTTGGGTCCTGTCATGAAAAAATAGTTAAGATTTTCTATAATTATTATACAGACTTCACAGGAAGACAAAACCCATTAATTGATTTGCATGGAATCAAATAGTAAATAAGCTATTGAAGGAGGTACAACATCTCGAATTTTTGAACAGCTAAGCCAACACTTAAGGCACAAAACCAGACTTTCCTGTAGATTTATTTTAGGACAGGCTGGGCAAGGAGTGCAAAAGCCATGACTGTCCTGGCATGGAATCTTGCCCACGGTTCTACATAAACACATCAAATCAGAAAATTTACAAAGCTGTACACAGGATTTAAAGGACTTTTTTTCTTTTTTGTCTACTTTACATTGGAAAATTTATAACATCAATGCCTCACAGGAAAAAAGAAGTTTGATGTCAGCTAAATTACATACTACACTGATTAAAAATTAACAAAAGAATAGGCTTTAAATAGTCTACAATTAATTTCATACATTTGGAATGACTTTCAATTAGAAAACTGCAATTTAAGCAAGTATACCAGAATTTTCTAACTACAACTGATTTACAATAGATTTGGTAACTTCACCAGTTTTAATGCACACAAAGTAATAAAGACCCTGAATTTTATTCTGAAGATAAGAAAAATAAAATAAAGAAGTTTTTACATGCTATACCTCACACTACATAAAGCTCACTCAATTTTTCATCATGAGTTTAAGAGTACAATTGGGCAATTGTAACTGAAAGTAGCCACTAAAGGATACAATTAGTTGCACCTGAAAAAAAAATAATGGGTAGTCTTATTAGGTTTTGATATAAAACTACTTATTAAGTAATAATTTTAAAGTTAAAATGTTTTCCAGAAGCCAAAAAACAAAACTTTATCAATTACCCCAAATGACATGAATCATATTTTAATAATTCAGAGTTGTTTAAAATAATGACTTGGTGCTCCACCTAATAAGAGTAAACCTTTCGTACAAAGATCTTTGAACACGTAATCCTTGATATAAGAAAAATTAATAATAATGATAGCAATGTTTTTTTCTCTTTTAAGATGCTTCATTTTGTACGCAAGAATTCAGAAGTCTTCATACTATCTTATATGGGGTGTCCAGCCTGCAGCCGAGGATGGCTATGAATGCAGCCCAACACAAAGCTGTAAATTTATTTAAAACATTTTTTTGCTCATCAGTTTTTGTTATTGTTTGTATATTTAATGTGTGGCCCAGAGATGCCAAAAGGTTGAACACTCCTGTTAGAATATGCCATGGGGCAGATGTCCCCTTTTACAGATAAGATTAAAGTAAAGAGACAGATATAAAATGCCATGGTTTGGTCAGGGGCACAAGCAGGGCTACTGTCACATCAAGCACAGCTCTTTTCAATAGGCTTTTAGGAATTCATAACCTGTTAGAGCCTCCCCACTCTGCCTAGCCTAGAATTCTCTGACATGAGCATCATTAACAGTTAAGGAACAAAAGTAGATCATTCTTTTCAAATCTGTGTTTCTGGAATGGTTTATGAAATTAACCAGTGGACTGCTTCAGTCCAGGGGACATTGCAAAGCAGACAGGAATATTTCACATAGGAGAGTGCCCAACAGTAACTCCTGGGGGTTGTAGGGCTCACAGGGTGCCTAGATGAAGAAGGACATGGGGAGCCTGAAGCCATGACTAAAACCCATTAGAAAGAATCTGTATGTAAAGACCTGACTGCTCGTTTCTCAAAGGTCATATAAACACTTGGCACTTTTTCCAAGGCTAGAGAGTAAACCAGTGATAATCACTGTGCATTAATCAGTACCACCAGTCACACACAGGACAATTCTAATTGGAACAGAACAAAACACTGACAGTAGTACACATTCCTGACTTTTTTTATCTGGCTTTAAAAATGATTGTGGTATAGAAACCATCTTGAAGGCTCCAGATATTAATTTTAAAATTTGTTTGGTCATAAACAAGAATAATTTCTTATGGGAGGCTGATTTATACATAACTGTAGATCAATAGTCAAATAAAATGCAACCTTTCATAATGGAAATCAAAGCTCTATTATATATGTTGAGAAACTATAACAAACGTTAGTCTAGCAGATGTAGATTCATATCTTATCGCCCACAATCTCAGTTTGGCAGCCCGGGTTAAGAAAGTCACACAGTGAATCCTTTAGTCTAACAAGTCAGTTTGCCCAGATGAATTATAAATGCATATACGCTTTCTATGCCACATATCACAATCGTGGGTTATGCAAAATAGTATATCAACAGATATAAAAAGCAGTGAGAAAGAAACAGGGACCTGGCTAAAGGGCCTTACAACACACAATCACTAAATGCCCTGGAGAGTGCAGAGACTCCTTTCCAGCCCACTTCTTCCAACACCTAGTAAAGGAGTATTTTTATTTCATATGATAAAAACATGAAGGAGGATTCCCTTGCATTGTCCTTTCCTGCTTTTGGTTGAAAAGTTACTGACCAGAAAGGTCATTTCCACTATTTTCCATAGTTTGGAGATTGCTAGTGTAGATGCAGAAGGCAGTGTAAACACATTCAGGAGTTGGAACCTTATCTTGTGGTCTGTGAAATGAAACCATATGATTGGCCAAGTTGTGTGTGTATGTGCAATAAGGTCCTTTTAGAGACCATTATCTGACTTCTCCTTACTCCCTGATGGGATCATTGCAATATATACTAGATTTATGCTAATTTCTACTCTAAAGAAAATCATGTTATCCTTCCTCTTTGTATTATTAGCATGAAGCAGCTGACGTGGCACATTAAAGGTAGGGAAAATGACATTGGATGTAAAATAACTAGACCCAAATCCTCTCTCACTCTCTCAGGCAAAAGAAGTCCTTTCAGGTGGGCTTTCATAGACATTCATCTGCTGACCACACTTGAGTAACAACTTGTTTTTTACTAATAAATGTTAAGAATGTATTTTAGTAAGAGGAAATATAGTCAGTCCCCAAAATAAAAATTAGGGTTAGGGCACTGTTAACATTTATGCAGTATGAATTAGGTACCTACCAGGTGCCAGCACTGACCAAGCCCATTACACATATTACACATTTTATGAACTCAATGCCACAAAGTTTCTGAAGCCATAGGAGGAAACCCAGACAAGAATTATGATTCATATGTGCCAACTACCCAGTCAACAATTAAACTTCTGTTTCCCGTCCCAGTTTTATGGTCATTTAAGACACATCTTCTGAGTGGTGGCTCTCAAATTTGAGGGATTAGGGCTCCCTTTAAAGACTTATTAAAACCCAGATGGCTGGGCCCTACTGCCAGATTCCTGTTTCTGTGGGTCCTGTATACAAGGTCCTGAATACAAGAGGGTGTGTTTCTCTTTCCAGGTTTTACTGCTGTTGCTGGTATAGGTACCATACTTGTAGATTGTAGACCTAATCTTCTAGATCGCGAGCCTGTATCACTAGCATGACCTTGGAAATTCAGAAACCAGTCTGGGGTTTGGACCTGCCAAGTACATTCCTTTCAGTGGTGGCTACACTGGGTTATATGTTGGGTTGTTCTCCAAGGTATGTTAATATAACATACCCAACAAAAGCTATCCATGCTCTCTCCCGTCAAGCGCTTAAAATGCTGTGATAAGGAGGGACTGAATTGATATATCCAGTTAACAATTAGATACAAATTGTTACAAAGAAGTATGTGGTGAAGTTCATTAAAAAGTTAAACCAATGACTACAAGTTTCTATTCCTGTTCTGATAGTGTGGACTAGTGTTTTGCAACTCTGTTAGCCTTTTCTTGGAAGCATCTGGGAACCCGAATGGCCACCCCACCACAGCAGTGGTTTTGTGACAATAATACCTGACTTGCTTTTCATCACTGCCACCCCCAGGCGAGAGTCTCAGAAGCTGGTGAAGGACAGCTGGTCCGCAGTCTTCAAGGTCTTCTTTCAGAATGTCACTATGATTACAGAGCCTATAAAATAAAACAGGTGCTGCATGAGATGTTTATTTAAGCAGACAGCCAGCTTCTAGAATCTATGGTAGTTCTTCATGGTTTATTGAAATATATCTGTAATATAATCTAGCCATAAAAATGCAGCAACTAGACTGTCTCTCAACAAACATGTAAAATGGGACAGTTTGAAAAATTTGTTTGTGTGTATGTGGCAGTTTTAAACACACCAGAGGAAGTAACTTTTAACCCTTTGAAGACTTTAATGATGTTCAAATCCACAGCTATGCAATCTCATTCCATATTCCACCTGACTAATAGCAATGCTAGATAATCTTAACAACTGAAAAGACTAATTTTATTTTGTCAATCATAACAAAGTTGGAGCTCCATGACTCATATGACATTTACTTAAATTGTCACTGTTAAGAAATTGAAAACTGCTGACTGAAGTATAGGTTACATCCTCTATTTCTGAATGCAGAAAAATGATTATTATTTCTCCATTTAGATCCCACTGCAATAACAATTTCTTTATTCTTAGTAAGAACAGGACGGCATGGAAAGAGGGATTTAGCCTTCATTATTTATTTCCAATCTACTGAGGGACTTGTAGAGTCTAACAATTTGGCCACTGTTTTAGGTTAGGTTTGTCATGGTATTATAGTAGGTTCCAAACAGACTGGTTGTAATTTCCTTTAAAAAAAAAAAGTGCCTATTTGGGGGAAGAATGATTCTAAAAAGTTACGGGAGAAGGTATTAAAGACAAAAACAGTATTCTCTCTTTTAAGGAACTGATCGCACATATAGTTGGGAATATTCAACACATACCCCAAAAAGAAAATAAAACAATTTATAAAATAATATGGCTATTTGAATGATCTCACAAGGATGAAAGAGAGGTGCTCTGTCCATCTACTGGAGGGTTAGTGGCAAGTGTAGGCTCAAGCCCACCCCCACTGTGAAGCAGGCTTTTACCCTGGGCAGGAAATACAAGTGGGCCCCATGGATTCAGGCCCTGTTCTGGACTCTAGGCCACCCTGTCAGTGCTCTACCTCCTTGCTAAATCCTAAACTCTTATTTAAACTCTAATCCTGGGTTCTCAGTCCCTGTAGGCTAGCCCATTAGTTGGGTCCTCCCTTCACTCTGAGCTCTGCTGCCCTAAACCTTCCAAGGCTCCTGGCCTATGTGGCTTATAGTACTTGTAAATACCTTTCTCTTAGGCAAAGTCTGGAGCCTAATTCTTTCTGGAAGGCTTTATCTTGTCACCATTCAATTCACAGAATAACAGCCTGCCCTTAAGAAGAAAAAGATAAACCCTCCGAATGTGAGCCAATTTCAGAGCAGTAAAGGAAAGCATGTAATCAACGGGAACACAATAAGGAATTGTGAGGGGGTAGAGACACAGAGAGCTCCTTGGAGTCACAGGGGCTTGACTAAGGAGGAGGAATTTGGGAGAGCAGGAATTAGACAGAAGGGGAGATAATTCAAGCTAAGAAGCAGTAAAGGCAAAGGTGACAGAAAATGTACTATAGGCTAGACTTTCAGGTTTCATTTTCTCTAGGGGACAACAGTCTCAAAATGGTGTGGTAATCACTGACAATAAATAGTAATGTGTTTACTTACATAATTTATATAATATAATGTTACCTTTAAAAAGTTTTACAAAATACAGTTACTGCATTTTTAATGAGAGTGAAGAATCATAAGTGTTATAGTTGGTCACAACCAGAGCAAAGTTTTAGGAAAATACCTGTATTTCAAAAAGAGCAACAACAAAGCGGTATCATTTGTGTAGGTGGTTCATAAGCTATAAACGTGTTGGGATGAACTCATACACAGAAATATGGGAAAGAGGTAAAGCAACCCTCCTTTGTTTCCAATTCCAATGCAAACAAACTCCACTTCCTCCTCCTGGTTTGATCCAACCTTCCTTCCAAAACACAAGAAAGCTTTGATCTTTAAATTAACAACACAAGGTCTGGATAGAAAAATTTACTTTTAAAACGATCAGTTTATCAATTTCTAGCTCTGGGTTTTTACATTTAATTCTCAAGAAAATTCGTTAAATATAATTTAAAATTCTCCTAAGACCCTACTTCTTAAATTTAACCAGAAGTAACAGAATACATTCATGTATGAAACACTAAAAAGACCTCAACCGCTATAAAATATAACTAAGGGAACCAGAGGGTACTGTTGTCAGTCAAAACTAATTCAATTTGTGTAGCTTACTGGTTATCCTGAAACAATTTAGCCACCTTCACCAATAAGAGAAAGCCTTCAGTGACCTCCCACCCACAGGTACACAAATACAACTGAGAAGCAGAGAGGTCACTAGAAGCTCTACCTCTATAAAGATGCAAATTAAGGTTTAAACAGTGTAAGAATTGGCTAGAGCTAATCCTTTTACAGAGGTGTAAATGGCTATTGAGAACTGAATTCCAGGCTGCTAGCTTTTGTTAAGGAGCATTACAGAAAAATTTCACACAAGAGCAATGCCAAGCCACCAACTCCAGGACTATTATCAGTTTCATAAAGCCAGTGCAATTTGTTTGCTTTGATATCAGATTTCCTGACCATAAATCCAAATGTGAAAATATAAACCGCATCAAGAATTAGGGCTTTGCGAAAATAAACTGGAAGTGACTATTTCAAACATGACACCTGATGGTCGGAACAGCTGTATGTGCTGCCAGTGAAGTTTGTATACAGGGTTTTGTTTCTCACACAAAACAGTTGTAGAAAGGACAAACACATACATAGTTAAACAGTATTTTTCTTTTAATGGGCAGCCTTACAAAACCTATGTTTTGGTGGCTACCTCAGTCCCCATTGTGCAGCCCCTTGGGTGGTCCCTTACAGGGGGCCACTAGAAGGGAACACAATGCCAAAAGAAGGGACGTAGGGGACCTCGACACAAAGGCCAATGGAGCAGGGCGGTCTGTGGCAGGCTGCAGACCAGGGGTCAGCAAACAACGCTTCTTCTCTTTACCCAGGAAACAAGGGCTCCTTCTCTTTACCTGGAAACAGTGCGGTTAAGCTGACAGCTTGAATTATGGGCTACATTTTGTAGGGTACCGTCCATCTGTGTTAAGGTCCTCTTTATCGTAGCAGAGGCTGCACAAGCAAAACCCTTGCCTTTTTAGCCTCAAAACAGCCCTCATCATTCTGTTCCATTTTAATTCTCAGAACTACTCCCTCTCCCATACCACTCTGTTCGTTTGTTTTGTTTTTCTTTTTTCCTTAATGAACTGCTAGAAGGCCTGAGAGGATTTATCATAGGTGTTTTTCTCCACCCTCACACAGAGATAACCAGTCTAAACCCATAATGAGTTTTAGTAGCCAAGAATTATTTGTGATAGCTGCAGACATGCTTTATGAAATAGATAAGTGTACTCAGCCCATTTTCTCTTTGATAACTACAGATACCAAACTTAGCACCCAGGTTGATAAAAGTCCTCCTTGGTGGGAAGGTGAAGACTAGAAAGATTTGCTCTTGCTCCACGGATTTCTTTTAAATCAGCACTCACATGTCACTAGATAGGTGTCATCCTAGGGTGCTGGCTGTGCTCTCTAATCTGAGGTTCATACAACAGATTTATGGAGCCAGCCACCTAAAATGACTTGCTTTAAATATCTGTTGCAGTGCTCACTTCGACAGCACACATTCTACAATTGGAATGATACAGACAAGATTAGCATGGTCCCTGTGCAAGGATGACATGCAAATTCGTGAAGTGTTCCATATTTTTCAGTAAAATGAATTGCTTGATATTCATTACTTCATGTATATCAAGTAGAGCAGTAAAACAAAACAAAAAAATCCCCATGTATTTAACTCTTTTAGGTTTTTTTTCTTTTGTGATTTTTTTTTGACACTTGCCAAACATGCATGTGCTGTAAAAATAGTTAACAGGAAAATAACTTGAGATAATGGCTAGCTCTGTTAATGTCTTATGAATGGAAAAAAAAATAAAAATGAATATTTGCTGCAAAAAAGAACATGGAGGGTAAATGTTTTATTGTCATACAATTTTTATACCTTTCAAAAATTCAGTACATCAGGACCTGCATTTTGGAAAAGTTTTAAAAATACTATGAAAATAATACTTTTTTTGTTTGTTTGTTTATTAGATGTTATCATAATCAGTTCCATAGTAAAACCCTAAGAGGGTACTTCCGGCAAAAGGGCATCTGAGTGTTAGGACAGAATTATCTTTGCTGGGGTTTAATGACAAACAGAGGACCATTAAACAAAAATCAGATTTTTCCTGTGCTGTTACAGGTCTGTCTGTCTATCTCCTTATGTATGTGTACATGTGTCTGTAAGAGGAAAGAAGAGGCTTAGGCTGGGTTGGCAAGGGTTATAGTATGTGAGGGGATCCAGGGACAAAGAAACCAGAGGGTACAAATGTTACCATAGATAGTTAGCTAATTATTAATAAGGAAGGAAGCAAAGGGCATTAGACATTGTTGAACCTAATGGACTGGGGAGCATAAACCTGTTTGCTTTGCCAGGCAGTTACAGCTTCACACACTCCAAGAGATTATAGCATTAATGGGCCAAGGATTAATAACCCTCCTTCCTCTCTCAGTTACTGAACTCTTGTGGGGAGCCAGGGGAGGTAAACACATGCACAGCAGAAGTCAAAATGATACAGAGGGAGGTACCAGACCATAAAGAACTATAAGTCTAACCTTGGAAAGGGATCAATTGTCTAGGGGGTGGACCCATCAGAAGCCCATGAAAGCTTGGGAAGTTGATTTGGTGAGTTTGAAAAAGCTCCTGGTCCTTCCCAAGCCCAGGATAGTATAATCCCTGGGTAAAAAGAAGAGCTCTCCCTTAGTTACCCACGCTCACCCCGTGATCTTGTGCATTCTCTCTTCATAACCATGTGGCCCTAGGAGCCTTGTGGCTGATGGCCATCATACATCAAATGCAGGCTCCAGCAAACACAGGATCCAGGCGGGAGCCTGGATACTGTGGCACAGCAACAGATTGCAGCCAGGAGCACAGGCTAAGCTAGCTGGATGGTGAGAAACACTGGACTGGATTGAGCCTTAATATGGCACAGAAGCTCTGGACAGGGGACTTTTTTTTTGGCTTTGCTAAAGACACAGTTGGACTTTTTCCATGATGGGGTGAACACAGATGAGACACAGGGGCAGCCTTCCACCTGAATAAATCTTGCCACACCTCAATCTCCCGTGTGTGGGTCAGTAAAGTGCATTTCTCTCTATGTTGTGAAAGAGCCCCACTTCCACCAGCAACATGATGAGATAGTGGATGAGATAATTAAGGGGTCAGGCAATGTTGAAATAGCACGTCACTTCTCTAGGGTAAGTGAGTCTCCTCAGAGGCCAATTAACTCTGATGAATGGGAATGGGATTCAGTGCCGTCACCCTCCACTGAAGGGGAGCTCAGAACAGTAAGGCAGATGTCTCCCTCCATTCTGACTCAGTGTTCAGGGTCCACCTCCATGATGACAGTTGAGTGGGAGTGGCAGCACCCAGGGAGGGCACCTATTGAAAAAGGATTGAACACTTGGCTATTAATGTTGGCTTTTTGCTGTATGAGTATGGTATAAATCAAATACTACAGGGCTGCTGAAAAGATAGTGCTAGTTTGCTCCTGGGTCAGTACTGGAGAAGCTAGAAGGGGATATAGGTGGGGAAAATGGGACAACAGTAATAGCATACACAATAAAACATACCAAAAAAAAAAAATCACCCATCATGAAATGGGCAAAGGTGTTGAAAGTCTTCAAAAAAAAAAAAAAAGTAACTCACGGAAGTCCTATGCAGCCTCTCACAACAGCACTTGCTGGCACACTGATACAGATGGGTTCCTAGAATACTTACATAGCAGGGGAAATGGTACAACAAGGGGCCCGTCCTCCAGAAGATAATTCCTTTTTTGGGGGTCCCCTATTGTATACAATATAGAAAGTATATTATAGAAAATATACAAACCAGGCCTTTAGAAAACCCTCTGCCACTACTTCTTTCCCCAAAGGTAATCGTTGTTTAAGAAATGGGTATTTTGAGATTTTTTTTCCTTGCACTATTGACTGGCAACTTGCAGTTTTCACTTAGAGAGATTGTTCCATATTACCACAACTAGCTCTATTTAACTTCTGCAATCCCTACCTAGTATTCCATAGTATGGATAGCATATAATACATGTTAGCATTCCACTTTTAATAAACTTTTAGGTTGTTTCTCATTTGCAAACAATGTTCCATGAACCATCATTTTACTGCCTTACTTTGCGTGTTATGTATATATCACATGTTTACTATGTACCAATCACTATTCTGTTTTTTATGCATTATTTCACCTAATGTCCAATATAACCCTATGAGGCATGATTATTATTTTTTGTTTCACAAAGGAAGTAACTAAAATCAAACAAGTAGTTTACCTGTAGCGACTTATAGTCAATAAATTGTGGATCCTGAATTTAAACCCAGTCTAACTCTCAGCTCTAAGTTTGTCAGTATTTTACTTCATTGCTTTCTATGACAATGTGCAAAATAGGTTATAATATTTACAAATTCCTTTGCTCACCCTTGAATAAAATTACAGTTGAAAACAGAAAAAAAAAAAAGAAGCTAAAACTATGTATTATTCAAATACTCATTCACCTAAGAAGGTGCTAAAAGAATGCAAAAGACTAAAAGAACAAACAAAGAAAAGAGATGATGACAAATCATCATTATGAATGAATAAATAAATTAACTGGAGAGAAAAGGCCAGGAGGATGCAAGTAAGAAAACAATAAAAGCTAACTTGCCTTCCTAGGTAGACCCTGGGAACCAGGTAAAAAAGCTTCTCTTGTTAGTTTCTGAGTTCAAGGGATGTCAGGCAAGCACATTTCTAATTTGGGGTAGGTACACTTTTCCTGAAGCAGGACAAGGTGGCTGCTCATGTGCTGGGATGAAGAGATAAGAGATCCTTGGAATCCCTGGATGTGTCCCTTGGTTTGCAGTGGTGCTATGCCCTGCCACATGAGACCCTCCTTTGCTTGGAGTAACCAACAGTTCCGTAGACATGGGCCATGGTGCATTGTCTCCAAGGCCTTTGCTTACACTGCAGCATTCCCCTGAACTCTGGAATGGCTAATCTTCGATCAATCATCACAGCTATCCTGGTCATCTACTGGTATGTAATAAGCTAACCCAAAGTTAGTGATGCAAAACAATAACCAACAACTTTTTGGTACACTCATGGCTTCTGTGGGCAGGAATCTGGACAGGGAAAAATGCAGGTGGTTTATCTCTATTGCACAATGTCTGGGCCTTAACATGAACATGTAGGGGTGAGCTGGAATGGAGGGGACTGGAATTGTTTGGAGGTTTTTACACTCACATTTCACAGGGGTTTGGGCTGGGCTGACTTCCAGCCCAGCTGGCCCTCCCAACTGTAACACCAACACATAGCCTCTGCCTGAGGCTTATTTGCTAATGGCCTTAGTTTCTTGGAAACTGACCATGTTCTAGTTTTTCCTATCTTATTTTGATCTTAAACTACTAGGGCCTGACTCCTAGTCTCCTGTCCAACCTCTGAAACCAAGGGTAAACTTGTTTCACTCAGAATAAACTACTTAAAAAAAAAAAGATTTTATTTGCTTTTAGAGAGAGGGCAAGGTCGGGGGAAAGAGAGGGAAAGAAATATTCATTGGTTGCCTCTCGCACGTGCCCCAACTGGGGACCTGGACCACAATCTGGATATGTGCCCTGACCAAGAATTGAACCAGTGACCTTTCGGTTCACAGGCCATTGCTCATTCCACTGAGCCACATTAGCCAGGGCAGAATAAACTACTTTGCAGTCTTGGATTTGTATTAAAAAGAGGTCTAGTTTTGCTATATCCCTAGCAGAATTTGGCCTGACTGCTGGTTCCCTCCTGGCATTCTTCCACTAGCCTCCCTAATTTTTATTCCCTTTTGTCCTGTCCCCTTTGACCTCTCTCCTCTCTCCTCCTCCCTTGCCTACCCCTACATTTCTTCTTTGGCTCCCAGAGTGCTGGGGTAGGGCACCTTAACACTCCACTGGGAGATCTCCCCAAAGTGTTATAATTTACTTCAATAGTGAATGTGAAAAAAAAAAATTTAGGTGATAGCATTGCCTGCCTTCTTTCCTTCCTTCCTATCTTCCAAATTCCCTTACTGAGAGAGAGACAGAGAGAGACAGAGAGAGAGAGAGAGAGAGAGAGAGAGAGCACACACACACTAGGAGAGCAAACCAACAACTCATGTTTGATACCTATTACAAAATTAGGGGACAAATTACAAGTGGGCCAAACTATTGACAGCAACAGAACCCATTATAACTGCAATTGTGCAGAAGGAAGTAGAGGGACAGCAAAAGGACATGTGATGTTCCTGAGAAGGCAAGAACCTTCAGATCTTCAAATGAGTAGCAGTAGCACATCTGGAAAGGGGTCTGCAGGTCCATTTCAAGTGTGAGAACAAAGGAACTGTGGTAGAGCAGAGGAGCAATCCAGGCCCTGCAACTCCAGAACCTTACCAGTGTTCTTTTAGCACAAAGTTCTGCACCAAGGAGAAACTACTGGGAGTGAACTCTAAATTGAGCTGAAGACAATAAAGGCAGAAAAAAGAATGTTTCTACTTAAAGAGCCAAGAGCCAAGAGATCTAAGAAAGTAAGACCACACTTATACACATTCTGGGAGAACAACAGAAGAGGGAGCTCTGGAGCCACAAACTAGGAAAGCCAGCCTGGCCCACCTGCTGCCTCCTGAGTGCAGCAGAACTTATGTCAGTGGAACACAGTCCACGAAAAGATTCTAGGTCCCCTTATCAGAAAAACGCAGGTAATAACACCTCTACTGTATATGGTTGCTGTAGTAAGTGAGATAATGTGTAGAAAGCAGCTGGCACAGTTTCTGGTACATAGTAAGCACCCAAAGATGATAGAAATTATTACCATTATTATAAACATTAGCATACCAAGTTTTGTTTAATCCTCATCTGAGGATAATTTCATTGATTTTAGAGAGAGAGGAAGGGAGAGAAAGAGAGAAAGAAAGGTCAATGTGGAAGACAAACATTAATTGGTTACCTCCTGCATATGCCCCAGCTAGGGATTGAACTGCAACCATTTTGGTGTATGGGACGATCCTCCAACCAACTGAGCCATCTGGCCAGGGCAGCATATCATTTTTATACAAGAGCCTTAAGTCTAACCCTAACAAAATATTAAAGATTTCATATAGGCTAAGGTGAAGTGTGGTAAAAACACCACTTTCCCACTCCAGATGACATCTCCGGAGTTGTCCATCCCTAAACTTAATGATTTCTCCCCAGAATAGTACAGGATATATAACTATTCAATTCTGCCTCTGGTCTTCCCTTTCCTGGGTTGCAGGCTGACCTTGTTCCAGATGCTCACACCCACAACTAGGTCTATGATTTTCCTTTATGATAAGTTTTGAGCCCTGATTATCTTGTTTCTGGAAAGTATCACATTTTTAAGGAAAACTTCAGATCACACCCATTTAGATGGTGATTTCCTGGTTAACTATCAGAGTTCTAGCATCTTACTGATGACCTCATCTACTGATGCTATACTTATAGCACATCCCACCCAACATTTCTCAATGAAAAGGGCTAAGTAAAACAAAAATAACCATTTGTCATGACTCTGATTCTTTGATGTTAGAAATTAAATTTACCAAATTTCCAAGAGCCAGAAGTAGGAGAGAGAGAAACCAAGTTCATTCCTAATTTAAACAGAAAGACAATAACTGGCTATTCCTGTTACCTCACGTATTGTCTCTGCATCTTGACCGCCAGAACCATCATATCAGATTACCATTAAGTAATTATCAAACGCCAACATATGCTAGCCACTTGAGCTGAAAAAATGAATCTGATGAAGGTGGTAAATGAGAACTTAGAAGTCTAGGCCAACTAGTCAATTGTGATGCTGGTCAAAAGGAGATCCAAGATCATAATAACAAAAGGTCATGACTCTGCTATTCTTCCTGTGACTTCATGGCATGGCTAGAGCAGGGAGAAAGCAAGAGAACATTCCAAACCAAAAAGAAATTTCCTGATTTGTTTCTCATGATCATTTCTACTTAAAGGGATTAGGAACACAGCTAGCCTGGCATGAGAAGTAAAAGTAACAGAGCAGGTTAATATTCTGTTAATTTTTCATAAGTGTGTATAAAACAACAACATTCAGAAATGGTATATTCTACATGTTAGCAGATGGTTATGAGTTTGGAAGTCTTTCTAAAAACCTCATATATCAAAACAAGAAAGTATTGTGACCAATCTAAAGAGGTAGACTGCTAAAAGACTTGAGGGGGCTCATCACAAGGGAAGAGAGAGAAAATGGAACAGAAGAAATCACCTAGTAACAGGTTTAAAAGGTAAAAGGCAAACCAAATTAGAAATGACTTTGCCAAAGTTATGTATTTCATAATTAAAACTGAAAAGAGCCAAGTGGTATCTGGTTTATTCAGTCTTCATAAAGAAAGAAGCTGCCAAGTGAAAGTGGTTATGAGGGAGAAGGGAGGAAGAGACATTAAGCAAACTTCATGATGCTGACATTATTTCTAGACAGGGTGGGGGTTACCGAGTGTTTTAACTGTGCTAATTAATTGAGCAGTATATACTCACAATTTGTTCATTTTCTATATGTATGCTATAATTCAATAATAAAATTTATTTTAAAAAAGTGCATATGATAAGAGCTTCAGCTTCTTATAATGGCACCCTATATAATGCAGGCCAATCTTTATACTAAAAACAAAAAATATATTAAAATATCTCTTTCATAGCATAGGGAGATAAGGTATTGAAGAATTTCAGCATCAAAATCTAATAAAAAAGGAAATTCTGAGAGATGAGCCTAACATTTGGGGCAACTTTTCTTTGAAGACCATGTGCCAATTACAGAAAAGGCTGTTGAGAGCCTGAGAAACTGAGTGAAGCTTTCAAGAACCCCAGAGTTAGAGAATAAAAACTGAAGTCCAGGTCCACCAAGGATGGAAAACCAATAAACCACCCACACTTGAACTGGACACTCAAAGGGCTACTTCCTACACATAAGAGTAAAACAGTAATAGTCTGGCCTTCAAAGGGACCGAAGCCTGGCTTCAAACCATCTTAATCCTCAGACCTCAATGAAAGTGACCCAGAATTGTTCCTATACCTAGACACCTACTAGAAGCAAATGTAAATTCTTTTTAGAGGAGAACTTCCCAGGCCTCAAATTACTCCAAAAATGCTCCTATACAATATACAGTCATAAATTACCAGCGATTTCAGAAAAGCAAGCAGAGTGATTAAAAACTAAGAGAAACAAAAGAAGCTCAAAACAGACCCACAGTCCCTAAGATACTTAAATAGTGTCCAGAAAGAATGTGAAAATACTAATTAACAATGGATTTTTAAAGGTCAATAACTTATAGAGTAAACAAAAATTAGTAAATATAAAGATAATTAGAACTATGTAATTCATAAGCTCGAGCTAATGGAAACATACAGTAGTATCCTGTACCCAAAAAATGGTGAATAATACATTCATTTTAAATATACATCAGTATTTATATAAATTGGCCATTATTATGGATAATCAAAAAAGCAAAGAACAGATGTTATTTAGAGTACACTTTCTGCCAGAAATACATTAAAATCAGAAATCTGTAATGAACAGATAGTCCTTCCTTCCCCCAATGTTTAGAAAGTAAAAAAAAAAACAACAAAAAACAAAAAACATTTCTAAATAATGCCTGTCAACGAAATAAGTATTAATAATTGTAAACATTTAGGTAATTAAATTATTTAAAACTGAATGACAGTGATAACATTACTTGTCAAAACCAGTGATGTGCAAGTCAAAACAATACTTAAAGGGAAATTTAAAGCCTTGAAAGCATATGCTCAAAAATGAGGAAGATTGAAAATTAGGTATTCAATTCAAGTTGGACAAAGATCCATAGGTAAAACCAAGAAAAGTAAAAAGTAAATAATAAAGATAATAATAGAAATGAACGATAATTTTAAAAAGCAATACACAGGATAAAATCTGATTATTTGAAGAATTAATAAAATAGACAAATCTCATGCAGGATTGATTGATAAAAATAGGGCAAACATAAAATTATGAGTGAAGAAATGGAATATAATTATTGATACAGTAGACAATCTAAAATATAAAATATGCTCACAAATTTGAAAGCCTAGACAATAGGTCTCTTTCTAATAGATACATTTTCAAAATTGACTTAAGATGAATGAAAACCTGAATATACATATTAGCATTTAAGAACTAACTAATCAACCAAAAATTGAGGGAATTTTCATCAGTAAACCTGTTTTGCAAGAAATGTTAAAGAGCCCTGGCTGGTATAGCTCAGTGGATTGAGTGTTGGCCTGAGAACCAAAGGGTCTCTGTTTCAATTCCCCAGTCTGGGTACATGACTGGGTTGCGGGCCAGGTCCCCAGTAGGGGGCGCACGAGAGGCAGCCACACATTGATGTTTCTCTCCTTCTCTTTTTCCCACCCTTCCCCTCTGTCTAAAAATAAAATAAATAAAATCTTTAAAAAAGAGAGAAATATTTAAAAAAATTCTTCTTGCTATAACCTTTGCAAGTGCTTCTCACTATCCTCCACCTCTGCCTTTGTTCAGGTCACCCACCTCCTCTGACTGAGGCCAGCAGCCTGCGATGAGATGACTGGCAAAGGCTGGGAACCAGGTTCTAGCCAGTCAACAGAGACTTTTTTTAACGTCCCTACAGAAACCTAATGATAATGACTGTGATTACTGCCTACTTTGCTAAGGATCAGGTCTCAAGAATTCTGCCCTTCTGAAAGCCTGGTTGTGGACTTTTGAAATTTAAAGACAAAAACGTCTTAGATATTTTTTTTCAGATCAAAATAGGTAAGTTAACAGAAGAGGTATAGGCCTGACTGGGGAATGAAGCGCCAAGTAGAACATGAGAGAATACACTGATGGCCCCACCTGGTGGCACAGTTATTTTTCCAAAAGTTTAATACACAACCTTATTTTGGGAACAGAAAACAGAACAGGTGGCAAGAAAAAGCTCAGGGGGCCACCTGTGTTGAGGAGCAGAAGCCATATCCAGGATAAATGAGTAACAGTGGTGAAGGAAAAAAGGAACTGAGAACTGATATCTGAAGGCATCATCATTTCTGAAGGAACATTGAACTTAAAATATGCTTCCAGCTCCTCTTAAAGTGAACTTAGGGTAAATTCTAAAAGAACACATTTGTGGCCTATTATTCCAGGCAATATAATTGTCAGCAGCAAATCTTTCTCAGATGCAAGAACTTCCTATATTTAACTTTGAAGAGGGCCTAAATTAAAATCACTGGATGAGATTCAATCTACGTGACCAGATTTTTATGACCTTGAGAAACCAAGGCTTTCATTTGACTTAGTTTAAAAGATAGCACTACATTTTGCTTTCAGTCATACTCCAAGGGGAGAATGAACAAAGCAACTTTGCAATTACTGTGTTCAAGCTTGAAGGAAGGCATACAGCACTTCATCAGCTTATTTGAGCCTGGAAGACACAAAAATCAATATGGACAGAGCAAAAGGTCAAATTGCCACTGCTTAGTTTTATTTTCCTTTTCTAATTAAAGAATCTAATCTGCTTCTTGAGCTTCCTTATTCAACCTTATAAAATTTATCCTTGATGATACTCTAGTTATTTAGGCAGTACAGAGTCATTAATTGGGAGATAGCACAGGGCACCACTTCAGAATGCAGACTTTGGACCCAGGTGGCAGTTCAAAGTACACTAAGCTACTTTGTGACTGAACATAGTTGCTCTGTGTCTCAGTTTCCTTCTCTATACAATGGTGATGATAATGGGAATAAATGGATTATTATAAATAAAGTGCTTACAATAGTGCCTGGTACAGAGTTGGTGCACTGAAGATACATTACCACTTTGATTGTGATATATGTAGTAAACCACAGAAATCTAGAGCATGAATTCTAGCATCTAACTGTTGGTCTGGATGCTAGCTGTTCCTCCAATCAGCTTTGTGTCTTGGAAAGGTTATTTAATCTTTCTAAACCCCACCTGAAACACTCTGCTTGGTATCTGCAGCACAGCTCCTTCTCAGTTCTCCTTGTTTTTCACTGCAGCCTCTTCTTGGGCTCCTTTTCTTGCTCCTCTGATCTCTCTGATCTTGGAGATCAGACCTCAGTCTACTTTCCTATTTATTCTCACACACTAATATTCTTGTGATGGAAATAACTTTAAAATGCACTTATACTTTGATGATTTAGTAAAGTTATAGGATATAGAATCAACACACAAAAGTCAGTTGCATATCTATACAATGAAAAATCCAAAAAGGAAATTAAGAAAACAATCCCATTTACAATAGCATCAAAAAGAATAAAATGCTTAGAAATAAACTTAACCAAGAAGGCAAAACTCTTGTGGCTGAAGGTTACAAAACACTGTTAAAAGAAATTTTAAAAGATAATAAATGAAAAGATGTCATTGTGTCCATGCGCAAAATCTCAGTCACATTTTTTTAAAAAATAGAAAAAATAACCCTAGAATTCATATGGAACTACAAATGACACTGAGTAGCCAAAATAATATTGAGAAAAAGGAACAAAGCTGAAGTGCTCACAGTGCCTGATTTCAGAATATATTGCAAAGTACAGTAATCAAAACAGTATGGTACTGGCATAAAGACAGACATTTAGAATGGCATAAATCCATGCACATATAGTCAACCAATCTTTGACAAGAATGTAAAAAATAAACAATGGGGAAAAGAGAGTTTCTTCAACAAATGTTAAAAAACTGGATAACCACATATAAAGAAATGAAAGTGAACCCTTGTCTTACACCATACACAAAAATAAACTCAAAATAATTAAAGACTTAAATACAAGACCTGAAACTGTAAAACTCTTAGAAGAAAACATAAGGAAAAAGCTGTCTGACATCGGTTTTAGAAACAATTTCTTGGATATGATACCAAAAGCACAGGCTACAAAAACAAAAATAAGTAAGTGGGACTATACCAAACTAAAAAACTTCTGCAAAGGAAACTATTGATAAAATGAAAAGGCAAACTACAGAATGAGAGAAAATGTTTGCAAATCATATATCTGATAAGAGACTAATATGCAAATATATAAAGAACTCATATAGCTCAATACCGAAAATATCCAATTAAAAAAATGTGTAGAGGATCTGAATAGACATTTTTTCAAAGAAGACATACAAATGGCCAACAAGTAAATGAAAAGGTGCTCGACATTACTAATCATCATGGAAATGCAAACCAAAACCACAACGAGATATTCCCACATCTGTTAGAACTGTTATTATCAAAAAGCCAAGAAATAAGTGTTGGCAAATATGTGCAGAAAAGGAAATATTTGTGCACTGTTGGTGAGAATGTAAACTGTTATAGCAGCTGTGGAGAATATTAAGATGGTTCCACAAAAAATTAAAAATAGAACTAACATATGATTTAGCAATTCCACTTCTGGGTATTTATTCAAAAGAAACTAAAACACTAAATGGTTTTTTATTTGTATTTTAAAATGTATTTTAGAGTACACTTTCTGCCAGAAATACATTAAAATCAGAAATCTGTAATGAACAGATAATCCTTCTTTCCCCCAATGTTTAGAAAAATACACATTTTTCTCAAGGTCACATGCAACATTTGCCATTACGAACCATATTCTGGGCTATGAAACACATCTCAATAAAGTCAAAAGAATAGAAGATAGAAAGTATACTCTTAGACCACAGTGGAATTAAACTAAGAGATCAATAACAGAAAGATAGTTAGAAAAATCTAAAAAAGTTTGGAGACTGAACGACACACTATTAAATAACACATGGATCAAAGAAGTCTAAGAACATTTTAAGCATTAAAAATATTTTGAGCTGAATGAAAATAAAAATACAACTTACCAAAAATTGTGGGATGCAGCAAAAGCAATGCTTACAGGGCAATTTATAGTGTTGAATACATATATTAGGAAAAAAAGAATCCAAAATCAATAATCTAAGTTCCCGCCTTAGGAAATTAGAAAAAAGAAGAACAAATTAAATCCAAAGTAAGCAGAAGGAAAGAAACAATTAAATTTTGAGCAGAAATCCAATAAAATTGAAAACAGAAAAATAGAGAAAATCAACAAAATGCAAAGCCAGTTCTTTGAAAAAAGAAGAAACCAACAAAAATATAATCATCTAACCAGGTGTATTAGTCTGCTCAGAATGTCATAACAAAATACCACAAACTGGATGACTTAACAACAGAAATTTATTTTTCCCAATTCTGGAGGCAGGAAAATCCAAGATCAAGATGCTAGCTGATTTGGTTTGTGTTAAGACCTTTTTACTATGTTCTCACATGGCAAAGAAAGCGAGCTCTGGTGTCTCCTCCTCTACTTATAAGAGAACTAGCCCTATAGGATTAGGGTCTCATACTTATGACCTTATTTAATATTTACCATCTCCTCACTGGCCCTATCTACAACATACTCAGTGTTGGTGTTTCAATACATGAATTTTGGGGGACACAAACATTCAGTCCATAACACCAGGCTAACCAGAAAAAAAGAGAGAAGAGACAAGTATCAGAAATGAGTAAAAGACCATCAGTATTGATCCCATGGGCCTTAAAAGGATAGTAAAGAAATAGTATAAACAAACCCATGCTCACACATTGATAACTTAGATGAAACTGACCATTTCCCTGAAGGACATAATCTATCAAACCTCACACAAAGAGAATTAATAATATTAATAAAACCATGTATGTTAAGAAATTGAATCAATAATTAATAATTTTCCAAAACAGGAAGCACCAGGCCCAGATGGGTTTACTAATGAATTCTACCAAACATTTAAAGAAGAAATTATACTTATTCTCTACAAACTCTTTCAAAGGATAGAAGAAGAGGATTTACTTCCTAATGCATTCCATAAGGCTAACATTACCCTTACATCAAAACCAAATAAAGACATTACAAGAAAGGAAAACTACAGTTCAATATCTGTCATGAACATAGTTGGAAAAACCCTTAACAAAATATTAGCAAATTGAATCTAACAATGTATAAAAAAATTATATATCAGGTATAGAAGACTGATACAACATTTGAAAATCAATGAATAAAATCAATCACATCCACTGGCTAAAGCAGAAAAATCAGATGATCATATGATGAGGTGCAGAAAAGGCATGAGACAAAAGTCAATACCCATTCATGATAAAAACTCTCAGCTAGCTAGGAATAGAGGGGGACTTCCTAAACTTGATAAAAACCATCTAGAAAAGCCCTACACCTAGCATTATATTTAAAGGGGAAGAATTAGATGCTAACTCCATAAGATCAGGAATAAAGAAAGGATGTTCCCTCTCACCATTACTTTTGAAAATGTATTAGAAACTAATGCAATAAGACAAGAAAAGAAAAGAAAAAGCATACAGGTTAAGAAGAAAGAAAGAAAACTGTCTTTATTCACAGATCACATGCCTATGTTGAAAATCCCAAAGAATTTAAAAAAAAAACCAAAAAACAAAAAAAACCCAAACAGAAACAAACAAACTCCTTGAGCTAAAAAGTTACTATAGCATTGTTGCAGGATATATGGTTAATATACAAAGGTAAACTGCTTTCTTATTTAGGAGTAATGAACAATTGGAATTTGAATTAAAAATCCAATACCATCTATATTAGCACCAAAAAAACAAAGTACTTAAAATTAAGTCTAAAATATATATACAAAAACTACATAAAGAAAACTACAAAACTGATGCAAGAAAATAAATGAAATATAAATTAATGGAGAGATGTTCCAAGTTTATACATTGAAAGACTTTACATTTTTAAGATGTCAGGTCTTCCCAACTTGATCTACAGATTCGATACAATCTCAATAAAATTCCCAACAATTTTTTTTTTGGATATTGAAAAACTGATTCTAAAGTTTATATGGAAAGGCAAAAGACCCAGAGGAGCCACCACAGTACTAAAGAAGAATGAAGTCAGAAGACTGACACTACATGACTTCAAGATTTACTATAAAGCTATGGTAACCAAGACAGAGTGATACTGGTGAAGAAACAAATAAATAAACAGAATAAAATGGAGAATCCAGAAGCTGACCTACACAAATGCCATCAAGTATTCTTTTATGAAGGAGCAAAGACAATTCAATAGAAAGAGTATAGTTTCTTCTTTCTTAAACAGATGGTACTGGAAGAAATAGATATCCACATTTAAAAAAAATGAATCCAGACCTTATGCCTTTCACAAAAATTAACTCTAAATGGATCATAGATCTAAATGTAAATGTCAAACTATAATATTTCTAGAAGATTACATAGGAAGAAATCTAGGTGACCTTGGATTGGGTGATAAGCTTTTAAATACAATACCAAACACACAATGAAAGAACAATATGATAAGTTGGACTTTATTAAAATCAAAAACCCCTGGGGTCCTACAGATGGTGGTGGGTACAACAAGTGGTTCAGCCTGACAACAGTGGTAGGCACTCGCTGCCAGGGCTGACCACTTCAGGAGTGGCAAAAAAGAAGATATAAGAAGGAAGAAGAAGAAGAAGAGGAAGAGGAAGGAGAAGAGGAAGAAGGAGGAGAAGGTGGGGAAGGAGCAGAAGAATGAGAAAAGGAAGAGGGGGAGGAGGAGGAGGAAGAAAAAAACAAAAACAAAACCTTCTGCCTTGCAGTACCCTGTTAAGAGTATAAAAGGACAAGACTCAGAATTCAAGAAAATATTTGCAAAACACATTATCCCCCAGTAAAGGGCTTGTATGCAAAATATACAAAGAGCTTTTAAAACTCAACAGTAAGAAAATGAATTTCACAATATAAAAATAGGCAGAAGATATACATAAATGCCACCGAGGAAGATATACAAATGGTAAATAGGTATTTGAAAAGATGCTCAACATCATGTCATTAGAGAACTGAATGTTTAAACAACAGTGAGATATAATTACATATCCACTAATGGTTAAAATAGAAGAAACTGACAATACCAAATGCTGACAGGGACATGCAGCAACAAGCACTCTCATATAGCTCATGGGAATAAAAATGATAAACCCACTTTGGGAGACAGTTTGGCAGTTTCTTACAAAGCTAATTTTTGTCTTAACATATAATCTGACAATTGCACTCTTTGCTATTTACCCAAATAAGCTGAAAATTATGTCTACACAAAAACCTGCACATGGATTCTATAGAAGCTTTATTCATAATTGCCAAAACATGGAAGCCATAAAAATATCCTTCAGTAGATGAATACATAAACTAAAGAAGAAATGAGCTATCAAGCCATAAAAATACAGTAAATAATCTAAAATACATATCCCTTAGTGAAAGAAGCCAATCAGAAAAGGCCACATACCATATGATTCTAAGTACATAATGTTCTGAAAAAGATAAAACTATAGAGGCAATTAAAAAATCAGTGGTTTCCAGCAGTTGGGGTTGGAGGAGAAGAGATGAGTAGATGGAGCACAAGGGATTTTTAAGCAGAGAAACTATTTTGTATGATACTGTAAATATGGATATATGACATATGTAAACTAAGCAAAGCAAACCAAAAAACTCTCCATACATTGCTCATTCACCAGAGAAATAATGTTTGCATGAGAAACTCTGCTTGTTTGCTAATGCAGATGTGCACAACCATGTTTCTAGGTCCCTGCCAATCTACCATGTTTCACACTTGTTTACCTGCTTGTGGCCATGTGTGAAAACACACTTGATCAGATGGCGAGGGTATAGGGCAAGGGAAAGTACAGGTTACCTAACTACTGGGCTACTCAGTTTGCCACCCTATCAACATGTGTTTCCATACTGGACCCTGTACACATCTGATTCAGCCTTCTCTGGGCCACTGTCTTCTACTCATACAATCCTTGTGAAGATATAATCCTTGATTCCAATTCTTCAGTGGCATTATATTAATTTTCTATTGCTGCATAACAGGTTGATACAAATTTAGCACATAACACAAATTTATCTCAGAGCTCCCAAGAGTCAGGGATCTGAGTATGGGTTAGAGGGGTCTTCTGCTCAGAAAGTCACTAGGCTGAAATCAAGGTGTCAGCTGGGGCTACAGTCTCATCCAAGTCCACTGGTTGTTGGCAGAACTGAATTTCCTATGGCTACAGGACTGAGGCCCTCAGCACCTAGAGGCCTCACACCATTTCCAGCCATAAGACCTTCACGGGATACCAGTTGGCTTCCTCAAGGTGAACTGGAGAGTATCTGAGTTGCTTTGAATCTCTCTGATTTCATTAAAGGCCCGTAAAGGCCGATCTGTGTAGGTCAGGCCCACTCTGGACAATTCCTGTTCGATTAGCTCAGTCAACTGATTAGGGACTTCCAACATATCTGCAAAATCCTTCGTCTCTGTCATATAACATAGCCTAATCATGAGAGCAACATCCACTGAGCTCACAATACTGCCCACACTTAAGGTGCAGGGATTTTATAGACATACCCCAGGGGGGCAGAAATCTTGGTGGACATCTCAGAATTCTGTCTACCACCGAGATAATTAACCCCGATGAAACTAATGATGTCATATTAATTTTCCTAAATTAAGTTACTCACCATGCTATCCTTCTCTTAAAATAACTGTTGGCCCTGGCCAGGTATCTCAGTTAGTAAAGAGTGTTGTCCTGATATGCCAGAGTTGCAGGTTCAATCACCAGTCAGAGCTCATATAAGAATCAACTAATAAATACATAAATAAGTGGAACAACAAATAGAAGTCTCTCTCTCTCCTTCCTCTCTCTCTCTCTCTCTGTCACACACACACACACACACACTCTTTCCGCCTCCCCACCTTCTCTATCTCTAAAAACCAATAAAATGGCCTTCAACATTTCTGAAAAATATAGGGAGTAAACTCTACATTCATTAACTGGATATTCAAGGCCTTTCTCAACCTTTCCCAGACAACATTTTAAAACTTTAGTCCAACAAGTCCTCCTCCACTAGCTCTCAGTTATACCCTTTGTTCTGCCAACCCAGGCCCTTTGTATTCTCTGTATCTGCATTCCTTCTTGCATTCTCCCTCTAGCCTAATTTGCCCTCTTCCCTCCTTCCTATTCAGAGCCTTCAGTAGCCCTCAAGATGCTGCATCCACACCTATACAAAACCTTTTCTGACTCAGATGAAGCTTATTATTATATGAATTTGTCCTAAAGTAGAGGGGTGAATTATAAAAAATAACCACAAACTTCTCATCCCTGTGTGTATACCCTTTTGCAATGTGACTTTACCTCTTCAAAAGAGTCTGTATTTTTCAGCCTCTTAACTGTGGGCAGAGTCCTGTGACTTTCTCTGGCCAATAGGACATAAGTAAATGATACAAGCAGACACTTATAAAACACCTGTGTACTAAAGCTTGCCCTCTTGCCGCCTTGGGAGTTCTGCTGCCACTACCAGGTGACTGAGCCTGAACTACTCCCCAGAGTTGTATCTATGGCCCCAACTGACACAGGGACAACCACCTGCCACATGAAAAATAATAAATGTTCGATGTTTTAAGTCATGGAGCTTTGTACCACCATTAGCAGTAAACTATTTACTATTTAAGAATAAAAAGATTCAAGGTCCTCCTTTTTAACTTTTAAAAAAAATTACCTTCATTCTAGTATGCTTTCTTGTGAAAAGAGTTAATGACAGCTTGCAAAGAAGGATTACATACACGTGCATAAAAACAGTCTGGTTTTCAGTATCTGGGCATATGTATGGGAGCAGATCATGAAGCTTCTCAAAAATGCTTGACTTTTAAAGGTGGAAGCAACCCAAGTGTTCACTGACAGATGAGTGGATAAACAAAATGGGGTATATCCATATACTGAAATATGATCAAAAGGAATGAAGTTTTGACATATGAGGGAGACCTCAAAAAACCTGGAATTCTCTTTGGAAGGGTGGGCCCATTATATTAATTACAGGCTTCCTCTGCTAGGTGGAAAAGCTCAGGCTAAAAGGGAAAATAAGAGAACACCTCAAAAGCTGCAATGTTTGCAGGTTAACCAGCAGCACTTAAAACCACCTTCAACCTATTCTTGGAGAGTACTTTCACCATAGAAAATCAAGAACTCAAATTTGATAACAGAGACAGAAAAAAAAAAATCATTACTGACTGACCTTTCATCCTGGGGGCATTCTATTAAGACAAATATTCAAAAATTCTCAAAATGCCCGTATTTGGGAAAACTGTATCTCAAAATTCCAAGGAGGTTGGCCTTTAAGATCATAGGAAAAAGTCATTCATTTAGGAGAATGGGAGATAAAACATTCTTAATTCCACACAATAAACAACTTTTTTTCATCTTAGAAAAAGACTGAGTCCTGGGTAAGCACACTAGTGTCCCAGTTAGCCTACCAAAATATTAACTTGTCCAATGAATTGCTATAAAAAGAAGTCTGCAAATGCAAATCCCAAAATAGGTACATTCGACCTCTAACAATAAAGTTTCTGATAATGTAGTATGTTGATATACCTTTTTGATGACACAGAAGTATTATTACTGTAAAAATTCATTTGGCTTGCTTCTGTGATAAACCAAATTTTCCAAGAACAGGAACCATGTTGGTCTTCCATCCACAGAGCAAGTACTTTGAACTTGGATGTGCACTTAATAAATACTTTTTGAACAGCAATTTGGAGTCAATCAGACTATAAATTAAACTTTTCACCAAAAGTAGATAATGAATGGTAAGAAACAATATATTAAAAGGTATGATGGTGCTTTAAAAGAGAATGTATACCCTCCTATACAAGAATGCCCATTTGGCTTTCCATTGTTGCAGGAACTATTGAACAGAAAGAATGACAGCATCTGGATGTAACAAAGTTCTGGGGGTAGTGTGGGGGTCAAAGAGGCTGAACAAAGAGTTTGCTTTAGTGGCCTGTGTGTTGCTTTTATGCCCCGGCCTTGGTTTCTTCATATTTAAAGATGATGAATGTTTAAAATTAATAAATTTACTTTGTTTACTTAGGTTCCTCCTACTCCTAAAAGAGATTTGATACTAGTAGTGTTATTATTTTTATTGTAAAGCTGGCTTTCAACTGTTTACATGTTGTCTATACAATTTTATCCAGTATCTCCAATCAACAGTAAAAATATTATATATGAGCTTTTATGAGTTAAATAATATAAGTGCTCAAAATATATAATATTGATGTTGTTCTGATTTAACATTAAAGATTCTAATGTATTCATATTTACACTCCGAAAAGGAAAGCTGGCTTAGATATTTCCTTAGAAGAAATTATTAACTCATTTTTAATCGAATGATAAAAACGATACTATATCAAGGAATGTAAGAATTAAGCAAATTAATTAGATATAAGTTCTTAGTCTCTAAAGCTGAATTCCTAATAAGTTTAACTCTTTGTCACCTTGTGTGTTATCAGAACTTTAAAATGATTTATTTTCTAAAAGGATAAAGGGTAAGGAGGATAAGGGGAATAATTTATGAATTAACCAGGGATTGTTTGGATAAAATTATAAACTGTCAATCACCATGATTTCAATGATATTTGGATTTTTAAAGTTATTTCAGGAAGCAGAATAAAAAGAAAATTATACCTTATCTAAAACACTTATGAGACTTAAGGAACTTATACCTTCATGGCTGGGTGTTCAATAATACATTCCATGTAGAATGGTCTCTAAAAATGTCTATAATTAAAAACAGAACAGTAAAAAAGAAATTAAATGGCTTACTCCCTTGTTGGTGAGTTAGTAGTGGATTCCTTTTTTGAAACAGGAGAGCTCAGAGTCTGCAAAATACAATGTTTTTCAGTGAATGGGGTATCTCTTTCTTGCTCAGAGTGGATTAATTTTAAGGCCTCTATTCCATCTTCTCCATCCATCTTGTTGCCTGGATTTCGTTGTGGTTCTGGACTCTTTAAAATTAGATCATCTTCACTTACAGAAACTGTGAGGTCACTGCTGCTGCTCAAACTTTCCTCCTCCTGCTCTTCCTGCATTTTCCTGAAGGGCTTCTGTGATTTTGGGTCCCCATGAGGAAAATGATCTGTAAGAGGGTATATGAATAAATTACTGATCACTAACTTCAGGAATAAGCAATGTAAGATGTCCTACCTCACAGGTGGAATTACTTTATCAGTTAAAGATATGTAGTAACAATCCATAAGTCATTATATTTGAAAACTCATTAAAATATTTTAAAATATCATGGTGGGTTTAAAAATGAGAGAATTTGTTTGCAAAAATATTTCCACACACATATTTAAGAACTCATTAGAATGAAAATTTTTGGAAAAGACATTATTTTGTTTTTTCACAAAGAGAATAAAATTAGAGTATATTTTATTCTTACATAAGACTATTACCAACCAGAAAAACTAAATACCATCAAAAATCAGCAAAGAATCTCAGCCTCTCACCCCACCTGAGAAACCTTCACCAGCTGAATGTTTCCCTTGAGAACACTTATTTCCAGATGCACAGTGTGCTGAGACTGATAGCGGAGAAACGGGCGGTCTGGCTCTTTCTTCCTTGGCTTCAATATATTCTCGTGTCAGTATTTCTCCCTCTGATCCCTCTGATCTGCTGGAACTGTCACACTTTAAATCAGTGGTTCTGTTCTCTGGACTTAATCTTTCCCGTAACGAGGAATGGAGTTCAGCAGACTTTTTGCCTTCAGATAAATTACTCTTGCCATGACGTGTGTTGCTTTCTATCTCCAAGCAATGAGTCTCTTCCTCCTCAGACAATGGGCTGGCTGTGACTAGCATTTTCTCACCAGTCTGAAGAGATGTCTTTCCATCCATTTTGTCAGACTTATTTAAGCACTGTGTGTCACTATTAGTTTGTACTACATAGCTGTCTGTCACGTTACTGCTCTGGGCTGTCTGTTGTTGTGAATGTGGGTCAGGAATTGAAAAGTTCTTTGTGGGTTGGGGGGATTTCTGCACTGTACTAAAATCTGCAGTGCTTGAGATGGCTGACATTTGGCGGCCCATAAAGATTGTTGCTGAGTGATACAATCCTCTTGACACAGCTGTCCCTGAGTTAATTTCTTCCTGCACTGCCACCTGCAGCACAAAAAGAGATGTGAGTTAAACATATTGTATATGAACAATTAGGTTGTTCAAGTTGTTTTCACAAATGAAATGAAGAAACATGACTAATGAAATCAACATCCACCACATTTTATAAATCTCATAGCTTCCTTCAAAATAAATGAGCAAAACTCAGTATAGTCCACACTACTTAATTTTAATAACAATATTGACTCACAAAGCAAATATTGTTTGGGAACTATGGAATCTATATTTTTCAAAAAGAGATATATACATTGCATAATAATGTGAATGTACTTAATTTCACTGAATTGTATACTTAAACATGGTTAAAATGGTAAATTTTATGTTATGTATATTTAACCACAATTTTTTAACAAAAAGTCATGCATTCTAACCATTTTCCACAGAGAAGTTAGAAATTGATGGAGCTAGGGAGGTACTTCACCAAAAAAAAAAAAGAGAGAGAGAGGGAGAGGCAGAGAGGGGAAATATAAAGGACTATTGTAGGTTTCAAACACTATTTCTAGTTATGTATAATATTTTAAAATGTTTAATCATCATATTCAGGATTGCATTAAAATATACTGCACATGTGTAAAATAATAATTTGCATTTAACAGTAAATAACAAAAGTTTTTCCTGAACATCTTCAAGTACTTTAAAAAATATTTAAATTTACTCATATGTCTATGGGGAGAAGGGCATTTGCTCTTCCGTAAAAAAAGAAAGAGGATGAGGAAGAGTGGAAAAGGGGGAGGAACATAAACAACTGGTTCAGTGTCTTGATTAAGAACACACAGTGGAAAGCAGGATGGGAAGTAACACTTATGAAGCTTTTCTTCAAAAGGAACCTAAGTATCTCCAAACACATAATAGCATTTAGTTCACAGAGCCCTATAGAGTTGATGGGAAAATGTATTTGCACCCCTTCTCTGCAGATGGAAAACTGAGGTCCAAATTTTAAGAGAGAAAAGAGAAAATGGTCTACACATAGTTGAAATAGAATCCAGGTCTTCCTTCTCTTCAAAGATACTATCTCTTCTATTCCCCAAAATGAAAGAAACAACTATGAAGTTAAACGCAAATGAACACGGATATCAGAGAAATGGTGGAATAAGGTCCTCTCAAAATTCTCTGCTCCCTAAAACAAATAACAACAGTGGAAAACATCTTTAGAATAACTTTTCAGAACTCTGGAATTTAACCGAAGGTTTGCAGCTATCTAAGGAGAATTTATGGTGTTTTTAACTTGCCTCATTCAAATTTACCCCTCCTCAAAATCTGTAATAACCTTGAAAACCAGTAGCCAGTAACCACAGTTTGCAAAATAGCAGCCTAGAAGACACTGAATGGAGTAGAAAAGGGATGGAACACCTTCAAAGCCCTATTCCCAGAGAACTGTCATTATTTGAACTGTGTGGTAGTTTCCTGGTAGACAGCACTTAGCAGACTGTCTTTATTTTATCTGACTTGGACCTGACACAGTATAAACTGCCATTTCCCTGGTGGAATTTGTTGATAATAATCTGAGGCAAGTTTTTAAAATTGGGGCTTCCTAAGGCAGTGGATGACAGTTTGACAAACAATAGGCTAACTAAAAGATCTTAAAAGGAAAACTGGTGAGTGAGATAACTATATGGGACTTTCAAATGCTTCAGCATATTTCTGGAAATCTAGATGACCAGCCACATGTTAGGCTGTGAGCATGCTAGTTACATGTCAGGCTGTGAGCATGCTCAGGAAAAGTCCTGAGAAGGGTCTAAGCTCTCACCTCAGGTTTATGTTGAGGCTCTCTGCAAGCACAAAGAGAAGGCTAAGGTGCAGTTGTAAATTTTCTGGATGAGTATTAAAGGTGTGCTCAAACACACACCCAAAGCCGCTTGGTAAAGACTGTGAGACTTACTGATTTTAGGTATTTAAAGAAAGCTCCATCTGATCATTAGCTGGTCACCAAGATAATTGAACAGAAACCTCAGTGGCCATACATGACAAAGGATACAGACTTTACATAATAATTACAGAAAATTACTAAACAAACAAACAGCAATAACAAATTCTCAGAGCAGGACTATCTTATGTTCAGAGTAGCCATATTTTATTATTTAAAATGCCCAAACTTCAACAAAATACTATGAGATATTAAAGGGAGAAAGAAAGTATGGTTTATACACTGGGAGGAAAAAGCAGCAAGCCAAGATGGTGAACTTATTAGACAAAGGTTTTAAATATGTTCAAACAACTAAGGAAAATCATATCTAAAGGCAAAAGGTAAGTTTTCAAACACTGTCTAAACAGAGACTATCAAAAAAGAGAAAAATATATTTTTTAAAAAGAATCAAATAGAAATTCCTCAGTTGAAAGGTATTAATAAATACCAGAATAAAATATTCACTACAGGGGCTCAACAACAGATATGAACAAGCAGAAGAAAGAACCAACAGAGCTGAATATAGGTCAACTGAGATTACCCAAATTGAGAAAAAGAAAAAAAATGCAGAAAATTTTAGAGTTTTGGAGACCAGTGGGATGCCATCAAGCATATCAAACTATATATAATGAAAGTCTCAGAAGGAGAAGAGAAAGAGAAAGGTGCAGGAAGAATTTTGAAGGAATAATGGCAAAAACTTCTTGAATTTGATAAAAAGCATTATTCCATACATCTAAGAAGCTCAATAAAGTCCAAGTATAATATAGTCAAAGATATGCTCACCTAAACACATCATAACCAAACTATAGAAAGCCAGAGAAGGAGAGTCTTGAAAGCAAGATTAGAGAAGTTACTCCTAACAAACTAGGCATCCTCAAAATGGTTAACAGGTGATTTCTCACTAGAAATCACGGAGGCAAGTAGGCAGTAAGATAACTTAATCAAAGTGCTGAAAGAAAATGACTGTCAATCAAGAATTCTACATCCACCAAAACTTTCCTTCAAAAATGAAGGAGAAATTAAGGCATTCTTCACTAAACAAAAACATACAATCCGCCACTTCATACCTGTCCTACAAGAAATACTATAGGAAGTCCTTAAGGCTGAAATGAGAAGAGTGGTAAGGGTTGCTCTATGGTAAATATAAAAGATATCATAACTATACTTTTGTTTGTAACTCTTTTCTCTCCTTTACAATTTAAAAGAAAATTGCATTGAGCAATGATTATAGATCTATGTTGATAAGCAGCATGTAAGATATAAAGACATAGCTTGTATTACAATAATCACAAAAGAGCAGGAAAGGACTAGATCTATAAGAAGTAAAGTCTTTACATGCTATTGAAATTAAGTTGGTGTTAATCCAAATTAGATTATTATAAACTAAAGCATAAATTATACCCACATTAAAAGAAATGACAGGTAATTAAGATGGTATGCTAGAAAATACATATTAATGCAAAAGAAGAAACAAAAGAAACAAAAAACAATATATAGAAAACAATTCCTACCTTCTTTGTAATTACATTAAGTTTAAATATATTCAATAATACAATTAAAGTTAGACACTGGCAAGAATGAATTAAAAATCATGGTCTAACTATATGCTGTCTAACAGGACTATTTTAGATTAAAAAACACAAACAGGTTAAAACACAGGGAAAAGATGTATGAAAGGAGCCTCATGGAAAAATATAAACTATGCAAACAGTAACCAAAAGAAAGCTGGAAGAGGTACACTAATATCAGACAAAATAAACTTTAAGACACAAAACTGTTTCCTGAGACAAAGAACATTTTATAATAACAAAAGGTATAATTTGTGAAAAAGATTTATAATTAGGAACATACATGTATATCTAACAACAAAGTCCTAAAATACATAAAGTAAAAACTGAGAGAGTTGAAAAAAGAAACAGACAATTCAACAATAATAGTTGGAGACTTCCATACTCCACATTCAATAACAGAAGATCAATAAAGAAACAAGAACTTGAACAACTATAAACCTAGACCTAACAGACATACAAGAGACTCCACCTACCAATAGCAGGACATGGACTATATGCTCTTCTGAAGTGCACATGGAACATTTTGTAGGATATGTTACGTTAAGCCATAAATAAAGTCTCAATAAATTAAAAGGGATTGAAATTATGTTCTCTGATTAGAATGGAATGAAATTAGAAATCAATAAAAGAAGGAAATTCAGCAAATTCATAAGTATGTGGAAATTAAAAAACAAATTCCTAAATAACTAATGACTCAAAGAAGAAATCAAAAGGGATATTAGAAAATAGGTTTAAAGGAATGAAAAGAAAAACACAACACAGTAAAACCTATGAGCACTTAAGGGGAAATTCATAGCTGTAAAACCTGTATTTAAAAAGAACTCAACTCAATAACCTAAACGTCTA
Source organism: Mormoops blainvillei (assembly GCA_004026545.1). Taxonomy (NCBI): domain Eukaryota; kingdom Metazoa; phylum Chordata; class Mammalia; order Chiroptera; family Mormoopidae; genus Mormoops; species Mormoops blainvillei. Next base: position 134,301 of record PVJD01002673.1, on the reverse strand, counting down.
TGCTAAAAAAGTTTAAAAAAGAAGAGCAAATGAAATCCAAAGCAAGCAGAAGGACGGCAGTACAGTTCTCACTCAGTATCTGCAGGTGATTGGTTCTAGGACCTGCTGAGGACACCAAAATCTGCAGTTGCTTAATTCTCATATATAAAATGGTGTAGAACAAATGCATAGAGTTGGCTCTCTGCATCTGTGCATTCCTAACCATGGACTGAAAATACTGTTTTCAATTCAGTTAGTTGAATCCTTGACTGTGAAAACTGTGGATACGTAGGGCTAACTGTAATAAAAATTAGAGCAGATATAAATGAATTAGCGAACAGAAAAGCACTAGAGATGATCAACGAAACCAGAAGTTGTTCAAAAAGATCAGCTGATTGATATACCTTTAGGTAGACTGACAAAGAAAAAGAGGAAAGATTTAAACTATTAAAATCAGGAAGTTGTACTTTGTTCCCAGCCTTACAGGTATAAAACTATTGTAACGGAATACTAATGCCAACAAATTAGACAACCTAGATAAATTTGACAAATTCTTTTTCTTTCAGTTTTTATTAAATTATTGGGGTGATGTGTTAGTTAATAGGACCATATAGGTTTCAAATGTACATTTCTATGATAAAAGATCTGTATATTTTACTGTGTTCCCACCATCCAAAGTCAAACCATCTTCCATCACCATACATTAGGCCTTCTCTACTCCCCTACCCGCAAACTCCCTTCCCTTTGGTAACCAACACACTGTTTGACAAATTCTTACGCAACCATACACTGCCAAAACCGACTCAAGAAGAAATAGAAAATAAGGTTAGGCCTATAATATGTCAAGCAATTGAATTATAATTAAAAAAAAATTCCCAACGAAGAAAAGTCCAGGACCAGAAGGCTTCGTGGGTGCATTCTACCAGATGTTTAGAGAATTAACACCAATCCTTCAAAAACTCTTTTAAAGTCAGACAAAGGAGAAATACTTCTCAATTCACTTTATGAAGTCAGTCCCTGACACTGAAACCAGACAAAGACATCACAAAAAAGGAAACTACAGATCAATATTTCTTATGCATACAGATGTAAAAAATAATTTTACATCCCTGGGTGGGCACAAATCAATGTAAAAATTCTCAATACTAGCAAACCAAATTCAGCAACATAGAAAAGAGATCGTATACCATGGCCAAGTAGGATTTATACCAGGAATGTAAAGTTGGTTCAACATATGAAAATCACATAATGTAATATACTATATTAATGAAGGCAATACTTCAAATGATTATCTCCATAGACACAGAAAAATCATGAGACAAAGTCCAGCATGTGTTCATGACAACACAAAACACTCAATAAGCGGGAAATATTGAAGGACTTCCTCAACCTGATAAAGTACATCTCTGGAAAACCGCCAACCAATGTAATAGTCAATGGTGAAAGACTGAAAGCTTTCTTTGTAAGATCAGGATTAACACGAGAATGTCTACTCCTACCACTTCTATTTAACACTGTACTATAAATTCTAGCCAGGGAAATAGAGAGTAAAAACCAGAAAGATAAAAGAAAAGGAGAATAGGCATCTAGATTGCAAAGGAAGAAGAAATACTATCTCTATTTGCAATATGATCCTGTATAAAGAAAAACCTAGTGATTATACAAGAAACAATCAGAACTAATAAACAAGTTAAGAAGGTTGCAGAATCTAAGGTCAGTATATAAATACAAATAATGTATTTCTACACATTAGCAATAACAATCTAAAATTGAAATTAGAAAATTCCATTTTTCCAATAGCATCAAAAATAATAAAATACATAAGAATAAATTTAACCAAGAAGTATAACACCTGTATACTGAAAACTACAATATATTTATAAAAGAAGTAAAGGCCTAAATAAATGGAAAGATATTCTGTATTCAAGGAACATTAAGACTTAATGTTGTTAAGATAATAATACTCCCAAACTGATTTACATAATCAATGCCATCTCTATCAAAATCCCAGCTGGCATCTTTGTAAAAATCAGCAAGCTAAAATTCTTATGAAAATACAAGGAACCCAAAATAGCCAAAGCAATTTTCCCAAAGAACAGCAAAGTTGGAGGACTCACACTTTCCAATTTCAAAACTTACTGCAAAATTAGGGTAATTACAGACTGTGGTGGCATAAGGAAAAACATATTGATCAATGAAATAGAACTGAAAATTGAGAAAAAAGTCCATGTATCTACAGTCAATTGACATTTTTGGAGAAATTTTTAGTAGAGCAGTTTTAGATTCAAGGCTAGAAGGGGTTGAAATGGTTATTTCCTTTCCTCCACATTTTAAAAAGATTTTATTCATTTATTTTTAGAGAGAGGGATAGGAGGGAGATAGAGGGAGAGAAGCATCGATGTGTGAGAGAAACATTGATTGGTTGGGTGCCTCTCCTGTGTGCCCCACCCGGGGACCTGACCAGCAACCCAGGCATGTGCACTGACTGGGCATCAACCAGCAACCTTTCACTTTGTGGGATGAACAACTGAGCCACACCAGTCAGGGCCCCTTCCTCCACATTTGAAAACTATTATTATTGAGCCATAAGAAAGAAGGAAATCTTGCCATTTGTGACATGGACAAACCTCAAGGGCATTATGCTAAATAAAATAAATCAGACATGATCTCTCTTATACATGGAAGCTACTGAATAAAAGAAAAAAAGAAAACCAAGGTCATAGATACAAAGAATAGATTTGTGGTTGCCAGAGGCATGTGTGTGTGGGGGGCAGAGGGGAAGAAATGGTTATACTTTTAATATTTTATTAGTTTAAATACAATGAAAAAATACTGGGAGTTGGGGAAAGTGATAACAAAGCAAATGAATGTGACTGAAAATACTTATTAGTGAACAGATGGCAACTTTTAAAATCAGGACTTCACCTTTGCTGAGAGAACAGGGAGGGAACATACTTGAGATAATAATGTAATGATGTCTTAGTTAATAATTATTAACTACTTTTTTTAAAGCAGATGAATCTTGACCATTATTATACTTTGAAAAATATATTTATTGACATGTTATACCTCATGAGGAAATCTTTATTTTTTCTTAATATACGTATTCTTTTTATCCACAGACCAGGGAATTGGGAAGTATCAAGGTACATGCAGAATGGAAATGAGCTGTCAGACCAAATTTCCAGCTTTTCACACAGTACAATTATTGCTTTTAGTTTCTATGTAAACAAGTCCTTTAAGTCACACTGAGATTTCAAAAAAATCTCTTAATAAAAATTTACATATAACAATCTTAGCCCCAGCTGGTGTAGCTCAGTGGATTGAGTGTTGGCCTGCAAACCAAAGGGTCGCTGGGCCGATTCCCCGTCAGGGTGCATGCCTGGGTTGTGGACCAGGTCTCTAGTAGGGGGTGCATGAGAGGCAACGACACATTGATGTTTCTTCCCCTCTCTTTCTCCCTCCCTTCCCATCTGTCTAAAAGTAAATTAATAAATAAATAAAACAATCTTAAAGAAGTTATTTTATTTTACTATGTATTATGAACTGAATTGTATGCTCCCAAAGTCATGTTAAAGCTCTAATCCCCAATTTGACTGTATCTGGAGATGGGGCCCTTAAGGGAGTAACTAAGGTTACATGAAGTGGTAAGGTGGAGCCTCTATCCAATATAATACTGGTGTCTTTAGAAGAGGAAGAGACACCAGAGATCCATCTCTCTTCATGCACATTCACAGAGAAGGGGTCACGTGAGGACTCAAGAGTGAAGATGGCTATCTGCAACTCAACGAGAGAGGTCTCATCAGAAATCAGACCTACTGGCACCTAGATCTTGGACTTTCCAGTCTCCTAAACTGTAAGAAAATAAATTTCTGTTGCTTAAGCCACCCAGTCTGTGGTATTTGGTTATGTTAGCCCAAGCTGACTAAGAAACCATGCCAATGTGACTTTTAACTCTTCATTTTTCTCACTGTAATAGTTTATAGACTTAACAAAATTTTCACATTTGAGGCCACAAAGAGATTTCTCTGGTCATTAAATCCAATAGTTGTTGAAATTACCTAAATTTTAAAATGGACCCATTAAATTTAGGCTTCAAAGTTTATGTTTTGAAGGATATATCACTGTAAAATCAATCTATCATGAGTTGTTACTACCAGGTGGCTTTGCCTCCAATTTTTTAAATTCATAGGTAGCCTTCCTATATCCATAGCAGCCCTCTCCACTACCCTAGATAATAGTAAAAAGCTAGGTCCACAGTATGGCTACCCTAGGGGAGAACAAAGATGGTGATGACAGCGATGGTGGTGAGAGTAGCAAAGGATTAGTAAACATTTGCCAAGCAATTACCAGGTATCAAGCAGACTTATATGCCTTACCTTTTTAAATGCTCAAAACAACCATTATTATTATCCTCACTCTTACAAGACTTAACAAGGTTGAACAATTTGCTCCCAGTCCCAGGATTTCAACCCAGGCATGAGGATTCCAGTGTTCCACCCGCCTCATGCTGTAATTAACTCTAAACTGAATGAGTTAAACTCAAATTGTGTTACTGAATGACGGATTTTTTTGAAGGAAAAAAAAAACATAAAAATCCCTAATAATGAATCTGAAGTCTATGTCTAATTTCTTACCAAATTCAACCAATACAAAGTCAGATCTACTGAAATGGACTCTAAACAAAATCAAGTCATGTAGTATAAATGGGAATTGTAGGAGAAGAGCAGATAAAAGCTTCAAGAGAAACTCAGCATTCCTAAATTGTACCAGTAGCTGATTTTCAAAAAATAAACTCACACACACCAGCACCAACCTTTTTCCCAACACCGCTAGGCCTAAGGCACTGATTTAAACAAAACAAAAAAAAAGTCATGGTTTTCAAGAAAAGAACTGAAGCTTGACAAATGTCACCAAACAGCAAGATGAGAGCCCTTTCTTTTATAGTACAATTTAATATGCCCTGTATATTCTCTATGATTCCCAAACAGGGTGACTCAGGATATAAAAGTATCACTTAGAGTTCCCTGTTCACAAAAGAAATGGGAAGAACTACATTAGAGAGACAGATGCCAACTCCATTTTCTTTTTTTAAAAAAAAGATTTAATGTATTTATTTTTAGAGAAAGGGGAAGGGAGGGAGAAAGAGGGGGAGAGAAACATCAATGTGTGGCTGCCTCTCGCACACCCCCTACTGGGCACATGGCCTGCAGCCTAGGCATGTGCCCTGCCTAGGGATCGAACCAGCAATCCTTTGGTTCATAGGCTGGCACTCAGTCCACTGGGACACACCAAGCCAGGGTTCCATTTTCTAATTCTGAGAGATTTTAGTAAGGATAGAAGCTACTCATACTCTACCACAATTAAAAGAGCAATCTCATTCATGGGCAGGCTCCTTCTTCCTAAAAGGCATTAACCACCTGCCCATTCCTTCCTCACATAATTAATTTTTTTTTTTACTGTATTAATCCTATTAAATTAACTAGGGCTTTTAGTTCTAGAGGATACATTACCAAAAGTGGGATTGCTGATACAAGCATATGCGTACATTTAACAGTGATAGTTATTGCCAGATTCCTTTCCAAAAAAGTTCTAAGCATGCACACATTCTTTTCAGACTGCATGAAGAAGACTGCCTTTCTCTAAAAATACAGTATTTCATACAATATAAGTGTACAAAGTTTAGAAAGTCTTCTAAAGGACTAGAACTCAATATTTGTCCTGAGGAGGCTTCTGTAATCCCTTATACTATCAGAAGGAGAAAAAAAACAGTGTTTCCCACAAAAGTAATCTTCCTATTCCTGAATTGACTTGTTTTCTTTTCCCCTTCTTCACTCTCTCTCCTTCCTGTCACTCCACTATACGATGTATACCTTCATACATGAATGCAATTCCCTTGCTTGTAAGAGCTTCTGATATATCACACACTTGTTCCGTAATTCCACTACTGAGGAGAGCAAAGAAATGAGTTATCTCCACAAAAGGTAAGTTTTGAAAATATTATTTTCATTCTTGACTATTACAGAAAGGTAAATCCCTTGAAGAAAGACACCCTCCCACCATTTCCTAAGTGAAACCTTTCTTCCGGTAACTAAGAAGTGAGTTGATACATTTATTAAGGCTCTGGACCAGTCTGCTGGGATATGAATACTAGCTCTGACACTAAGCAATTGTGTGATCTGGGAACAAATTACTTTACTTCTTTGACCCTCCACTTCCTAATCTATAAAATGGGTATTAAAAGTCCTTACTTTTTGGAGAAAACAACCCTCAACTTCCCCCAAGCCTGACAAGCACCTCCCTCTCTCCTGACTCTCAGTGAGACCAGGTTCCTGGCAGAATCTAGGATAGACTGAACTGTGTTGCTCTACGACAGGGAAATTTTCCCCTTGTACACTTGATGGGTGCAGAGCCTTCCTTTCACATAGCCAAATCTTGGCCTGTTTGGGTCTGATAAACTCTGCTGGCCTAACTGTGACAACTACCTGTGACCCCACCCTACCACAAAAGTATGCGAGCACCCAGCAGTTGGCAGCTAGATTTGGTATACCCCAAGAAATTTGCTTAGTGGCCTCAGACCCAGCACTGGCACCAAATATGAACCTGAACAGATGTGGTAAACACTTCTTGCCTCTACCTGGTGATTCACTAAGAGCCTATCACATGCAACTTGAATACCACCAGGCACTCTTTCAGTGACTGAACTTAATAGGCAGGCCATAGGCAGAGGCAGGTAGAGGCAAATCTAAGGGTTTGTAGGAACTTTTGCCAACCTGTCCCTGGGCCAGGTGCTAGTAAAAGCCAGCCTTGGTGCATAGCTTGGTCCTTCCCACACATACCAAGAACCAGCAGAGGCAGCCACAAACTGTGGATTTCTTAGTAGCTTCAAAGAAGTTGCCCAGGACCAGGCACAGTGTCTGACATTGGACTGCACCAATGGCCCCAGAAACAACACACCCAGTGGCTAGCTTCAGACCATATCACAGCAGGATGGAATTGGTTTCACAAGCAGCATGCCCAAAGGGATATCTCGGCAGGCACCAGACCCTGCTGAGGTGAATTCTGCTCTGTATAGTCAGCACCTGTACAATAGCTTGTACACTGTGGCCGGGGTCAATCCTCACAGTCAGCAAGCCTGAAGATCGATACCACAAACAAAAGACCAATGACATTCAAGGCTCAGTTAAAACAGGGGGCCCATATAACTCACACAAGGGATATTCCTGGAGCACCCACTGCAGGTGGTTAAGGAGACTGTGCCATGAGGTCCCACAGGACACCAACTGCATAATGCCAACCTGCCAAGACTGGGAGTCATAGCAGAACTAACTAATAAAAAAAAAAAAAGACAACACAAAGCAGTCAAAACTGGGAGACAGAGAAACACCACAAATGAAAGAGCAGGAAAAATCTCCAGAAAAAGAGCTAAATGAAATGGAGGCAAGCAGTTTACTAGATATAGAGTTCAAAACAATCGCTATAAGGATATTAAAGGAACTTAGAGGAAGAATGGATGAAATCAATGAAAACTTAACCAAAGAGGTAGTAAGCATAAAGGGTGCAGAAACCATAAAAAAGAACCAATCAGATATGAAGAATACAGTATCTGAAATGAAGAATATAAGGTCCAGCAGAAGTAACACCATTGAGTGTGGTTGATAAGGAACATGAATATCTTGCATGAGATGAACAGCAATTTGAACATTTTACCTAAAATGCCATATGATGTGCTTGAGTGTGATATTGTTATGTTACAGAATTACATGTTTATGATTTTTTAATAAAAAGATTTTTATATACTAAAAAAGGGGCATTATTTGTCCCATACATTGTATACTAGAAGGAATAAACAGTAAGGTGGATGAAGCAGAGGATCAAATCAGTGATTTGGAAGATAAGATAAAAGAAAACATGTAATCAGAACATAAAAATAAAAAAGAATAAAAATATATGAGGATAGATTAAGGGACCTTTAAGATGACATAAGGTGTAAGAACATCTGCATCATAGGGGTACCAGAAGGAGAAGAGAGAGAAGAAATTGAGAACCTATTTGAAGAAATAATGACTAAAAACTTCCCTGAACTGGCACAGAAAAAAGATACACAAGTCCAGGAAGCTCAGAGTCCCAAACAGCATAAACCCGAAGAGGCCCACAACTAGATACATCATAATTAAACTGCCAAAGGTTGGGTGGAAGAGGAGGTGGAAGCTACCATAACCTCTTTTCAGGACCAAACTGGAATTCAACTAAATTAAAGAAAAACCATCCTGAATAATCAACTGAACATTAGCTGGAGAGAAGACTTATAACCAAAAACATACAGAAAAAAAACACTTCACCACAACATGACTGGTAGGGAGTGAGGAAATGAGAGGGGATTGGTTGCACTACCATAGGAGGCAGCTGAAGTTCAGAGCCATATTTCAGCAGTTGGGGGGATACCCCTGAGAAGTGTGGGGTCTAAATTGCAAGCTAGGCTCCCTAGCCTAGAGCACCAGAACCGGGAAAGGAACCCAAAAAACATCCGGCTGTGAAAAGCAGCAGTGGTTTCTGTACACCAGGGAAAGATGGCTGGAAAGATGGCTGGAGATGCAGAGAGCCTCTTAGAGGGGTAAAACACAAAATTTCATTTGTAGCCACTCACCCAGAGCTCCAGCAGAGGGAGGACAGTGTGGACTAGACATATGTGGGGAGAATTTGGGATTAGTGGCACTGGGGAAAGAGCTGAAAGAACAGTCTCTAGGATCTACATGCTGAGTCATTCCCTGTACTGTAGAAGCCACCTTTCTCAGGCAGAGCACTCCTCTCCAAATGGTATCAGCCTGAGAGGAAGCAATAGCCCCACCAGCAGGAATCCCTCTCACCCCATTCTGTGAGCATAAGCCAGGCCACTGAATACAGCTGAAGTTATTAAGTCTAAGAACAATGGTAGATTTCTGGGAGGTCTGTGACTTTAGCTGACCCTACCCAAGACCAGGTGCTAGAAAAACTGGCCTTGGTGTGCAGACTGGTTCTTTCTGAATACACCCAGGCCCAACAATGGGAGCCACAAGCTGTGGATCACTGTACCTTCATATAGGGCCAGTCACAGGCAGTGTCTGACATAGGTTTGCATCAGAGTCTTTGCAGATCTACCTAATACATAGAAACAATACAAAGAAACAGCCAAAACGGGAGACAAAGAAATAGTACCCAAATGAAAAAACAAGAGAATACTCCAGAAGGACAAGATGAAATGGAGGTAAGCGATTTATTAGATAGAGTTTAGAGTAATGATTATAAAGATACTCAACAGCATGAAAAAGACATAGAAACCATAAAAAAAGATCAGTCAGAAATAAAGAAAGCAATATCTGAAATAAATAACAGACTGGACGGAATAAACAATAGATTAGATGAAGCAAAGGATTGAATCAGTGATTTGGAAGACAAGGTAGGAAAAAACACCCAAGCAGAGCAGAAAAAAAATAAATTAATTAAATAAAATAAAAGAATTTTTAAAAAGTAGAGTTTAAGAAACCTTTGGGGCAGCATGAGGCATAACAACATCTGCATGATGGGAATCCCATAAGAGAAGAAAGTGAGCAAAGGATTAACAACCTATTTAAAGAAATAATGACTGAAAGCTTTCCTAATCTGGTGAAGGAAAAAGACACAAGTCCAGGAAACGCAAATAATCCCAAACAAGATGGACCGAAAGAGGCCTACAACAAGACACATCACAATTAAAATGGCAAGATTAAAATATAAAAAGGCAATAAATATGTACCTATCAATAATCATCCTAAATTTAAGTGGCTTAAATGCCTCAAACAAAACACAAAGAGTAGCTGAATGGATAAGAAAACAAGACCCATATATATGCTGCCTCCAAGAGACCCACCTGAGATTGAAAGATACACATAGACTAAAAGTAAAGAGATGAAAAAGATATTTCATGAAAATGAAAAGGAAAAAAAAGCTAAGGTAGCAATATTTATATTAAAAAATAGACTTTAAAATAAAAGCTATTGTAAGAAACAAAGAAGGATACTAAATTGTGATAAAGGAAACAATCTAAAGGGGGGATATAATCCTTGTAAAGACTTATGCACCCAACATAGGAGCACATAAATAGGTAAAGCAACTCTTCATGGAAATAAAAGGAGAGAATGACAGAAATACAGTCATAGTTGGGAATTTTAACAACCCATTGACTCCAATGGGTAGATGTTCCAGATAGAAAATAAACAAGGAAACACCAGCCTTAAACGACACACTAGATCAAAAGGATTTAATTGATATCTTCAGAGCATTTCACTCTAAAGCAGCAGACTATACATACTCTTCAAGTGCAGATGGAATATTTTCTAGAAGTGACCACATGTTAGAACACAAAACTGTCTTAATAAACATAAGATTGAAATCATAACCAGCATCTTCTCTGACCATATTGCTATGAAACAAGAAATCAATCACAGGAAGAAAACTGAAAAATACACAAGCACATGGAGGCTAAATAACAAGTTATTAAACAATGAATCTTGGACATTGCTTGTAGCAATATTTTATCTATCTTGCCAGGGAAGAGAAACCAAAGAAAAAATAAGCAAATGTGACTACATCAAACTAAAAAGTTTTTTCACCGCTAAAGAAACCTTCAACAAAATAAAAAGACACCCATGAAATGGGAAAACATACATACTATTACATATGATAGGTGTTACTATTTATCTTAACTTTATAAAGAACTTATAAAACTCAACACCAACAAAAAAAAAACACAATACAATTAAAAAGGGGGCAAAGAACCTTAATAGACACTTCTCCAAAGAGGAAATACAGATGGTGAATAGACATGAATAGATGCTCAATGTCAATCATCAGAGAAAAGCAAAATAAAACCACAATGAGATATCACCTTACTCTGGTCAGAATGGCTATCATCAATAAATCAACAAAAAACAAGTGCAGGCAAGGATGTGGAAAAAAGGGAACCATTATGCTCTGTTGGTGGGAATGTACTTTAAAGCAAACCTTATGGAAAGCACTATGGAGATATGTCAAAAAATTGAATATCAACTTCCATCAAGATGGAAGCATAGGTAAACATGCTTTGCCTCCTCATGCAACTACAGAAAAAAATTACAGCTAGACCACAACACCAATACCACACAGAACTGCCAGAAAATCCAGTTGTATGGAAGTCCAGCAACCAAGGATTTAAAGAAGCCACATTCACCCAGACTGGTAGCAGAATGGAGACATGGAGACAATAGGAGAGGTGCAGAGAGGTGGCAGAACAGGCAGTCCCACAATCACATGTGGTGGATAAAAATCAAGAGGGATACCTTAGGAGTGAGAGATCCCAGCCCCAGGCCAGACCACCCAGACCAGGGTTCCAGCACCAGGAAGATAAATTCCCATAACTTCTGACTATAAAAACCAATGGGGATTGGGGTGGCAGAAGAAACTGTTGGATTTTCAGGAAACTCCTTTTAAAGGTCCCATATGGACTTAGGACTTACGTAGACCCAAGCCCTCTGGGATTCAGCACCAGTGGCATATGGGGGAAAAGTGAAGTGCCTGGAAGCAGGGCAAGTGCCAGGAGACAGCTTCCTCCTGGGCATTTGTCCAGAACCCAGGCAGCAGCCAGTCCCCTCTTTGAACCCTCCCCCCACACAGAGCCAGAAAGTGGTGAAATGGGTTGCCCCACCCTGGCTATTACCTAAGGTTCCATCCCATACAACTTACAGGTGCCTTTTCTACAATAGGCCGCACTACTAAGACAAGGAGTCAAAGTGGCACTACTTAATACACAGAAACAAACACAGGGAGGCTGCAAAATTGAGGAGACAAAGAAATATGGCCCAAATGAAAAAACAGAACAAAACTCCAGAAAAAGAAATAAACAAAATGGAGATAAACAGCCTACCAGATGCAGATTTCAAAACACTGGTTATCAGGATGTTCAAAGAACTCATTGAGTATGGCAACAGTAGAAAAAAGACCCAGGCAGAAATGAAGGTTACATCAAGTAAAATGAAGGAAAATCTACTGGGAACCAAAAGTAGAGGGTATGAAGCCAAAATTCAAATCAATGATTTGGAACTTAAGGAAGAAAAAAGGATTCAATCAGAACAGCAAGAACAAAACAACAACAACAACAACAACAACAACAACAAAACAAAACTTCATAACAAAGAGGATAGTCCAAGAAGACTCTGGGACATCTCTAAATGTACCAACATCCAAATTAGGGATGCCAGAAGGAGGAGAGGAAGAGCAAGGAATTGAAAATTTATTTGAAAAAATAATGAAAAAACACTTTCCTAATTTGGTGAAGGAAACAGACATACAAGTCCAGGAAGCTCAGAGAATCCCAAATAAGATGAACACAAAGAGGACAACATGATGATACATCATAATGAAAATGTCACAGGTTAAAGACAAAGACAAAATGTTAAAAGCAGCAAGAGATAAGCAGAGAGTTCCCCACATGGGTGTTCCCATAAGACAGTCAACTCAGTTCTCAAAAGAAACTTTGCAGGCTTGAAGGGGCTGGCAAGAAGTATTCCAAGTGGTGAAAAGCAAGGACCTACAACCTAGGTTACTCAATCCAGAAAAGTTATCATTTAGAATGGAAGGGCAAATAAAGTGCTTCCCAGGCAAGGAAAAGCTAAAGGAGTTCATCATCATGAAGCCATTATTACATGAAATGTTAAAGGGGCTTATTTAAGAGAAAGAAGAAGATCAAAACTATGAACACTACAATGACAACAAATTCACAACTATCAACAACTCAATCTAAAAAACAAACTAAGTAAACAACTAGAACAGGAACAGAATCATAGAAACGGAGATCAGTTGGAATGTTATCATCTGGTAGAGGGAAGGGGTAAAATGGGGGAAAAGGTGTAGGGATTAAGAAGCATAAATTGGTAGGCACAGAGTAGACAGCGGATGTTAAAATAGTATAGGAAATGGAGAAGCCATTATATGCATGACCCATGGACATAAACTAAGGGTAGGGGCACTGGTGCAGGGAAGGCTGTACCAGGAAGAGGCAGACAAAGGGAGTAAAACTGAGACAACTGTAACAGCATTATCAATAAAATATATTTTTTAAAAATTGAAAACGAATCTGCCTTTTGACCCAGCAACCCCGCTTCTGGGAATATTTCCAAAGAAACATAAAATACTAACTCAAAAGAACATAAGCAACTCTATATTCATTGTAACATTATTTACAATTGCCAAGATATGAAAGCAGCCCAAGTGTCCATCAGTAGAGAAGTGGATAAAACTACTATGGGACATTTACACAGTGGAATACCACTTGACTGTAAAAAAAAAAAAAAAAGAGGAAGATTTTACCCTCTGGGACAGCAAGGATGCACCTAGAGAACATTATGTTAAGTGAAATAAGTCAGTCAGAGAAAGACAAACACCATATGATTTCACTCATATGTGGAAGCTAATGAACAATTTGAACTAACAAGCAAAATAGAGACAGATGCATAGAAACCAGGATGACAGCTAGTTGCGGAGTAGGTTAGGGGGTAGAGGGATCGAGCAAAAAGGCAAAAAGAGTTATGGACATGGACAACAGTGTGCTGACTGCAGAGGGGAAAGGGTGTAAGGGGAATAAATAATAATGGAAAAAATGTAATTAAAAAAAACAAAGAAAAGATATAAAATAAAATGCCAAAGATTAAAGACAAAGACTCTAAAAAGCAGTGAGAAAAAGACAGTTACCTACAAGGGAGCTCCTACAAGGCTGCCATCTGATTTCTCAACAGAAACATTGCAGGTCAGAAGGGATTGGCATGAAATATATTCAAAGTGATGAAAGCAAGGACCTGCAACCAAAACAACTTTATCCAGCAAGCCTGTCATTTAAAATTGAAGGAGAGCATGTGAACTTTTGAAGCTAAGGAGTACAGCAGATGTTTCACAATGGGCAATAAGGAGATTTTATAAGTTGAAGGGGAAATACCCCATATGTGGCACCTGCAGCAGTGGAGAGACTAGTCAGAAATCTTAGCTTTGTGGCTCCCCGCCACCCAGGGCTGGGGGCCCCAGTCCCGTGCTGCGAATCCCCAGGCTATGGCTGGGAGTAAATTGGGAGGATATACAAGTCAGGGAGATCCAAGCTACACACACACAGTGAACAACACATCAATAGCTGCAGTGCCAAATGCCAACTGGGAGAATGCTAGAGAGAGAAAGGGACTCTATCTCCCAAAATGTCTGGGGCTGCACCTGGGTCAGGCAGACGCAGGCTGCAGTCCTCCGTGATCCTGAGAGACTTTCAGCATTTTGGAGATGGTGTGCATAGAGAACTGGACAGTGACTCGGTATAGAGGGTGTGCCACAGAGTGACTTTTTAAAAGGGGAGGTGAGGCATGCTGGGTAGGGATCCTGTGCACAGTGGCCCTTCCAGCAAATGAACAAGGCTGATAGCACAGTTTGCTCCCACTAAATACCACTGAGCAGAAAGATCAGAAAGTTGTACAGCAAAGGGATTTCTGGGCCCTAGCACAGTGCAGCTAGCAAGCCAGGGGCTACAGAAAACAGAGTTTGGGACTGTGTCTACTGCAAGGGCAGTGGGCTGGGAATAAGATGGGTAAGAGTTGAGTACCTGAGATTATTTACAGCCAGGCAGAACCCCCTTCCTCAGCGGAGTTCAAACCTTTGGGAAGGGAAAGACATACCCAGTCCCTACCTCCTGCAGGACTGTAAGCACCACATCCAACATGGAAGCTCTATAGAATAGTGACGACAGGGTCAAGAACCCCCTGCAGGGTGCATATCCGCAAAAGGAAGACAGAAAGAAAAATGCCTTAAAGACCTATTTTGAACTTTTTCAGGGAGACAAAATACACTTGTTCCTAGGGCCCTATTCCACTGAGTCCAGCAAGGCAGGGCAATCAGAAATCAGTGCAGCAAGGGATAATCAGGGCCCCGTCCAGCTCTCACACAGAGCTGCCATCAGTACCAAGGAGGAAGGGGTTGACCCTCTTACATAGATTGGCTCCTCCCTTGAAAAAGACAGCTAGTTCATCAAAAACTTTACATTATTGGAAATAAGCTGGGACGGTCCAAGAAGGTGGCACAGGGGCAGGGGAACACACCTACAGTTTTCCCAGAAGACTGAACAGAGCCTGCCAGAAGAGATCCAGGGGTCCCACACTCCCAACTGCAATAGAAGCCCCCGTAGAGGCAGGTGAAGGAGGCACATGCTGTTAAGCCATTAGTGGGATGACCCACCATGACCTTGAGCTAATAAAAAGACAGAGACAGATCCAGAAGAAGAAGACAGAAGGCAAACACCAAACTCTGCTGAGATGAATTCTACCTCGTTCTTATTCAGTATTTACAATATTTTTCTCTCTCACATAGCCTTTTAACATGTTTTTCTTTTCTTCAGTTGTATTCCAAATAATTCACTATTTTTTGTCTTTTACTTCTACTTTTATATTTTTCATTTTATTTCTATTTCAAATCTTACATTGTACCCTTTCCATGTCCTACTCCATTTTTCCATCTTCCTTCCCTTTATTTTTATTTTAAATCTTATTTTCCCCCTTTCTATGCTTTGTTCCTATTACTTACTCTTACTATTTTTCCTCCCTCCATCCTCTCAAAGTCATTTTTCTTCCCTTTAGTCAGATCACATTCCTTTTCCCTTTCTTATAATATCCTTATTTTCTCTCCACCTTTATTAATCATTGCTTGTTGGCATGGATGTTGTGGTTATTGCTGTTTCTCTTCAATTTTATTCCTATTTGTTCACTATTTTTTATTTCAAATCTCATAGGTTACTTTCCCCCTCTCTTACTCCATTCTGCTTTCCTTATCCCCTTGCTTATTGGGGTTTTGAATTTTATTTTTCCCCTTCTTAGCCTGAATTCTATTCCTTACTCTTATTGTATATCTTCCCTCTATCCCCTCAAAATCATTTCTTCCTCACTGTAGACATCTCATGTTTTCTCATTCTTATAATATTCTTATTCTCTTTCCACCTTCATTAATCTTTGCTTATCTGTTGTTGTTATTGGCCCTGATATGGTTTTTCTTCAATTTTACTCCCATTGATTCATTTTTAAAAATTTTATTTCAAACCTCATATTATAATCTTCCCTTTTCTTACTCCATTTTGCCAACTCCCTTTGCTTTTTTACTTATATTAGAAATTTTAATTTCTCCTTTTCTTTGCCTTGTTTCTATTCTCTACGCTTATTATTTCTTCTCCCATTTCCCTCTCAAAATCATTTTTCTTTCCTTTAGTCATCTCATATTCTTTTTTGCTATCTTATAATATTCTTAATCTCCTTCTGCCATTATTAATCTTTGCTCATTTGCCGTTGATATTGCTGATGTGGTAGGGGGGTATTTTTGATGGTATTTGTTCTGTTTTCTGGGTAGTTTTGCTTAGTTCTGCCAGCACCTATAGAGGAGCATACAAGATGTTGAAGGGGTTGTGACTTATAGTCAGCTACCCAGATGGGAAAACTCACCAGCAAATGAGCCATCAATAATCAAAGCCCAAGTAAAACAACAGAGCCCATGTAAACCTGGAGCAACCAGATCAGGAGATCAAAGTCCCACAGAACTCCTACCACAGAAGGTCACTACTGAGTCCCACAGAACTCCTACCACAGAAGGCCACCCCTCAGAGACAACAGTCAAAGCAGAGCAATCAGAGATGCAGAAACAAACACGAAGAGTAACCTAAAATGGGGAGACAAAGAAAAAAAAACAATCAAAAGGAAAGGAGGAATCCCCAGAAAAAGAGCTAAATGAAATTGATATAAGAAATCTATCAGATATAGAGTTCAAAATAATTGTTATAAGGATGCTCAAAGAACTTGGTAACAACTACAAGGAAATTTATGGGCCGTGGGAACTTAGTGGGAACTGCATCACCATGAAAAAGGACACAGAAACTATGAATAAGAACTAGGAGGAAATAAAGAATACATTACCTGAAATGAAAAATACACTAGATGGAATTAAAAGCAGGTTTGATGTACCTGGCTGGTGTGGTTCAGTGGGTTGAGTGCCAGCCTGAGAACCAAAGGGTCGCCAGTTTGATTCCCTGTCAAAGCACATGCCTGGGTTACAGGCCGGGTCCCTAGCTGGGGGCACACCACACATTGATGTTTCTCACCCTCTTTCTCCTTCCCATCCCCTGTCTAAAAATAAATAAATAAAATCTTAAAAAAAATAAAAATAAAAGTAGGCTAGATGAAGCAAAGGACCAAATCAGTAAGCTGGAACACAAACTAGAAAAAACACAGTCAGCAACAAAATGCAAAAAGAGTAAAAAAGAATGAGGATAGTTTAAGGGAGCTCGGAACAACATGAAACGTAGCAACATTCGCATCATAAGAATACCAGAAGGAGAAGAAAAGGAGCAAGGGTTAGAAAACATGTTTGAAAAAATAATGACAAAAATTTCTCTAAATTAGTAAGAGAAGAAGTCATACGAATTCAGAAAGCAGAGAGGGTCCCAATAAAAATGACCCCAAACAGGTCCATTCTAAGACACATCATAATTAAAATGGCAAAATTTAAAGACAAAGAGAGAATCTTAAAGACAGCAAGGGAGAAACACCTACTTACATAAAAGGGAGCTCCAATAAGGCTATTGGCTGATTTCTCAACAGGAACACTACAAGCTAAAAGGGATTGGCATGCAATATTCAAAGTAATGAAAAGAAAGGACCTGCAACCAAGAGTACTCTGTACAGCAAGGCTCTCACTTAAAATGGAAGACTAGGGTAGCAATGTTTATATTACACAAAATATAAAACAAAGGCCATAACAAGAGACAAGTAGGTCACTACATAATACTTATGGGACTTGACTGAGAAGATATAACCATTGTAAACATATATTAAACCAACATAGGAGGATCTAAATACATAAGGAAAACCTTGGAGGACTTTAAGAAGGATATCAACAGCAATACATTCATCATAAAGGGCTTTAACACTCCGCTCTCAACAATGGATAGATCTTACAAACTAAGAAGCAACAAGAATATTACGACATTGAACAATGCTCTGGGGATCACATGGATGTAATTGATATGTATAGAACATTTCACCCCAAAGAAGCAAAGTATACATTCTTTTTAAGAGCACATGGACCATTTTCAAAAATAGAACACATGGAAGGATACAAAACAAGCCTTAACAAATTCAAGAAAATTGAAATCAAAGCAAGCATCTTCTTGGATCACAGTGTCTTGAAGCTAGAATCCAACCTCAAGGAAAATACTCAAAAACATTAAAAAACATGGAGACTGAATAACTCAAAGGAAAATACTCAAAAACATTAAAATACATGGAGACTGAATAACATGTTATTAAATAATGAATGGATTAATAATGAGATTAAGAAATAATCAAAGAGTATCTGAAAACAAATGAAAATAAACACACAACAACCCAAAACCAATGGGACACAGAGAAGGAAGTCCTGAGAGGGAAGTTCATAGTAATACGGGCCTACCGAAAGAAGATTAAAGAAATCACAAATAAGTAACCTAACCCTACATCTAAAAGAAACTAGAGGAAAAACAACAAACAAAGCCCAGAGTGAGTAGAAGAAAAATCAAAGTATAATCAAGATCAGAACAGAATTGAATAACATAGAAACTAAAAGAACAATCCTAACAATAAATAAATCCAGGAGCTAATTCTTTGAAAAGATAAACAAAATTGACACTGGTAACCAGCCTCATCAAGAAAAAAGAGGACTCATGTAAATAAAAATCAGAAATGCAACAGGAGAGGTAATAACTGATACTACAGAAGTACAAAGGATTGTAAGGAATTACTATGAACAAACTATAGACCAAGAAAGTGGGAAACCAATAAAAAATGGACAAATTTCTGGCAACATACGATCTCCCAATACTGAATTAAGAAGAAGCAGAAAGCTTCACAGACCGATAACAACAACCAAAAAGGAAGCAGTAATGAAAAACTCCCAGCACACAAAAGTCCTGGACTTGATGGCTTCACAGATAAATTATACCAAACAGTCAAAAAAGAACTAACACCTATCCTTCTCAAACTATTCCAAAAAATTCAAGAAGAGGGAAGAATCGTAAACTCTTTTTACAAGGCTGGTGTTATATTAATTATGAAACCAGGTAAAGACAATACAAAGAAAGAAAATTACAGGCCAATATTTCTGATGAACATAGATACTAAAATCATCAACAAAATATTGGCAATCTGGACCCAGCAATACATTAAACAGATCATAAACCATGATCAAGTGGGATTTATCTCAGGAACACAAGGATGGTATAACAGTTGCAAATCAAATGTAATACATAAAATAAACAAAATGAAAGATAAAAGTCACATGATGATATCAATGCATGTAGAAAAGCCATTTGATACAGCACCCATTTATGATAAAAAACACTTGGCAGGACTTCTGGCCAAGATGGGAGTGTAAGTAGATACACTTTGCCTCCTTGTGCAACCAACAGAAGAACAAAAACAAATTTGAAAACAAAAGACAACCAGAACTGCCAGAATATTGAACTGTATGGAAGTCCAGCAACTAAGGAATTAAAGAAGAAACATTCATCCGGACTGGTAGGAGGGGCATAGAGGACGCAGCAAGGCACCAGCTAGAGGACCGGGTAAGGCAGTGGCTGGCAGACCAGGTAGTCCCACATTTGTGTGTGGATAAATCAGGAGGAACAACTGGGGAGTGAGACAGACCATGAACCCACGGTACCAGTGTGGGAAAAGACAGCCTCAAAACATCTCGCTGTAAAAATCAGTGAGGGTTGTGGTGGTGGGAGAAACTCCTAACCTCCAAAGAGAGTTCATAGGAACAGTACCACAAAGTCCTAGAACATACACAAACCCACCCCCTGGAAATCAGCACCAGAAGGGCCAAATTTGCTTGTGGGTCATGGGGGAAGTGACTGAAGGCCAGTCGAGAGCCAAGTAAATGGCATTGTTCCCTCTCCCACTCATCCCTCACATACAGCACCCCAAAGCAGCAACATGGATTGCCCCACCGAGTGGAATACCTAAGGTTCCACCCCTTAAAATGTAACGGGTGTACCGAGACAAAGAAATGTGGCCCAGATGAAAGAACAGATAAAAACTCCAGAAAAAACGCAACTAAGCAATGAAGAGATAGCCAACCTATCAGATGCAGAATTCAAAACACTGGTAATGAGGATGCTCACAGAAATGATTGAGTACGGTTGCAAAATAGAGGAAAAAGTGAAGGCTATGCAAAGTGAAATAAATCACAGGGGTGCCAGAAGGAGAAGGAGAAGAACAAGAAATTGAAAACTTATTTGAAAAAATAATGAAGGTGAACTTCCCCAACCTGGCAGAGTAAATGGACTTCCAGGAAGCTCAGAGTGTCCCAAAGAAGTTGGATCCAAGGAAGCACAAATAAAGGTACATCATAATTACATTACCCAAGATGAAAGATAAGGAGAGAATCTTAAAAGCAGCAGGAGAAAAAGAGACCATTACCTACAAAGGAGTTCCCAAGAGACTGTCCGTTGATTTCTCAAAAGAAACTTTACAGGCAAGAAGGGGTTGGAAAGAAGTATTCAAAATCATGAAAGGCAACAACCTACAACCAAGATTACTCTATGCAGCAAAGCTATCATTTAGAATGGAAAGGTGGATAAAATGCTTCCCAGATAAAGTCAAGTTAAAGAAGTTCATCATCACCAAGCCCTTATTATATGAAGTGTTAAAGGGACATTTCTAAGACAAAGAAGATCAAAACTATGAGCAGCAAAATGACAACAAACTCTCAACTATCAAAAACTGAACCTAAAAAACTAAAACTAAAACAAACTATGTAAACAACTAGAACAGGAACAGAATCACAGAAATGGAGATCACATGGAGGGTTATCAGCAGGGAGGTGGAGAGGGATAATGGGGGAAAAGATACCGAAAAAAGAAGTATAAATAGTAGGTACAAAATACACAGGGGGAGGCTAAGGATAGTACAGGAAATGGAGAAGCCAAAGAACTTATATTTACGACCCATGGTTGTAAACTAAGGGGCATGGGAATTCTGCTCAGATGGTGGGTACAGGGCAGAGGGTAATAAAGGGGAGAAAAAAATGGGACAACTGTAATAGCATAATCAATAACATATACTTATAAAAAAGGACTCAGCAAAGTGGGAATAGAGGGAACATCCATCAACATAATAAAGGCCATGTACACCAAACCTACTGCCAACATCATACTCAATGGGCAAAAAAAAACTATTCCCCTTAAGATCCAGAACAATACAAGGGTGCCCACTAACACTATTATTCAACTTAGTATTGAAAGTTCTAGCCACAGCTATTGGACAATGAAAAGAAATAAAAGACATCCAAATTGGAAAGGAGGAAGTAAAACTGTTGTGATTTGTGGATGACATGAGTGTACATAGAAAACTCTATATAGACTCCACCAAAAAAACTACGTGACCAAATAAGTGAATTCAGCAAAGTAGCAGGATACAAAGTTAAATTCAGAAATCAATGTCATTCTTGTACACCAACCATGAATTATCAGAAAGGGAAACTAAGAAAAACATTCCATTTACTGTAGCAACAAGAAAAATAAAGTACCTAGGAATAAACTTAACCAAAGAGGTAAAAGACCTTTACTTGGAAAAATATAGAACAGTGAAGAAAAAAGTTGAGGAAGATACAAAAAAATAGAAACATATACTGTGTTCGTGTATTGGAAAAATTAACATCATTAAAATGTCCATACTACTCAAAGTAATCTACAGATTCAACACAAAATCTATTAAAATGCCAATGGTATATTTCACAGATCTAGAACAAATAATCCAAAAATTTATATAGAACCAAAAAAGACCCCAAATAGCTTCAGTAATCATGAGAAAGAAGAACAAAGTTGGAGAGATCACAATAGCTGGTATTAAATGATACTACAATGCCACTGCATGAAAACAGTCTGGTACAGGCATAAGAACAGACACATAAATCAGTGGAACAGAATAGAAAGCTCAGAAATAAACTCATGTCTCTATGGTCAATTAATATTTGACAAAGGGGGCACGAGGATACGATGGAATATAAACAGTCTCCAAAAAGTGGTGTTGGGAGAACTAGACTGGTATATGCAAAAAAAAATGAAACTAGATCGCCAACTTACACCATATACCAGAATAAACTTAAAATGGATAAGGGAATTAAATATAAGTCATGATACCATAAAAGTCCCAGTAGAAATCATAGGCAGTAAAATTTCAGACATCCCACATAATAATATTTTTGCCAATATATCTCCTAGGGCAAGGGAAATAAAGGAAAAAAATAAATAAATTGGACTATGTCAAATTAAAAAGTTTCTGCATGGCTAAAGAAACCCGCATCAATATGAAAAGGGAACTGACTGTATGAGAGAACATATTTGCCAATGATACATTGGACAAGGGTTTAATCTCCAAAGTATATAAAGAACTCATGACTCAACACCAAGAAGACAAACAACCCAATTAAAAATGGGGAAAGGACTTGATATACACCTCTCCAAGGAGGACTGCAGATGACCCAGAGACATATAAAAAAATTTTCAACATCACTAGCCATCAGAGAGATGTAAATTAAAACCACAATGACATATCACCTCACACCTGTAAGAATGGCTATCATTAATAAACCAAAAAACAAGTGCTGACAAGGACGTGGAGAAAAGGAAACCCTAGTGCGCTGTTGGTGGGAACGCAGACTGGTGCAGCCATTGTGGAAAACGGCATGGTATTTCCTCAAAAAATTAAAAATGGAACTGCATTATGACCCAGCGATTCCACTACTGGAAAAGTACTCTAAGAATCCTGAAGTACCAATTCAAAAGAACTTATGCTTCCTTATGTTCATAGCAGCACTATTTACAATAGTCAAGTGTTGGAAACGGCCCAAGTGCCCTTCAGTAGATGAGTGGATTAAAAAACTGTGGTACATTTACCCAATGGAAAACAACACAGTAGAAAGAAAGAAGTCCTACCTTTTGCAACAGCATGGATGGAAATGGAGACTATCATGCTAAATGAAATAAACCTGTCAGCAAAAGACAAATACCATATGACCTCACTTATAACTGGAATCTAATGAAAAAAAAGAGACTAATGAGAAAAATAGAACCAGAGATATGGAAACATTAAATAGACTGATAGCTGTAGGAGGGGAGAGGTGGTTTGGGGGGAGGATGGTGGAAGAAAGGGGAAGGGATTAGTCAAAAAACATGTATGAATGACTCATGGACATGGACAATGGAGAAGGTATTGATGGTGGGTGAGAGTAGTGGACTGGATGGAGGGGGGCAAAAGAGAAAAACATTGGGAAAACTGTAATAGAAGAAACAATAAAAAAGAAAAAGAAAAAATGCTAAAAGTAAAAAATAAATAAAATGGTAAATTTTACATTATGTATAATTTTTCACAATAAAAATATAGTTAAAGCTATAAAGATAATTTGGAATCAGGCTATGTAAGATATTGAATAAGTTAGCCTATGAAATAGGAACTTTTCTCACAAAAGGATGGGAAGTGGTTGAAAGGTATTGAGTTGGACATAGCAACCACCATTTGTAGACTAGGGACTACGTAGAAAACATTTTACATTGGTTATCTCTAAATCCATACAATGCCATAAGGAAGATAATAGTGCCTCTATTTTATTAATTTACTTTTTAACTTTTTATTTTGAAATAATTTTAGACTTAAAGAAAAAGTTACAAAAAAAGTGCAGTGAGTTTATACCCTTAATATCTTACCTAAACAAAGTACAATAATCAAAACCTAGAAAAGCCAACATTGATTCGATACTATTAACTAAATACAAATCTTATTTCAGTTTTAACAGCTTTCGCCCAGTGTCCATTTTCTGTTCTAAGATCCAATACAGGGATCCAGGTTGTATTTAGTTGTTGAGTCTCCTTAGCCTTCTACATTGACATTTCCTAATTTTTGTTCTTGTCTTTCATGACCTTGACATTGTTAATGACTACCTGCTTACTTATTTTATAGCATGTCTCTTAATATGGGTTTGTCTGGTGCTTTCTCAAAATTAGATTGAGGTTACATATTCTGGGCATGTGATGTGTCCTCAGTGCATTATATCAGGTAGATAGAGTACATGATGTTGATATGTACTGCTATTACTATTGATGTTAACCTTGATCATTTGGATAAGGTGGTATCTTCCTAACAGATGGTGGTATCTCCCTTATAAACTTATGTTTTTATTTTGCAATTGACAAATATCTTGGGAGAGATAGTTTGAGAATAGCACCCCAATTTTATATGAGATAACTAAGGTTCAGAGAGGTTAAATGGCTCACACAAAGTCCCATAGCTAGTATGAGGCAAAGCCCGAATTTGACATTGGTTTTGCCTGACTCATAAGTCCACATTCTTCCTACTCCTGTTTTAGGAAGTTGTTCTCAGTGATGATGTACAAAAGAGCACACAGCCCGGAGCAAGGGGGCCCACCCATTGAATAAAACACAGGCTGACAATTTTCAAACTTTTTGGTCTCAGGACACCTTTACACTCTTAAAAATTATTCAGGATGCCAAAGAGTATTTGTTTATGTGGTTATAACTATAGATATGCAGGGTCTGGCACAAATCACATCCTTTTTTATTACAAAATCTTATATTACAAAATCATAAGCATGTAATTCTGCAACATAACAATATCACACTCAAGCACACCATATGACATTTTAGGTGAAATGTTCAAATTAAAACTCTAAGTTATTATACCCTTATTATTACCCTGCCTACCACACTCGAACAGGCATTACTTCTGCTGGACCCTGTATACAGTATCAGAGAGTAAAACTGAGAATTTTTAACTCATTGAAAAATAACATTAATAAACTTACTACATAATAATAAATAGCATATTATTGTGAAAATGTTTAAGAATAAAATTGGAGGACAAATAAAGTGCTTTCCAGACAAGAAAGAGTGAAAAAAGTTCATTACCATCAAACCAGTATTACAAGAAATGTTTAAGGATCTTCTTAAAGAAGGTAAAGGAAAAAAACAGAGGAACATAGTTATAAAGGATGAAATATCAATAAATACATACCTATCAATAATCACTTTAAATATAAATGGTTTAAGTGCTCCAATCAAAAGACATGAGGTAGCTGCCCTGGTTGGTGTGGCTCAGTTGGCTAAAGCATTGTCCTGTAAACCAGGAAATCGCAGATTTCATCCTGGTCAGGGCACAGGCCTAAGTTGCAGATTTGATGCCAGGTTGGGGTACATGCAAGAAATATGTATGTTTCTCTCTCACGTCGATGTTCCTCTCCCTCCCTCTCTTAAAAAATCAATAGGCATATCTTTGGTGGGGATAAAAAAGAGACATAGGGTAGCTAAATGGATGACAAAAACATGACCCACATATATGCTGTCTACAAGAGACCTACCTCAAAACAAAAGATACACACAGGCTAAAAGTAAAGAGATGGAATAGGATATTTCATGCAAAAGAAAAAAAAAAAGGTGGAGTAGCAATACTTTTATCTAACAAAATAGACTTTAAAACAAAAGGTATAGTAATAGAGAAGGAAGGATACTACATAATGATAAAGGGAGCAATCCAACAAGAGAATATAACCCTGGTAAACATTTATGTACCCAACATAGGAGCACCAAGATATATAAAGCAAATCTTGATGGACATAAAGGGAGAGGTCCATAGTAATACAGTCATAGTATGGAAGTTTAACACCTGACTGACATCAATGGATAGAACTTACAGACAGAAAATCGACAAGGAAATGGCAGCCTTAAATGACACGCTAGATCAGTTGGATTTAATTAAGATCTTCAGAGCATTTTTATCCCAAAGCAACAGAATATACATTCTTTGTGCACAAGGAACACTTTCTAGGTGGGACCACATATTAGGACACAGAACAAGTCTCAATACATTTAAGAATAGTGAAATGATATCAAGCATCTTCTCTGACCACAATGGTATGAAACTAGAAATCAATGACAGGAAAAAAACTGAAAAACACACACAGACATGGAGGCTAAATGACATGTTACTAAACAAAAAATAGGTCAACAACGAGATCAAGGAAGAAATAAAAGGATACCTTGAAACAGATGAAAATGAGAACACCACAGCCCAACATCTATGGGACACCACAAAAGCAGTTCTAAGAAGGAAATTCATAGCATACAGGTCTATTTAAAAAATTGGAAAAATCTCAAATAAATAATCTAACTTTATACTTAAAGGGACTAGAAAAAGAACAACTAGTAAAGCTCAAAGTGAGTAGAAGAAAGGAAATAAAAAAAGATCAGACTAGAAATAAATAAAAGAGTCTAAGAAACAATATAAAAGATCAATGAAACTCAAAGCTGGTTCTTCGAAAAGATAAACAAGATTGACAAACCTTTAAGCAGACTCATCAAGAAAAAAAGAGAGAGGATACAAATAAATATTCAATAAAATCAGAAATGAAAGAGAAGTAACTCCACAGAAATAGAAGGGACTGTAAGAAAATATTACAAACAACTATATGCCAACAAATTGCACAATCTGGACAAAATGGATAAATTCCTAGAAATATACAGTCTTCCCAAACTAAATCAGGAAGAATCAGAGAACCTGAATTGAGAGATTACACCTGGTGAAATTGAAGCAGTAATCAAAAACCTCCCAACAAACAAAAATCCTGGACAGATGGCTCCACAGGAGAATTTTACCAAACTTTCAAAGAAGAACTAATACCTTTACTTCTCAAAGTATTCCAAAAAATTCAAGAGGTCAGAAGCCTCCCAAGCTCTTTATACAAGGCCAGTATCATCCTAATTCCAAAACCAGATAAGGACACTACAAAGAAAGAAAATTATAAGCTAATTTCCCTGATGAACATAGATGCAAAAACCCTGAACATAATATTAGCAAACCAGATCCAGCAATACATTAGAAAGATCATACAACATGATCAAGTGGGATTTATTCCCGGGATTCAGGGTTGGTACAATATCCACAAATTAATTGATGTGATACACCACATAAACAAAATAAGAATAAAAACCATATGATCATCTCAATAAATGCAGAAAAATCATTTGATGAAATCTAGCACCAGTTTATGATAATAACTCTCAGCAAAGTGAGAAGAGAGGAAACATATCCTAATGTAATAAAGGCCATATATGACAAATTCATAGCCTACATCACAGTCAATGGGCAAAAACTAAAAGCATTTCCCTTAACATAAGGAACAAGACATGGATGTCCACTCTTATCCAACATAATACTAGATGGATGTCCTAGCCACAGCAATCAGACAAGAAGAAGAAATATAAGGCATCCAAATTGGAAAGAAAGATGTAAAGCTGTCATTAGTTGCAGATGACTTATACTGTATTAAAGAGAACCTAAAAATACCCCACCCCCCCCAAAAAAAACTACTAGAACTGATAAATAAACTCAGTAAAGTAGCAGGATGCAAAATAAGTGTTCAGAATTCTGTTGCATTTCTATACACCAATAATGAACTACCAGAAAGAGAAAGTAAGAAAACAATATTTACATTGCATAAGAAAAAATAAAATGCCTTGGAATAAATGTACCCAAGGAGATAAAAGCCTGTACTCAGAAAATTATAAGGTACTGAAGAAAGAAATTGAAGAAAGATACAAATAAGTGGAAGCATATAGTGTGTTCATGGATAGAAAGGATTAACATCATTAAAATGGCCAGACTGCCCAAAGCAATCTATATATTTGTTCAATGAAATTCCTATCAAGTATCATGCTGTATTACACAGAGCTGGAACAAATACTCCAAAAATTCATATGGAACCACAAAGGACTCTGAATAGCAACAGCAATCTTAAGAAAAAAGAACAAGGTTAAAGGAATCACGCTGATATCAAACTATACTACAAAGCCTTAGTAATCAAAACAGCATGATACTGGCATAGAAACAGACACCTAGATCAATGGAACAGAATAGAGAGCCCAAAAATATGCCCATGTCTTTATGGTCAATTAATATTTGAAAAAGAAGGAAAGAATGTACAAAGGGGTAAAAATAGTCTATTCAATAAATGGTGTTGGTAAAATTGGACAGATACATGCAAAAAAATGAAACTAGACCACATTCTTATACTGTATACAAAAATATACTCAACATGGATAAAAGACGTAAATGTAAGTCATGAAACCATAAAAATTCTAGAAGAAAACACAGGCAGCAAAATCTTGGACATTTCTTATACCAATATTTTTTTTTCCGGTATCTCCACTTTGGCAAGAGAAACAAAAGAAAATATGAAAAAATGGAACTACATCAAACTAAAAAGTTTTTGCACGGCAAAAGAAACCATCAGCAAAATGAAAAGACAGCCCACTGAATGAGACAACATATTCCCCAATGATACATCTGATAAGCGGTTAATATAAAAAATTGATAAACAATTCATAAAACTCAACCCCAAAACACAAACAATCCAATTAAAAAATAGGCAAAGGACATGAATAGACACTTCTCCAAAGAGGACAAACAAATGGCCAAAAGCACAAAAAGATGCTCAATGTCACTAATCATCAGAGAAATGCAAATTAAAACCACAATGATATATCACCTCACACCAGTCACAATCATTTGACTATTATCAGTAAATTAACAAACAAGTGTTCATGAGGATGTAAAGAAAAGGGAACCCTTGTACACTGTTAGTGGGAATGTAGATTGATGCAGCCATTATGGAAACCAATAGGGACATTGCTCAAGAAATTAAAAATGGAACTGTCATATGATCCAGGAATTCCACTTCTGGAATATATCTGAAGAAACACTACTTTTAAATAATATGTGTACCCCTATTTCACTGTAGCATTATTTACAATAGCCAAGATTTGGAAGCAGCCATAGTAGACGGACATCTACTATGTCCATCAGTAGATGAAAAGATAAAAAAGCTGTGGTACATTTATACATGGAATGCTACTTGGACATAAAAAAAAAAAGAAAAGAAGGAAATCTTGGCCCTTGCCAGGTAGCTCAGTTGGTTAGAGCATTGTCCCAATATGCCAAGGTTGCAGGTTCAATCTCTGGTCAGGGTACATAGAAGAAGCAACTAATGAATGCATAAATGAGTGAAACCACAAATCAATGTTTATCTCTCTCTCCCATCCTTTCTGTCAAAAATGAGCTTTCAAAAAAAGCAAATATTACCTTTTGTGACAGTATGGATGGACCTGGAGAGCATTATGCTAAGAGAAATAATCTAGTCATAGAAAGACAAATATCATATGATTTCACTTATTGTGGAATCTACTTAAAAAAAAACAACACAACAACTTCATAGACAGACAACAGTATGATTACCACAGGGAAGGGGGAGTGAGGGAAGGTAGTTGAGAGTAACGGTGTGAGAAATGGTGAAGGAGGCTTGACTTTGGGTGGCAAACACACAATACAATATACAGATACTATCATTGTACCCCTGAAACCTATATAATTCTTAAAAAGATTTTATTTATTTATTTTTAGAGAGGGGAAGGGAGATAGGAAGAGAGGGAGAGAAATATCAGTATGTGATTGGCTCTCCCACGTCCCCCTACTGGAGACCTGGCCTGCAACCCAGGCATGTGTCCTGAGTAGGAATCAACCCAGGAACTCTGGTTCTCAGGCTGGTGCTCAGTCCACTCAGCCACACCAGCCAGGGCATGAAACCTATATAATTTTATTAACCAATGTCACCCCCAATAAATCAATAAAAAACAAATGTAGTCACACACAAAATAGATTCTTCAAAGTATTTATGTACCTGCAACAAAGCTACATTAATTTATAAGCATGTCATTAGTAGTGGAGAAAAGAGGTGGGGAGAGAAGGTGATTCTGAAATGTATAACATGCAATTTACAGTATTTATAATAATACCTATTTTTGCTAATTTAGATGTGTAAAATGTATCATTAATGTCTTTATTCAGTATGCCGTTTTTATAATTTTGTTTACAAATATAAATGTATTTTTTAGGCTTCTCACAGATTTAGCTACGATATTGGGTTGGCCAAAAAGTTCATTTAGTTTTTTCCATACAATGGCTCTAGTAGTCCTCAGTTGTCTTTAACTTCATTCGAAACAATTTTGTTAGATTGCGACAACTGTCATATCATTGTGCATTTTAAAAAAATCACAATTGGTGAATTTTTGTGCAGCCATTTTAATATTGAAGATGAAAGAAAATATGTAACATTTTTGGTATATTATGCTTCATTATTTCAAAAAAGGTAAAAATGCAACTGAAATACAAATAAAGATTTGTGTAGTGTATGGACAAGGTGCTGTGACTGATCGAATGTGACAAAAGTGGTTCGTGAAGTTTCTTGGTACTGTCGACATTATGCCCAATAATTCTTTGCTGTGGAACTGTCTTATGCATTGGAAGATGTTTAGCAGCACCCCTGGCCTCTGCCTACTAGAAGCCAATAGTGGAAGATAGCCAACACATGCAAAATATCCGAATCAATAAAGTTATTGGTGAAAATGAAAAATGTGTTTCTTATTTTACAGAAAAAAAAAACTGAACAGACCCTTTGGCCACCCCATATTGTTTCACCAGTTTTATTCTCCTATTGTCTTTAATTTATTGACTGTAAATTATGCCACAGGGATTATTGTGGGCCTGAACCCCTGTGGTTTTGGGGAAAATATTATATGGTCAAGGAAAAAAGGAAAATGTTTGTATAAAAAGGTTTCAAATAGTAAAGCTGGACATACCAAAAACAAACAAACAAACAAAAAGAAACAGTCCTTACTTTCTGAGGTTGTTGCAATGAGTGTGTATATATGCTTGTGTCTGTATTTATATATGCATAGATATAATAAAGTCCTTAGAACGGTACATAAAACATAGTAAGACCAATGAGTTAGCTGTAAATCTGAACTGTACTCACCACTCCCCACTTTTAAGGCACCCCCAAAAGGACGCATGAGGTGAAGAGTTCAAAACTTCATCTGAAATGTGATGCACACTAGGCTTAGAGAACAGCTCACTCCTCTTCCTCTTTGCAGGTCAGCAGGCCACTATCACTCACCAGGTGAAATAGTAGAAGGGGTCTAGGTCCTGCCCTATGTGAGCTCATAGTCTAGAGAGGCTGGAAAGATTTTCTACCCTCTCCTGAACAAAGGTCTGCAGATCTAGTTTTAAGGCCTGGAACTGAAAAACTATTTGTATGATTCAGTTTAATTTCTCATCATTTTCTGAATGGAAACAAATGCAAATAAAAAAGCTGTTAAGATAAGAGGTCCAGCTGAACACAGAGAACTACTTTTCATTTAAAAGTAAGTTAGGTCAAATGAAGTCACAACTTTGAGAACAGCAGACCTTAGGGTTCACCATCCTCATGAAGGTAAACAGTTTGGTATTAGAAACCTAGGCAACTGCTCAGAGCCTCACTTTGGGGCTTGCAATATTTATGTCTGAGCAGTGATTCAAGGGGACTGTTGGTAAAGAAAGCACTGTGGGCTAGTAAGGATAAGAAACTGGGGATTATCCACGACACCATAAAAGTTCTAGAGGAAAACATGGGCAGTAAAATTTCGGATATTCCACACAGCAATATTTCACTGATACATACTCTAGGGCAAGGGAAATAAGGGAAAAAATTAACAAATGAGACTATATCGAATTAAAAAGCTTCTGCATGGCTAAAGAAAACATCAGCAAAATGAAAAGAGAACCAACCACATGAACAAACATATTTGCCAACAATACTTTGAACAAGGGTTTGATCTCCAAAACTGATATATAAAGAACTCATATGATTCAATGACAGGTAGACAAACAATCAAATTAAAAAATCAGCAAAGGACCTGAACTTCTCCAAGGAGGACAAACAGAGGGCCCACAGGCATATGAAAGGATTCTCAACATCACTAGCCATTAGAGAGATATAAGTTAAAACCACAATGAGATACCACTTCACACCAGAGTGGCTATCATAAACAAATCAACAAACAAGTGCTGGCAAGGTTGTGGAGAAAAGGGAACCATAGTGCACTGTTGGTGGGAATGCAGACTGGTGTAGCCACTGTGGAAAACAGTATGGAATTTCCTTGAAAAACTAAAAATGGAACTGCCTTTGACCCATCGATTCCACTGCTGGGATTATACCCTAAAAATCCTGAAACACCAATTCAAAAGAATTTATGTACTCCGAAGTTCATAGCAGCACAATTTACAATAGCCAAGTGTTGGAAACAGCCTAAGTGCCCATCAGTAAATGAGTGGATCAGAGAACTGTGGTACATTTACACAGTGGAATACTACACAGCATAAAGAAAGAAGGAACTCCTACCCTTTGTGACAGCATGAATGAATTGGAGATTATTATGCTAAGTGAAATGAGCCAGGTGGTGAAAGACAAATACCATATGATCTCACCTGTAAGTGGAACCTATTGAACAAAACAAATAAGTGAGCAAAATGGAACCAGAGGCATGAAAGCAAGGAACACACTGACAGGGACCAGAGGGGAGGGGGAGAATGGAGGAAAGAAGGGGAATGGACTGGTTAAAAAACAAGTATAAATGACCCATGGACATGGACAACAGTATGGGAATTGACTGTGGGAGTAGGCGTTAGCGGGGCAGAAGACAGCAATGGGGGAAAATTGGGACAACTGTATGAGAACAATAATAAAAAAAAAGAAATTGGGGCTCATATACATAACTTTGAGTAATAATCTAATTCCTTTGTTCCCTCCTCCACTATCCTTTCCCATACAGGGCCATATCGTTGTAGCGCTCATCTTCTCAGTCCATGCCCAGAGTGTCCTCCTCCGAGCACCTGTGCCTCTTGGCCTGAGTGCAGTAGTCAGAAGTGGAGCCAGGTGAAGCCACTACTCACTAGGTACACAACGGTCTTCTACCTTGAAGTTCTTCTTCAGCCAAGCTTTAAGGTGTTTCTTCGGCCCAACACAGCCAATTCAAATGGATGAACCTTTTATTGCAATGCGAGCAGTTTAGAAACAGGCATTCTGCTTTCTGTATCTCACCCAATTCAGCTAGAATATTTTAGCACCAAGGAGACCATCTCTTTCTTTCTTTCTTTTTTTCCTCACTGTTCAAGGTTTATTTGGTGTTTTGGTTGGTATGACATTTGGATAGTTGGCTGCATTATTTATATGTAGACTTTTCTTTTTACATTATATGGCAATGTACACTATTCTAATATATCTAGTACACAAAATAAGATCCTTTAGCACAGTTATGCACAAGACATGCAATATTGGATTTATACATTGGATCCCAGGATGTGATTAATTGGAGAAAACAGTTGGACTAGGCCTGTTGGGTAAAGGAACCGCAAGTTATGTAACACATAGTGAGCACATATCTAGTTTGAAGGGCAACTGCGGTATGTGCGATTATTAGGAGGTGGAACGACTTCACACTGACCAGCTTAGGACTTCACAAGTTAAGTACCACCAGCATCAGATTATAGCTTTAAGGTTTTTTGAACCATTACTATTTCCACCTTTAGGAAATTGATGTTTTTTTCCTAGGCTGTCTTATTACTGCTTTAGTCACAGATCAGATAAAAAGGGTAATATGCACAATATCCAACTAAAATCCTGTTGTAACCTAGAGAGTGAGGTCATGGTACATTAGAAGATCTTAAAACTACAACTCTCTTTTGTCCCCCAAAGTGTTATCTGCATACTTCTTCAAATGGGCCTCTTCCTCAGGTGTAAGATTCACCTTCATAACATCTGAGATTCCATCTGTCCCAAGATAAAAGGGACACTGAGGAAGACGTCTTCTTTTATTCCATAAAGACCCTTAATCATGATGGAAATTGGATACATCTGCTTAGGCCCCATTATACTTTCTGCTAAATCTGCCACAGACTATTTAGTGGCCCAGGATGTGTAGCCTTTCAGTTTGATCACCTCATGAGCACTGTCAACCGCCTGTTTGTGAACTTCTTTCCATTGTTCCTTATCTGTATCAGTGCCTAAATCAGGGTGCAGATTCTTCAGGGAAACACCAGCAACATTCACTCCACTTCCTAGAGGCACACTAGAGTCTCCGTGCTCCCTCCCCAAGACCCCACCTATGGCAGCTTAATGGGTGAACTCCCAGCCTTTCCCCCATTAGGGAACAGAACTGAGCTAAATCCAGATGGCAACCACTGCCAGTTACATGGTTTTTGGGAAAGCCATTTATCTTCCAAGTCACATAGATCAAGATATCCACCGGATTGGAAACAATATGCAACTTGGAGTTGTGGGTGTATTTTACAACATTAAGAATGATGAATTTAAAGATGTTCACATTAGGCTGAATCAAATTAAGGTTGCTTTCTCCCTCTCTTTTGTTGACATTCCCTAGCTGTGAAAACCAGCTTGGAGTTTGTAGTCACATTATAGTCTTTTCCAGAGACAATTTTTGATGTTCTAAGAAAAAGGCTGCCATATTGGAGATCCATTATCTCTCTCTTCAGTTTTTCTTCCATGACATTAACAAGAGCAAGTTCATCTGCCAGGACCTTCATTAAGATACTAATGGCATTTATTAAGATACTAATGGCACAAGCCATGCCAACAGCACCAGCCCCAACTACTGTAACCTTATTCTGGGGGCTTTGTTCTTCTTTAAGAAGAACAATCAGCTGATCCTAAGGAGTTGCTGTACTGGACTTAGAAACAAAATGAATTGGACTTAGAAACAAAATGAAATGTGTGTACATGAGTGGCATGTGGCATTGGATCTGTAATTGGCGGCAGCTGCTTTGATACTCAAGAGAGATCATTTCACCCTCTCCAAGTTTAGGTAAAAATGCAGCATCTAAATGAATTACTGAAATATTTCATATGATGTGGCTAGGTTGTTTTTGATCAGAATTTCTCCCAACTTTTGAAGAGAATTTCACCCATACTGCCTTAGAAGGCAGTGTAGCAAAATGGTTATTAACGTGGATGCTGAAGCCATATGATCTAGGTTTGAATTTTGACGCTGCCTAGTTATGTAGTCTTGGGCAAGTTAACTAGCCTCTCTGAGCCTCCTATAAAATTAGGATAACAATACATCTACTTTTGGGATTGTTGAGAGTATTAAATGTGTTGATGAATATAAGGAGCTTAATGTAGCATCTGACACAGAATAAGTCTGCAATGATTATTACCCCTTGTTATTATTCTGACTAGAAGTGAAAGTAACAAATCACATAATCATTCTTCATGTGACCCTTGCAGAAAGGTTTACAACAGTGAAATGGAACTCCTCAATCAGGCTTTAACCCTGTGATGCAATTCCCAGGTCTGCCAGCCCTGGCAGGGTATAATGTTCCTGTGATGAATAAAGTTCACTTCTGCTTTTAGTAGAGTATATTTCACAATATTATAGTTCAAATAAACTTCACAACCCTGCCCCAAAATTTATACTCACTCACAAATGTCATCTTCATCTCTCGAGTACATACTGTTTGATGTGTTTTAGTCACTGCTGATACAAAAAACTCAGCAACTAGATGAACACGTCTAGAGACCAACAGAATTAGACTTTACCCCCAAATTAAAAAATGACAGTGTAGCCCTTCCAGGTAGCTCATGGTTAGAAAGTCATCCTGATACTCCAAGGTTCAGGGTTCAATCCCTGGTCAAGGAACATACAAGAAGCAACCAATGAATGCATAAATAATAGGGACAACAAATCAATATTTGTTTTTTCTCCTTTCCTCTCTCTCTCTAAAATCAATCAATACAATTTTTTTAAAAGACAGTTATAATAGAGGAGAAAGATTATAATAGTAAAATTTGTGAGGAGTCAAATGGGGACCTGAACACTGTCTTTTTGCTGTCAATTAACAAAAGATATTACTAAGAAACTAATACTGGAAACAAGCTTGGGGGATGAATAGACCAATTATTAATTCACTTAAGAGCACGCATGACTCAGAAGAGCCAATGGGTCCATGGAAACACTGCATGTCTTATTACAAAACTGAGCTAGAACTTTACATTGAAAAACTACACAACTCCTATTTCGTGACTTTTCTTATGGCATCCAAGTTACTGCTTATGGTTGGGAGTTGAACAGCCAATTTTTGGAACTATCTTTTTATAATTCCAAATTATCATTAAACTGATAGATACCCTCCCCTTCGTTAGTGTTTTCCACTTCAATGGCCACCCCCAATTCAGGCCCTTGGTTATTGACCCTGATTTCCTCAGTTCCATGAACTCTTTCCTCTAGTTCATCCTGCACAGCACTGCCAGACTTGTCTTCCTACTGCACAGCTGCAATGTAGGTGCTCTGTTCACAGTACCTTTCTTTACCTACATCCCCACCCCTGACACACACACATATGAGTCTGGGAGTAAATCTCAATTCTTGAGCCTGGTACTCAGCTCCGTGATATACTTTTCCAAGTTCATTTTCTACTACTTCCCTACAAGAACATTATACTCTAGCCAGACTGGGAAACTACCCACTGAGCTGTGCTGCCTCTACTCCTTTATTCATGATGTCTCCTAACCCTGGAATGTCGATCACATCCCCACTGGCTGACATTTTACCCATCCTTCAGGCCTGCAACTCAAACATCACCTCCACTACCAAGCTGTGTATTACTTGCTTTAGAGTAGGTATATGCTCTTTCTCACATAGCTCATGTCTGCCCCAGGTAACTGGTACATATCACACACTATGCCATGCCTTTGAAAGAACAGCACTTTATGGAAAGCACCTAAAGGGCAAGCATTGTGGCATTCACAGAAGGACCTACTATGGCTTCTCAAACAGAACACTTGCTCAGCAACTATTTAATGACTTCAACCAGTGAGGCCACACTGTGCTTCAGGCCAGGTCCCAACGAATCTGGGCACAGAAACTAATTCATATGACTGCCTAAAGAAGAGGAGCACAGATTTTCACTGAAAAATAAAACATAAATCGTATGGTAAGGAATTATCCTGAAATTAGTATTAGTTAATAATGCTTGAGGGGAGGCTGGGGAGGAAGACTTTGGGGAGAGAACTGAGAGAGTAGATGTGAGGATTCCATTGCTGAGTCATCCCCCATACTGCAGCAGCCATCTTGCACAGGTAGACCACTCCCCTCCAAAGCACAGCAGCCTGAGGGGGAACAATAACTCCCTGAGGGCGGGGCTTCTGCCCCACCCTGTGGTACTTAAGCCTGACTGCTGAGTGCAGAGTAACAAGATTAACAATTGAAGGAGTCAGCCACAGACGATAGATCCCTAGAAGCCTTGAACAGGCTGCCTTAAGGGCAGGCGGGTTCACCATCTGACATCATCAGACGTGGATCCGGAAAGAAAAAAAAGTGGTAAATACAAGATGCTACTGAGATGAAATTCACCATGGTCTTCTCCATCATTTGTGATATTTTCTTTCCTGCATAGCTTTTTAACATTCATTTTTTGTCCTTCAAGTTTGTGTATATTAAGTCACTAGATTTTGTACTATATTTTATTTCAATTCATACATTTTACCCCTCCCTTCTCTTACTCCATTTTACCTTCTTCTTTCCTCTTACTATTTGCATTTTAAATTTTGTTTTCTCTCTTGCTACAACTTGTTTCCATTCTGCACTCTTACTATTTCTCCCTTGTCCAACCTCTCAAAACCAATTTTCTTGTCAATGGTCATCTCACGTTCTTTCTCCACTCTGCTCTTAAAATACCCATGTTCTCTCTCCACCTTTAGCAACCTTTGCTTGTTGGCTGTGGATAGGGTAGTTACTGTTGCATTTTTTCAGTTTTATTTCTAGATGTTCAATAATTATATACCTCAAATCTCAAATATTACCGTTCACCTCTTGTACTCTCTTTTTCATCTCAAAATTTAATTGTGTCCTGTGTTAGCCTCTTTCTTTCTTTTTTCCTCTTTCATCCTGCCCTCTTCTCCCTTTTTTCCTTTTTCTATTTGTCTCAAATTTTAATTTTTCCCCGTCTCAGCCTGGTTTTCATTCCTCACTCTTAGTATTCCTTCTCCATCATCTCCAAATCATTTCCCTTTCCTCTAGACATCTTGTAAGCTTTTCTTTCTTTATTCCCTCTTATTCCCATCCCATCTATATTAATTTTAGCTCATTTGTTGTTGATACAGCTGTGGTGGATCTTTTTCTCCAATTTGGTTCCTATTTTTAAAAATTCTTTATGTACTTTTTTCCTCTTTTTTTCTCTCTCTCACTTTATTTTAATTTCTGTTTAAACCTAATATTATACACTTCCCTTCTCTAACTCCATTCCATCTTCTTCATTCCTTTTTATATTTATGATGTAAGTTTTGCTTCCTCTCTTTGCATTACTCTGATTCCCTACTCTTATTGATGCTCCTCCTTCTACACTCTCAAAATCATTTTTCTTTCAGTAGGTAATCTCATATTTGCCCTCTTTTCTTATAATAGTCTTAATCTATTTTTTCTGTTTTTTTTCTTTTAAGGATACTTTATTGATTATGCTATTACAGTTGTCCCAATTTTTTTCTCCCTTTTATCCCCCTCCTACCTGCACTGCCCACCAAACCACCAGCATTCCCCCCTCCTTTGTTCATCTCCATGGGTTGTACATATAATTTCTTTGGCTTCTCCCTTTCCTATACTATTCTTAACCTCCCCCTGCCTATTTTGTGCCTACCATTTATGCTTCTTATTACCTGTACCCTTTTCCACCCATTCTCCCCTTCCCCTACCCCAATGACCATCCTCCATGTGATCTCCATTTCTGTGATTCTGTTCCTATTCTAGTTGTTTGCTTAGTTTTTGTTTGTGTGTTTTCAGTTCAGTTGTTGATAGTTATGAGTTTGTTGTCATTTTACTGTTCACAGCTTTTGATCTTCTTCTATTTCTTAGATAAGTCTCTTTAATATTTCATATAGTAAAGGCTTGGTGATTATGAACCCCTTCAACTTGACCTTATCTGGGAAACACTTTATCTGCCCTTCCATTCTAAATGATAGCTTTGCTGGATAGAGAAATCTTGGATGCAGGTCCTTGCCTTTCATGACTTTGAATACTTCTTTCCAGCCCCTTCTTGCCTGTAAGTTTTCTTTTGAGAAATCAGCAGACAATCTTATGGGAACTCCTTTGTAGGTAACTCTCCTTTCCTCTAGTTGCTTTTAAGGTTCTCTCCTTATCTTTAATCTTGGGTAACTTAATTATAATGTGTCTTGGTGTGCTTCTCCTTGGATCCAATTTCTTTGGGACTCTATGGCCTTCCTGGGCTTCCAGGAAGTCTATTTCCTTTGCCAGATTGGGGAAGTTTTCCTTCATTATTTGTTCAAATAAGTCTTCGATTTCTTGCTCTTCCTCTTCTCCTTCTGGCACCTCTATGATTTGTATGTTGGAGCATTTAAATTTGTCCCAGAGGTTCCTAAGCCTCTCACTTTATGAATTCTTGTTTCTTCATTCTGTTCCTGTTGGATATTTACCTCTTCCTTTTGTTCCAAATCGTTGAATTGAGTCCCAGTTTCCTTCCCTTCACTGTTGGTTCCCTGTACATTTCCCTTTATTTCACTTTGCATAGCCTTCATTTCCTCCTTCATTTTGCCATTGAGCTCAGTCAATTCTATTAGCATCCTGATTACCAGTGTTTTGAACTAGGCACCAGATAGACTGTCTATCTCTTCATTACTTAGTTCTTTTTCTGGAGTTTTGATGTGTTTTTTCATTTGGGCCATATTTCTTTTATCTTGGCACACCTGTTATGTTGTAAGGGGTGGAGCCTTAGGTATTCACCAGGGTGGGGCCACCCTCTTGCTGTGTTGTGGAGCTGCCTTTGGGGCAGGGGTCATAGAGGGAACAATGCCACTTGCTCGGCTCTTGCCCCACTTTCTATCGCTTCCCTCACTTCCCACAGGCACATTGTGCCTTTTCAGGTGCTGATTCCCAGATGGGTGGATTAGTGTACGTTCTAGGATTTTGTGGGCCTCTCCCACAGACTCTCCTGTAAGACTGAGAGTTTCTCCCATTGCAGCAACCACACAGA
Organism: Mormoops blainvillei; assembly: GCA_004026545.1. NCBI lineage: Eukaryota > Metazoa > Chordata > Mammalia > Chiroptera > Mormoopidae > Mormoops > Mormoops blainvillei. Next base: position 94,288 of record PVJD01002673.1, on the reverse strand, counting down.
TTTTTACAGACAGTGGTTTTGAGTCTTTAGTGTCCCATGCTGGAACCCTGGTTTTCATGGTCTGTCTCTCCCCCACCTTGTTCCACCTGGCCTACCCGTGTGCAAATTTGGGATTGCCAGCGCTGGTCCACCAGCCTCTGCCTTGCTGCATGACCTCTCTGGCCCCATCTATACCCCTTCTACTGGTTTGAATGAATATTTGTTTAACTCCTTGGTTGTTGGACTTCCATGCAGTTTTATTTTCTGGTAGTTCTGGTTATCTCTTGTTTTTGAATTGGTTGTTATCCTTCTTTTAGGAAGCAAAGTGTCTCTGCTTATACCTCCATATTGGCCAGATCCTAATAGTCTTAATCTCTTTATAGCCTTATTAATACTGGTTCATTTGCTGTTGATAGTGTGATTTATGAGTGGGAGTTATTTTTCCGGGTATGGGTTTGTTGCCTGGGCTTTGTGGTCTTGACTGGTAGCACATGCACAACAGTATACAAGATGTGGTGGGCAGAGTGACCCTCAGTCAATCAGCTGGAGGGAAAGACCCACCAAAGAATGACCCAACAACAATCAAAACCCAATTATATCCAGAGAGCCGAAGTAAATGGCATAAAAGTCATCCCAAGATCATCAAGTTCAGGAGATCCAGGACACTGGACCACTAATCTCACAAGTCTCCTGTGATAGAAGATCACACCACAAAGTCGGGGAGTCAAAACAGATCAATTTAAGAAGGAGAAGCAAACAAGAAGAGTCTCACAAATAATAAGGACAAAGAAGCCACCTCCAATCAAAAAGAAAGGAGGAATCCTAGAAAGAGTGCTAAATGAAATAGAAGAAAGTAAACTATCATTTACTGAGTTCAAAACAATGGTTATAGGAAAGCTCAATGAGTTCAGTGAGAATTACCAAAAACTAAAGAAAAGCTACAAGGAACTTACTGCAAACTACATCAGCATGAAAAAGGACATAAACTATCAACAAGAGCCAAGAGGAAATGAAGAATACAATTTCTGAATTGAAGAACACAGTAGAAGGAATCAAAAACTCCTGCTTTTGATGAAACAGAAGATTGAATCAGCAGGCTGGAGGACAAGGTAGAAAAGAACTCTGAGAGAGAGCAAGAAAAGGGAAAAGGCATAAAAGAGAACAGAGTGGGGTTAGGGAAGTGCAAGACAATGTACAACAAAACATCCATATAAAAGGGATACCAGAAGGAGAAGAATAGGAGCAAGGGATTGAAAATCTGTTTGAAAAAGTAATGATGGAAAACTTCCCTAACCTGAAGAGAGAAAAAGTCACACAAGTCCAGGAAGCACAGAGGATCCCAGTTAAGAAGAACCCCAAGTGGCCGCTCCAAGACACATCATAATTAAAATGGCAAAATTCAAAGACAAAGAAAGAATCTTAAAGGCAGCAAGGGAGAAACAGGAAGTAACATACAAAGGAGCCCTGATAAGGCTAACAGCTGACTTTTCCACAGAAACATTGCAAGCCAGAATGGAATGGCAAGAAATATTCTGAGTAATGAAAAGCAAAGACCTGCAACCAAGACTACTCTACCCAGCAAGGCTCTCTTTTAAAATGGAAGGCCAAATAAGGAGTTCCCCAGACAAAAGAAGGCTAAAAGAATACACCTCTACTAAACCAGCATTGCAAGATATGCTAAAAGTACTACTTTAAAAAGATGAAGAAAAAGACTGAGAGGGACACATGTACTAAGGGAAAAAATGAATAAGTACCTATCAATAATAACTTTAAATGTAAATGGATGAAATGCTCTAATCAAAGGCATAGGGTAGCTGAATGGGTAAGAAAACACAACCCTAATATACGCTGCTTACAAGACACCCACCTCAGAACAAAAGACCTATACAGACTTAAAGTAAAGGGTTGGAAAAAAATATTCCAAGCAAATGGACAGAAAAAAAAAGGTCGGGTAGCAATACTTAGACAAAATAGACTTCAAACAAAGGCCATAAAAACAGACACAGAAGGACACTTCATAATACTCAAGGGAAGAATCCATCAAGAAAACATAAATATTGTAAACATATATGAACCCAACATATGAGCACCCAAATATATAAGGAAAATCTTGGAGGACTCCAAGAATGATATAGACAGCAACACACTTATACTAGGGGATTTTAATACCACACTGTCAAAAATGGATAGATCTTCCAAACAAAATATCAACAAGGATATTGTGGACCTGAACAATGCACCAGATCAAATGGATTTAACTGATATGTATAGAACATTTCATGCCAAAGAAGGAAAATACACATTTTTTTCCAATGCACATGGAATATTTTCAAAGATAGACCACATGAGAGGACACAAAATAAGCCTCAACAAACTCAAGAAAATTGAAATCATATAAAGCATGTTCTTGGACCATAAGGGTTTGAAACTAGAAACTAACCTCAAGGAAAAAACTGAAAAACATTCAAATTCATGGAAACTGAATAGCATGCTATTAAACAATGGATAGGTTAATAAAGGGATAATGAAGAAATCAAAAAGTTTTTGGAAACAAATAAAAATGAACACACAACAGTCCAAAACCTATGGGACATAGCAAAGGCAGTTCTGAGAGGGAAGTTTATAGCAATACAGGCCTACATAAAAAGGACAGAAATGTTTGAAATAAAGAACCTAATCCTACATCTACAAGAACTGTAGGAAAAACAACAAAGCCCACAATGAGAAGGAGGAAGGAAATAATCAAGATCAGAGCAGAATTAACCAACATAGAGACTAAAAGTAAAATTCAAAGGATCAATAAATCCAGGAGTTGGTTCTTTGAAAAGATAAAGTTCACAAGCCTTTAAACAGACTCATCAAGAAAAAAAGAGAGTATCCAAATAAATAAAATCAGAAATGAAAGAGAAGAAGTTATAATCGATACCAGAGAAATACAAAGAATTGTAAGAAAATACTACAAAGAAATATATGCCAAGAAATTTGAAAATCTGGGTGAAATGGACAAATTTCTAGAAACATATCATGTTCCAAAACTGCATGAAGAAGAAGCAGAAAGCCTGAACAGACCAATAACAGCTGGTGAAATTGAAGCAGTAATCAAAAAACTCCAGGCACACAAAAGCCCCAGGTGGGACAGTTTCACAGGAGAATTTTACAAAATCTTTAAGGAAGAGCTAACTCCTATCCTTCTCAAACTATTCCAAAGTATCCAGGAAGAGGCAATGCTCCCAAACTCTTTTTATGAGGACAGCATCATCCTAATCCCAAAACCAGACAAAGACAACAGAGAAAGAAAACTACAGGCCACTATCACTGATGAACATAGATGCTAAAATCCTCAACAAAATATAAGCAAACTTCATCCAGCAATACGTTAAAAAGATCATACACCATGATCAAGTGGGATTCATCCCAGGGATGCAAGGATGGTACAATATTCACAAATAAATAAATGTATGCATCACATAAACAAGGAAAGACAAAAACTACATTATGATATCAATAGAGTCAAAAAAAGCATTTGATAAGGTATATCACCCATTTATGATAGAAACATTCAGCAAAGTGGAAGTAGAGGAAGCATACTTCAACATTATAAAGGTCATATATGAGAAACCTATAGTAAACATCATACTCAATGGGCAAAAACTAAAAGCTTTCCCACTAAGATCAGAAACAAAGCAAGGGTGTCTGCAATCACCACTTCTAGTCAAGATAGTATTGGAACTTTTAGCCACAGCAATCAGACAAGGAAAAAAAAAATAGAAGGTATCCAAATTGGAAAGGAGGAAGCAAAACTGTCATTGTTTGCAGATGACATGACAGTGTGCACCAAAAATCCCATAGACTACACCAAAACACTACTCGACTTAATAAGTGAATTTGGCTAGAAAACAGTGGGATACAAAGTCAATATTCAGAAATCAAAGGCATTTTTGTATCCCAATGAAGTATCACAAATAGAAATCAGGGAGAAAATCCCATTTGCTACTGCAACAAGAAAAATAAAGTACCTAGGAATAAGCCTCACAAATGAGGTAAAAAGAAATGTGCAAGAAAACTACAGAACACTGAAGAAAGAAAGTAAGACACAGATTAATGGAAGCATATACCATGTTTATGGATTGGAAGAATTAACATCATCAAAATGTTATACTACGCAAAGCAATTTATAGATTCAACACAATCCCTATTAAAATACCAATGACATATTTCACAGATATAAAGGATACTCAGCATCTCTAGCCATCAGAGAAATGTAAATTAAAGCCACAATGAGATACCACTCACACCAGCCAGAATGGCATCAATAAACAAATCAACGAACAATAAATGCTGGTGAGGATGTTGAGAAAAGGAAACCCTAGTACACTGTTGGTAGGAATGTACACTGGTGCAGCCACTGTGGAAAACGGTTTGGAACTGCCTCAAAAAACTAAAAATGGAACTTCCTTTTGACCCAGGAATTCCATTGCTGGGATTATACCCTAAGTATCCTGAAACACCAATTCAAAAGAATTTATGCACCCCAATGTTCATAGCAGCACAATTTACAATAGCCAAGTGCTGGAAGCAGCCTAAGTGCCCATCAGTAAATGAGTAGATCAAAGAACTGTGGTACATTTACACAATGAAATACTACACAGCAGAAAGAAAGAAGCAACTCCTACCCTTTGCAACAGCATGGATGGAACTGGAGGGTATTATACTAAGTGAAATAAACCGGGCAGGGAAATACAAATACCATATGATCTAACCTGTAAGTGTAACCTAATGAACAATACAAATAAGTGAGTAAAAGAGAACCAGAGACATGGAAATAAAGAACAAAATGACAGTAACCAGATGAGTGGGGAGAGGGTGATAAGGGGGGAAAGAAGGGGAAGAGTTGTCAAGGAACATATATAAAGGACCCACAGTCAAAGACAATGGGAGGTAGGGGGGTGGATTGAATGTGGGAGGTGGGGGTGGGCAGGGTGGGGAAGAGTAATGGGGAAAAAATGGGGACAACTTTAATTGAACAATAAAAATATTAATAAGAAAAAATGAATAAAATTTTTTTAAATATTTATTATTTTGCTCATATATATTTACCTTGTAATTGACAGAACATCAATGGGAAACTAGAAAAGGCAAGATATAAATTTCTCAAAATATTACCTAATTAACTCTTTTTAAAAATTTTTATTTATTTATTTATTTATTTATTTATTTATTTTTAGAGAGAGGGGATGGGAGGGAAAAAGACAGGGAGAGAAACATCAATGTGTTGCCTCCCACACGTGCCCCAGTTAGGGACTGGGTCCTGCAATTAGGACTGGAATTGGTGACCTTTTGCTTTGTGAGACAATGCCCAACCCACTGAGCCACACTGGTCAGGGCAACCTAATTGATTTTTACACACAGTCAACAGTCAAAGGCTTTCAGGAGATGACACTTTTCAGTATAAAGGAAAAAGTTCTCTTTTAATTATTACATGTAATATTTTATGAAGTTGTCAGTGGTGTATCTCTGCCCTAATTTTAAATATTACTTAAAAGGAGAATAGATAACCATATGTAGGGTAAAGAATCAGTAGTGCAAATAGGAAAAAAAAGTCTCCCATTGTACTTAAGTACCAGTGACACTGCTGTACTAAGAATGTGTTTATCAGGAATGGCATAGAAAGAACAAATTTATAGGTTGAAAACAAATCAATTATTTCATGACCAAATGTCAAACAGAAGAACTACCTGAATGGTTTATAAGTCTGTCACATCACACCACATTTGGCATACATCTAATGGCACAGAAATCATTTATCATTAAAGGCCTTTTTAATATAGGTCAAGGTTGCTGCAGCTTGGTGTTTTGTATCTTACAGTTTTAAAAAATGCTCTAAATTCTAGATGGTTTTTAACTTTGTAATCTTTGAGAAGGAAAACTAAAACTTCCTATAAACTCAGATTAATGCCTGCTAACACATGGAAATAAAAAGAAAAACTAAAACCTTCCTCCTGCTATAAAAACAAAATAGTGTGGCCTCTGTTTCTTTTCTGATAAGAGTCTTAAATACCAAACAGTTAACTGCATAATAACATATACTGGCAGCCAGGCAGCCTGCTTAGCAGATATATAAAGCAGGTAAAAGGAGAAAAAGTTAATTTCTTGGCTGAATGATTCCATCGGTAGCTACAGGGCAAACCTGAAAGTCTTTTAGTAAAGTAGCAGTTGATTCTTCTATCAATCTGTAGCACACATACTCTTCCAAGGAAAGCATTAAATATGAAAATCATATCCCGTTATCATCTGTTTCCAGCTTTCGGCCCCGTAAGCTTTTCTTAATGAATGCTGCAGCCTAAGGAACAAGCACGCTGTTGGCTTTTCTGAATAATGGAGTGATGCTACCATTTTTGCTTATTACAATATCGACTGGCTGAGGGGGTTTCACACATAGTCACAAGTGACTACTCTTGCCAGCATGCTCCAAGTTATTACAAGATGTTTTTAGACATTTCATCTAAAAGAGCTTTACTGCTTTTAGTGAAGAAAACATCTATGGTCTTGAACAGAATCATTTATATGGAGATAGGCAGGAGGATTAGAAGGCTGCATTATGGCAGATACATAGCAGAATTCATTTAAGTATTCCTTTCCAGTCTTTTTGTCTGTTGCTTAGATATGCAATCCTTTCTTTCCACTTTATCTGTGAAAAGGTTAAAATGTATAAAATTACATATACAAAAAAGAAGCAAAATGCCACATTTTGTTTATTTTTCATTTAATATAGTTTTGAAACTAAGAAACAAAGCAGCTATAAAACATTATTTAGAAAAACACAATTTCACCTGCTAACAACACTGAGCTTTTCTTTGGCATCTCTCTCTTTTACATCCACAGTCAATGCCTTTCAGCTAATTTGATTGAATTAGACATTAAAGCAGTGCCTATAAGCAACAGTCTTTAAATAATTGCTTAAGATTTAATAAAAATATCTTCGTAATAAGATGCTTTTAAAAAACAGTATCTTAAAAGATGAATTCTCCAAAAATCTTCTGTTGACAGAAAATTTATTATTTCGATTTATTATCTTTTCTCGGTCTTCATTTTTCAGTTCACATTTTACTCTCAGGCTATCTTTTGAGAGTAGCTGCATCTTCTTAATTTGAGTCTAATATTCAATCTACATATAAACAAAGTTTGATTTTGTGGTGGATAAAATTATAACTAGCATCTCTCTATATATTTTAGTCTTTACAGAATAAAAGAAACAGTGAGATAGAAAGTAAAGCTAATATTGCTGAGAAGTTCAACTTATCTTAGAAGATAGACAATTTCACAAACAGCACATACAAAAGCTGGATTCTATAATGTATTATGTGTTTTTAAATAAAATAAGATTCAATGGATTTTTACTTAGTCTTTCATCCATTCAGGGAGTAAAACCTTGATATACTAAGCTATCATAAAAATCCAGTTACTTTATTATGAAAGTAACACATCGAACACTGTTTTCTCTGAAAAGTTTTGTCCTAAACAAAGGAAATCAATTTTACTGACTTCTTATCTGTATCATATCTGCATAATAATCATGGTCCTACTAGTAAAGACAACAGAGTAAATTATTTGCTAGATCATCAACACAAATTCTATTTTCTATGAATAAAAATACACTGCAGACATCAATGATCGGCACCACAGGAATCAAGTTTGCTCTGTCACTAATAACTACATAAAGATCTGCACCATTATCCCACCATAACTGATGAAAGCGATTCCATCATAAAATGACTTTTTCTTAAAAGCAAGGCATAAAAAATCACTTTTGATTCAGTATGTTACTAATTGAAGCCTCAAAAAGTCACTGAATGTGATCCATCACAGGTAAGCCTCAGAACATTTTCTTAATTAGACAGTGATGCACTGCAATTAGAAACACACCTATGAGATAATCAGTTTAGAAAATTGCTTCCTTGGTTCTCAGTCTGAACTTAAAATAGGCCTGGGCTTTGTTTTGAAACCCAAAAACTGAACAGATAATAATAACCAAAATGGTCTTGTTTCCCTCAAAATATCTTACAAGGTATTATATGCTACCTCATTTTTAATATTTAAGCAGGAATTTTTATTTTCTCTATCAGAATGTTACTAACATGATACATGGCAGTAATGATCTAAATAGATACTGAATTCTGAAGTTAAAAAAGGCTAGAACAAATAATAAAGTGAACTGAAAAATTAATAGGCAATAACAAAAATACATTTTACATCTATTTTATATCTACTCCTTTGAATTCAGAAATACTTAATTTTTAACCCCAAGATCTTTCAACTGGCATACTTTCCAGATACCAAGGCAAAGTATCTTTGAAAAGGGATGAGAGGTGGATTGCCAAATAAACAAAGGTTTATTAAGTAATTCGAGGTTAAGCAAAGATTCTTTGTTCCTGTGACCATGAATGTTTTCTTCTGCTCTTTGAGATCAGTTACAAACATGCGATAGGCATTGCACCTGATTTCCTCATTATGAAACCATTTCCAAGCCATATCTTCCAAAAACAGAGCACTCCCTCATGGAAACATAGGAGTGTTACTCAATTCATTTTGCTGAAGCAAAAAGTGACAACCACATTAGGGCTTCATAAGGATCAGTAAGGAAAAGCATCAAGGATCCAATTTATTGACAGATTGTTCTCAGTACATCTGAAAAATTTACTGAATTATAGCTACTCCCCTAAATTAGTGATTCAAATAAAAACTGTACAATGTATTTAAAATAAAAGAGTTACTATGGCAAATTGGTAATTAATACAAACTGGAACTCTGCATCATCTACGACTATGGATTTCCACCTAAAACTGCTCTGCTCTCTTTCTTTGCCTTTTATTTATACATATGATACTTGGTTATATCATCCATCAAATCTACACCCTGAACACTGGAGAGCAGGGGTTTTCAACCATGCTCTGCAGGGGCCATAAGTTCCCCTAGTTCCACTTTCTCTTTTATCTGCATTTAAACAAAGGAGTCTACTATGTTTAAAGTTTGTTTGTTTTTTTTCAAGTTTGGAAAATACTCTATAGATGAATCTTTCTAAGACTTTCCCCGCTAAAACATGTCTGATAAAACAGCAGAGCATGTGTCCCCATAGGCATCTACTTCTCCAACAATCAGTCTTTCATGTCTTATTACCTACTTCTTCTCTGATTGGGTCTCATGTGTGTCTCATATTTCCACAATACATCAGGGCTTAACTGAATCCTTTCTTTCTGGTGCAGACTCAGCTCCCTGTTCTCTTACCATGTGACCTAGATTCCTCACAGTCAGATCTGCTGCTTCAAGGCCAAACTACCCATGCCTAGTAGTATCTGCTGATCCAGAGGCCCTCTAAAGATAATCTCCATATCCCCTAACTCCCCAAGGGGAAATTTGTTTTAAGAAACCCACAGCATTGAATTAACTGTGTTCTTCATCTGGTAACTTGCTCTGTTACTATATCGCTTTGCATCACTGGGCTTGATGCTGCCCACCCAAATTTAGGAGGACCTTTCTATTCACTTCCTTACTCTGCACAAACAATGTACATCTTTTCAATTAATGAAATCTGTTGATGATGATCTGTGGTCATGGGAAAAGAAGATGAAGGTTTTGGCAGATTTTTCAGGTCTCTGGAATATCTTTCCATTCTTAAAACACATCCTGTTTTCCAATATGTTACCTTCTTTTCTTCTGTATTCTCACTCACATTCTTTCAATTTTCTTCTTTATTACTACTTGCCTGAGAGTATCTTTTATTCATAGCCTACCTTTTTTTTTTAATTGATCTTTGAGATTGTACAGCAATTCTGTTACAAAACTGAACAGACATTTAAAATTGGGGGGCCTGGCCTCCTCATAATAGAGTTGAAGGATGGGTACAAAGAGTTATATAAACTGTCTGACTTGACTCTCAAGCGAATATGAAAGATGGGACTAAGATTCAGTATCTTTTGTTTTCCTTCTATTTTTTCCAGGCTTCCTCTTAGATCCTGAACCAGGATCTAAGCTATGGAGGAACACTTATTTATTAAACTAGTTCATATTAACAGACAAGACACTTTGATAAAAAACAGGATTTCCTACAGATTTTGTCATCCAGGAAACTAAAGATCATACTCTGCCCACAGTGGCTGTCACAACACTTAGCAAGAATTGAATGACAGCTCAAAAGATTTGTTTGCCTCAAATTTTATCCCCTATGGGCACAAATAACCTAATGACTGAATTTTCAACAAGAATCACATCTTTAAATAATGATATTATGTCTTCAGAATGCCTATGCTATTAAGTACAAATGCCACTGGAAGGTATAACACAGGGTATACCACATCACCACATTAGTTCTTACATAGTTGTTCATGGTCAATAAAAGAACAAGAGAAAAAACATGGAAGAATTAATTTTTAATCAAGGGGAGAGTCTCAATGCTTACTGAGTGCTTATTATGTGCCACATTCTGGGTCAGATACTGAGCATGAAAATAATGACAAGGAGCTCATAGTGAGGTGGAAAAACAGACTCATAGTAAGTTATAATACCATGAAGGTAGTGCTTACTAAGATAACTATGACACAGACCTAAGGCAGGATAGGGAGAGAGAGGCCTTCTAGTTGAAGGATATGGGAGATAATGTGGTACTTTCAAGGAAATGCACATTGTTTAGCATGTTTAAAGTTCTGTGGGTAGTATGAGTGTGTGAATGAGTGTGTGTAAAAGAGAGCATGCACACATGTGTGGGAGGTAAAGATATAGAGAGGCAGTGGAAGACACGGGGTTGGAAGAGATAGAAAAGAATAGGGATATGGAGTAGATAGGAAAGGGAGATCAGTGGTGGGTAGGAAAACAGGGAGACCATAATAGAGCGGAAGACAGAGGTAGGAGAAAATGATGGAAATGGAGGGAGAAGGAGGAAGGAGACAGGTTGGGGACAGAAATTTGCATATGTCTGCATTTGTTTGGAAAGACAGAGAGAGAGACAGAGAGAGAGAGAGAGAGAGAGTGTGTGTGTGTGTGTGTGTGTGTCTCGGGAGGCTGAATCTGTGGGTTAGTATGCAGGCAGATACCAGCCTCTGGACTTTGTCTTGAAAAGGCTGAGCACTCAAGGATTTCAGGCAGAAAAACATAACCAGGTGATCACCTCCCTGCTTGGGGATCTTCCCTGAGTGCCCTGACATGTCAGACCCATGCCTGGCGCTTGAATGTGGAAGGCTAAAGCAGATGCTGGCAATGTTCCACGCAGGTCCCTAGGATCTCTCTGGGTGCTCCAAAGTTCCAGAATCCCTGTCTCTATGCCTAAGGTTCCTGGAGCACAGGAACACAGTTAATTCTCCACCACCTCACTTCTCCCCTATCAGTCCTCAATTAATACACTCGGAAGCCAGACTATGCATATCCCCTATGCATAGAACAATTTACTAGTTTCCGTGAGGTGCCAATTGTGGTAGCTGGCTTAATAATATACCCTGTTTCAGTTACCTGTGCTGCCCTGACTCACTTCTCCACTTGCCACTGACATTCCTTGCACTTCCCAAATTATCCATTTATATTTGAACCCATGTCTCAGGGTAAACATTGGGGAGAATGCAATCTCAGACAAGGGCAAATGGCACCCAAAGAAAACTGCTCTAAGAACCAACTTGGGCTTCTTTTATAAAAGTTGCTACTGCAGGAAGTAGGGGGACAGAAAGGGAGAGAAGGACACAGTCTTCACAGCATTACTAATACTCCTATTTACATTCTTGAACTGAGGTTATTCAGCCTCTTTGGCAATATAGTCACAGTACTTTATTTTCAAAATTACATAACAGATCGATAGCCTTAAAAAGCCCTGAAAATTATTACAGCCCCCCCCTCAAATAAAGTCGTATAATTCACAAAATCAGTTGAATGCTTTTTTTAAGCTTTAGGTCCATTTAAAATTTTTCAACATTATATAATAAAGTAGGTCAAGTCTTACAAAATTCACTTAAAATAACTTGGGCAAATCCCCACTTTTCCCACACTGCTTTACTTTGTTTTACTTTCAGGAATTCTACCAATTAACTAGAGTTCATTTGCATTACCTATATTCAAGGGTAAATATCCCACCTGCAGTATGTTGAGGTGTGTGGGAAATATACTATAAACATGCTTAATCATAGCATCTTTCTACTGACACTTCAGTGAGTAAAGGAGGTAAAGATCTGATACTTGATTGGAGCAGGGTTAAGAAGAGACAAGTGGTTCTGGCATATTCCTAAGGACTCCACTGAACAGTGGCACAAGAAGAAGAACCAGAAAGAGATTGGAAGACACCAGAGACAAAACTCCTCTATTCTGAAACTCTGCCTGCTACACAGCTTGCTGAGCTAAGTGGTGCCAATGCCTGGTCTCATGAGCACACATAAAGCATGTGGACTTGGCGTGACTGCCAAATACAGTTCTCTATAGAACTCAACATCTCTCCCAGTCATAGCTACATGATCTTTTCTTTTATGCCATCAGCAGATTTTTTTAAAAGGCATTCCTTATCCAAAATTTAAAAAGTAATATCTATGTTAATATCTGAACTATGTTTATGAACAAAGCTTTACATATTCCTATAAATACAATTTATCATTTTCCTTTATGGTCTGCTATACTGTTATTCTTTAGCAACTCATTATATAAGTTTTTTGCATATCTTATTATATACAACAGATGCTCTCAATATAATAAAGTATTTACAAAGGATAATTCTTCCCTTCAAATTCCTCCTGTCTCGTTTGATTATACTAAGAAATCAATCATTACAGATGTAGAAGATAAAATTAGAAAATCATCATTTTATAACTTCCCTTATGACTGATGCAGGCATTATTAATGGATTCCAAAACCACTAGGTAAAAGGTTGTTTAAGAATAAGATATTCCCAAAGTGTCAAACCATCATCCCATAGATTTATTTACTAATTAAAAAGGAGAAAAGTATCTTACAATAGAGAGATCTAGAGATTGTCATCTTAGCCGAGGCATCAAACTCAGCTTCTCTCAGGTGAGACCACCTGACATCATGAATGATTACCCTCCTGATGGGACGCAGTAGGGAGAATATAACCTCAGGTGTGAGTATTTAATTAATTAAAAATTTAGCCCTCAGAGTCGCATTTTAAATATTTAATAGTCCAGTACGGCTAGTGGCTACTGTATCGGACAACATCAGTATATAGTGAACATTCCCATCACTACAGAAAGTTCTATTAGGCAGTGCTGGTTTAGACTGAATTTCCAGTTTGCAGGAAATATAGGGGATGCTATACAAGTTATTTCATGAGAAGGTAGAGGTCTTCAGAAAAGACAATACGCTGGGGAAAATAGAAGGCAGCAGGAAAAGAGGAAGACAAAATACAAGATGAATTAACTCCATAAAAGAAGCCATAGGTATGAGCCTACAAATACTGACAAGGGCTTTTGAGGACAGGACATTTTGGACATCACTCATTCAGAGTGTCATCAGGGGTTGGAGCCAAGCCAATGGCATATAATAAACACATCAAGCTAACTGATACCTCAAAGAAATAACCAGTTAAATTCAGAATGTGAGTCATTCTACAAGCCTGTCTTCTTCAAAAAGTCAGTGTTGTTGGGGGTGGGGAGGAGAAAGAGTGGTGGCAGACTAAATTAGATTAAAACACCAAAAAAGACACAATAACCAAATGTAATGTGTGAAACATAGTTGGCTCCTGGTCTGGAACTGGGGAAATTGAAACATCAACTGGATATTAAGTCATATTATGGAATCATTATTTATTTTCCTAGGTGTGGTAATGAATGGTGTTATGATTATGTAGGAGACTGCCCTTTAGAGGATAAATGTTATGGTGTCTGCAGCATACCTTCAAAAATACACACATGCATAAAGCAAATATGGTAAAATATTTACAACTACTGCATCCAGGTAGAGTGTATAGGAGTTGTTTTAGTCCATTCAGGCTGCTATAACAAAATACGACTGGCTGGTGGGTTATAAACAACAGAAATGTATTATTGCTCACAGCTCTGAAGGCTAGGGAGTCCAAGATCCATGCATCAGCACGGTCACCTGGTGGTGAGGTCCCTCTTTCTGGTTCACAGCCACTGCCTTCTAACTGTGTCCTTACATGGTAGAAGGGGCTGGGAGCTCTCTGGGGCCTCTTTTATAAGGCACTAATTCCATTTATGAAAGTTCCACTGTCATAATTTAAACACCTCTCAAAGATCCCACCTACTAATATCATCAGTTCAGACCATAGCATGAACATCTGTCAGCATAATTCTTTTAATTTTTCTGCATACTTGAGATTTTTACAATAAAAGGCAGGGGCGAAAACTGCTACAGAAAAAAGAAGAAAGGGCAATACTGAAGCCATTTCTCCTATAACCAGTATTCAGTTGGGTTAACTTGGGCAACAACCCCTGACCAACACAAATGGTGAGAAAAAAGGCCTAGACCTCCATGCTTGACATACTTTGTAGAGCACAAGGTAGCCAAGCACCTTAAGGGAGTGGAACACCACAATAGAGAGGGCTGCTAAGAGCAGTTGTTCTGGGACACAAGATGAGGAGCATGAAGGTAAACTCTCCAGGGCCAGTTCTACCCCCTCAGTCTTCCCTCAACACACTGCCTTACTAAAACAGAGGGTCTAGACCATAGAAAAAGAACCATTTAAAGAAGAAAGCAGTCTCTATAGAAACTCTAATGATGCTCAAATGCAACCATGAGACCACCAAATACTATGTGCCAGGTAGTGGTTAGTGATGTATGTGCCTGTTTTAAGTTAAAATTTATATGGTAAAACAAAGTACAGATATTCCATTAATTCCTCAACTAAAGTAGAAATCTGAGAACATGCAATTTCAAGTTCTCTGACCAAAATCTGGCTATGTGATAATTCATAAAGAAAACTGACATTCTTATAGATGAACAACTGAACATTGTGACTGCCACTGATCTGAAATGTACTGTTCATTATTTCTAATTTTAGCAAAAAAGAATTTTTAAAAAACCCACAGTACAAAACAAGATGTCACCTTCAGTTCTTGAAGCTTCTCTGTATTTGTGGTAAGGTGTCCAACTTGAGCTTGGACATACTCCAACTGCTTTAAATATTCTTTGTTTCGTGTATGAGCCTTCTTTTCTAATTCACATATTTCTTTCAGGTATTTCTTTAGTTTTACATACTTCAACTTAACTCTGGAAAAATAAAAGCAGATTTGTAAACCAATTCAGATTTTGACAACTGAAGAAGGAGCACTTTCCTTTTTTTAATTGAAGATGTCTATTGTATTCTATTTTTGGAGGAAAAAACATAACACACATTTATTTAGCGCAACCTTGTGAAATACACAAATAGAAACTGGGAAAGGAATATTTTTCTTCTAGTTCATTTCTGAGGACTAAATCATGAACTGCTCTACTGTAATTAAATATTTCTTCCAATAGTTGGGCACTACTTTTAACATTTATTAATTTAGAAGAATTTTCTTTAACAAAATTGTTAGTGAGACAATATATTCTAATATATTTTACTCAAACACTGAAACTGAAAGGACAGAATGTATACACATTTTTAGAAAGGGGAAATTAATGCAACATCACTGAGGTATCACATCTAGGCATAACTCTCCTGAGAAATATATACAAGACCACATTATAACATTCAAATAGTAAAGATTTATAGGGATTTCTTTCTCAAAATTAAATGTGATTCTAAGAGTGGTGTCTATGTGGCCATGTTCAGAGGAAAAGCCCATTAGCATTCTTTTTAAATGACAATCTCAAAATTACCTGCTCTATAAAGGAAATCAAACTATAAACTGCAATCCATAAACCTTAAGAAAATTTGAAACTTAAAATGAAAAATGCTCATTTAGATATAATTTTAAAATTCTGTTAGAAATTGCAACAGCATACTATATTACTAAAACATTTTAAAACAACATATAGACTATAACTACTAAAATGTGAAAAACCTTTAGGGGTTCTATACCAAAGTGTAGTATCAAAAGACTCAAGATGTGCAGCTCACTCTTCTCGTAGAACCAACACTGCTAATTCTAGGTCGCTGTTTTTCACAAGTAGGTAAGTTATAAAAATACCTGTAGCATTTCTATTGTTGGTTCAATAAATGATTCAGTATTCTTTCATCAAGCAAAAATAAGTTGAAAACCATAAAAATGTTCACCCTCAAAAACAGATTTGCAAAGATGCTGAAGATAGTAAAAATTAATCACCAACAGGTTTTAAACCTCTACCCCTAAGCAAATAATTTAAAATTTCTTTATTCTGCTAATAATTCTATGCTTTGATCTAAGTTAGCTGTCTCCACTTTTCTATGAACAAAAAACTTGAGACTTGTTTTACTGCTACCCATGTCTGTCATTTTCAACATAAGTGACAGGAATGGAGTAGAACCTAATATACCATCTTTCACACACAGGTACTTGGTAATGCTTCTGGTGGTGACCAGTATCCACCTGGAGTAGGTACAAGAGTAACCATGCCTTCTCCATTCAAAGTCGTTTCATTCCTGCCCCCTCCCTACATTAACCTTCAAAGCTGACCACATAAGTATGTCATCCATCCATCCATGCAATCATTCATAAATTATGTGTTCTGAATATGAAAGCCACTCAGCTAGGTAAAACAAAAAAATGAGATAAGTAAAACACAGTGCCTTACAGGAAACTGCAAGGGACCCTGACAAGACTGGGTAACCTAACCTAGCTGAAGAGGTCACGGATGCCTTCCCAGTAGAAATTATTTTTCGGCTGAGACATGATGGTTGTGTAACAGTTAACCCAAAACTGGGGAAAGCGAGAGTAAAGAATTGAAGGGAAAACATTCAGGCAGGGGAAGTACCATGCTGGAAAGCTCAAAGGCAACAAATAAGAATAACTGTGATACTGACAAAAATAATAATAAATAATAAATCATCAACTCTTACTTTCAGTCAGACACTGCTTTAAGACTCTATAAAGTTCTCATAACTATCGTTGCCCCCATTTGACAGATGAAAAATGGAGGCAGAATGCTTAAGTAATAGTCCCAAGGTCATATGGCTAAGAGCTGGTGGGGAGCAGACTAAATCAGGGAACTTGGCAACAGAAGCTATCTGCTTACATTATACTATAAAAGATCCTATCATGCTTCATAAAATGAAGTTTTAGTGCATGTAGAATTTTAGGGGGAGGTTGGTAAAAGATAGTGACAATGAAAATTAAACAGGGGCAGATAATGGCAAGCCTGGTAAGCCCTTGTACCAGATACTTCTCATGCCCTCCTCCTATCCTCCTGAGCCAGCTTTTCTTCTACCAGTCACTGCTGCAGCAACCTGGTAGCACCTGCCTCAGCTGCACCTGGTATCTTGTTTTCCCAGGGCTGCTTCTCTGAATTTGCAACATAGAAAACCTAGATATGAAAAGGAGTTAGCACCTCCTGTGATAGCCCTGATCAATGAGAGTAAAAAAGCAAGAGGTAAACAGCCCCCATCTTCCTTTCCTTGAGTGGACACTTGTAAAGAGCAGAGAGAAAGTCTATACTGCTCCTCTGAAGGTCCAGAGGCATCGAGCCTCAGGTGCCCATAGCAGTGGCCAGCTCCTACTTCATTCTTCCCAGCTTTGCTTTCCAGTTTTATATGACCACTTCCTAAAATAATCTACTATTGAACCTACAGGAAAACAAAAACAAAAACAAAAACAAAAAACCCTACCACCTACATACACACCCTTGTCTCAGACTCTGTCTTCTGGGATAACCAAGTTAAGACAGCCATGTTAGACAGTTTGGATTTTATCCTACAGGCATTCAAAGAAAGCATACTTTTAGCAAATCATACCCTCTGTCTAATAGGAAACAGGAGGCTGAGAGTGGGAACAAACTCAGAAAACTGACAGCTTGGTAAAGGTTCGGATTCTTCTCTCACCATCATTATGTCAGGAAGTTGTCCAAGAAAAGGCAACAAAAAAGGTCCATACTCTGTCCTCTGTCCCTTTCGCTGTGGGCCAGAAAAATAGCAACTGCCATGGATCCTCTAAGACTGGGACCCACTTCTAAGGCCATAGCATCCACAACACTTCCATCATCTTATTGACTCTTCCTCTCTCCTGTAGAGCCCAGAGATTTATGGCTGTCCTTCCTGACTTGTACCTTTGGAAGTACACTAAATCTTAAAACCAAAGAATAATTTTGAAGATCAGGAAATAAATGGACCTGATGGGTGATTTGATTTTAAAATGTTCTTAGTTTCTCTCTCTTCTGGGTGAGATGTTTTCATTTTTCACTCACATTATGATATGGATAAATCACAAATTTAGTATAATCATAGCCAAAAAATTTTCATATAAATAATACTAGAGGTAACACCATACATGGCTTAAGGATGAAGTTCAGTTTCCATAAAATAGAATCAAAAATATTAAAAACTTGCTCTTAATGTTAGAGTAAGTAACCTAAAGGGAATAACATGTATATTATCTACTGTCACAATAATTTTAACATTCATTGTCATATATCCATGAACAAATGAAACACTATGTAACCCTGCCTACAACAGTTTGTTGAAAAGACAGCTACCATATAATTATGTGTTAATCACTTTACGGACTTAATGGGTTTAAATTGTGACCAAAAAGATAGCAGACTATAATATGTCTTATTCTTAAGCTATTTAAGCAAAAGGTTCCTGAAATAACACAAATACCAAATAATGAAAAACATTTTTCTTATACTAATTTTAATCAAATTTATTCTTACATTTGATAGTCATATTAAATTGCAGTGTTTACTTGAAACTATTACATATCAAGAGTAAAAGAATGCTAAAACTACTACAGCTATGATATTTACAACATATTTAGGGTTAAATTTTTGTTAACATATGCAAAGTGGCTTAAAAACTGTTACCACTGGCATATCTTACCTGCATATATCAGACTGACTATATTCATAAAGTTTCTTTTCCAGGTCCAATCTCTTCTTTTCACTGTAGTAGAGAAAGAAAAAATTTTATGAATAACTATACCGATAAGTAATAGGTTATCGAAGTTAGAACATGATATCCTTTAAAATCACACTTTCATGAGAATGCTTCTCTGGTCTCTCTAAGAAGCAGAAAATGCCAGCTGCATTTGAACCTCAAGACACAAAAATACTTAGCAGTTACCAGGGATGTCTAAAATGCAAAGAAGACACCAATACAAAGCAAAAAGAACAAGATTCTCAAAGTAAATGGGAAAATGCTGTAACAAAAGGCTGGGAACCAGGTTCATTCATTCAGCAAGTATTTCTTGAGTGCTATGATGAGCCAAGCACAGTACTAGGCCTAGACACTAATATAGTGAACAACACAACCAAGAAAGCTGTCATCAAGCAGCTGACATTTTAAAGGGAAGGACAGACAATAAACAGATAAATGTGTAAAATATAATATGGCCAGACTTCTCTGAGATGGTGGCACTTGAGCAATGGAGGTTCCATCAGGACTAGACACTACACTTCCACAAATCACCTTGGATTAAAGACTGATGGCTTGCTCTGCTGCCAACCAGTCAAGCTTGGACAGAGCAGACTAGCTGAGTTAGAAATAGGTCTCTGGAAAGTAAACCTGACCTCACTGACATTTAATGAAGACCAGGTCCCCTAACACTATTACTTCAAATTTGGAGGAATTTTTTTTATAACTTTGTAATATCACCATGATTTGTCACTAACTGCTATTCCCTGGAGCTACTACCAGTAAAGATTTAGCCTTGATGTTCAGGTGAGTGCTGGCAGTAAACTAGGAGAAAGCTTACCCTGAATGCCTAATCTGGACAAGAGGCAGGGGAAGCTGGACAGCAGAGGATGGAGCTGCAGCCAAAATCAAAGGGCTAAGGGGGGTAAACCTCTGAATGGGAAGCCATGCCAGGCCCCAAAAAAGCCCTTGGGAGATTTACCCTCAGAGGTCTCTGCTTGACCACCACCAAAGTACCAGCTGCAATCCTGTCTAATTGAAGTCACATTGTTAATCTAAATTAACAGTAACTAAAGGCTGAAAGGTAAATCACATAATGTCTGAGAGAAAAATACTGTGAATCAAAGACAAGGAGTCCAACAGAAGGTAAGCTCAGGTTGGTCTCCTGAGGAAAAGGGACTGAGACCACATCCCATTTATGAGCTCTTAATTAGTTTCAGTTTTCCTTGAAATATTTTTTCATTTTAAAAAAGTCAGCTACAGTATAATTATGTGTTAATCACTTTACAGACTTAATGGGTTTAAATTGTGACCAAGAAGCAGACTATATTATGTCTTATTCTTAAGCTATTTAAGCAAAAGTTTCCTGAAATAACACAAATACCAAATAATGAAAAAATTTGTTCTTATACTAATTTTAATCAAATTTATTCTTACATTTGATTAATTTACTCTGTTAATTACATTATAGGTTAAATTTCTTTGGTTAGCACAATTTAACCAAAATTCTTTTAATGGGAAAATGGGGTACAAAATTCAAACACCAAATTTTTGCTTGGGTAAAATTATCTATTCCTTAGTTGGGGTGTGCCTATGTTAAAAAAAAAAAGGGTAACAGATTAAAAGGAAAAACTTATAAAAACACAATTTTTAAAATTAATAGCTTCTCATAGATCTTTACTTTCTCATTAATAAGACTGAAATTAGAAGAGACATGAACAAAATATCATATATTTGCTTCCATGTTAGGAAATTTTATTAGTCACTTTTCCCCCTTCTAAGGTTCAGTGATCAATAGGATACTTAATTCATGAAGAATGAATGACTGGACAGTGTAAGCAATTTGTCATTACGTTATAAGGACAAAAAGACCCTTAAAAGCATCTATGACCTTGTGCCCCTGGTGTTACGCTTCATATCTATGGTATTCCTGCCAAGAGAGTATGACCAGAGTCTGGTCATGAGGAAACATCAGGTGGAGCCAGTTTGAGGATCACCCTCTGGAATGAAAGTTATACTCTCTGAAACTGTCAGGAACATTAAAGACAGGAGAAGACTGAGAGAGACTGGGAAAGACTGCAGAGGCATGGCAACCACATTGAACATGGGTTCAGATGGGATCCTAAACCGAAAAAGAAAAAAGACAGCGTTAGGACAATTGGTGAAATGGACAGTTGGTGAATTTTGATTGGAATCTGTGGACTGGTAAATCAATGTTGATTTCCTGACTGGGAGAGCTATATGGTGATCATGTAAGAGAGCATCGTTATTTTGGGGAAATACACATTAAAGTTTTTGGGAGTGACAGGACATCAGATATGTAACTCTAAAATGATCTGTAAAAGGCTAATAATTGTATTTTTTAATCACTTTTTATTTGTCAATTATAGTTGACATACAATATTATATTAATTTCAGATGTACGCCACAGTGATTAGACATTATATAACCTTCAAAGTGATCATCCTGATAAATCTCATGCCCATCAGACACCATGCACAGTTATTAGAATATTACTTATTATATTCCCTATGCTGTACTTTACATCCCTATGACTAATAATTTCAGATAGGTAGACAGAAAAAGATAATGTAATAAAATATTAAGAACTGAGAAACCTGGGTGGGGGGAATATTAGATGTCTGTGTGCTACACTTGCAACTTTTCTATAAACTTGAACTCACTTCAAAATAATTTTAAAAATTCACCTGACTTCTAGTGTGAAAGGACTACAGTCTGGGAATCCATCGGCTCCCAAGCAGCAAGTTCTTTTTAATCATGAATATTAAACTTCATTATTTCTGCTCAACTTTCAGTAAATACCATCAACTGATGGTCACTGGCACAGATTAAATGCCAACAAGTATACCTAGTTTGGGATGGTGACGAAGGAAACTTTATTCAGTGCAAAACAGCTTACTTATACAGCACAGCTGTGAGGCAGCTCTGGGGCCAGGTCCCTCTCCAGTTAGACAGCTCTACTTTGCTCTTTGAGGGTCCGCTCTATTCCTGCTAAACATCTTCCTGTTTCAATTCAGCAGGGAGACACAGTCTTTGGTGGAAAGGGAAAGTGAGCTCTCAGATACAAATGGGAGCTGGCTTATATGGGCAGAAGTGCCTGCCCATGATTGGTCTGTCCTCACACAAATGAGGACTCCTGATCTTCAGTTTGGTCCAAAAGGCACTGCCCTGATTGGTCAGAATAGAGCCACTTTGGGTGGTTGGAGTTCCACGGCTCGGACTGGATGGGGGAAGTCTCAGTCCTATGGCTGAAATAGGATTCCAGGAACTCCTTTACAAGGATTGGCTCAGGTGGCAGTTTGGGTAAGCCACGCTGAACCTAGGCTCTGTTTCCCTACCACCGCCCCTCCCCCCAAGTTAGCCACCAGTAGCCCTTCTAAATAAGGGTTTTCTTTCTCTTGATTTAGAATACAGACATCTGAGGTTCTTACTTGTTCTCTAGAATGACATCTTATATACTGAAAAACCATAATCAAATATCTCTTGGCTTTCTATTCTAGGCAAAAATGACTCTAATCTCGTTAACTCTTTATCCCAGTCTTAAACTCCTCATCTGTGCTGCACCATCTCTAATTGCTATCTTATATGTTTTAAAATTTAGGCTTAAAACCATATATTTACTCCAATAAAAAGCCAGAGAAAGGCTGATTGGGAGGATCCTCTTACAATTTCTTTGTATTAAATCTCTATTTCAGAATCTTTGAAACACCCAGCCCTGATATACGTACCTATATAGTCCGTGGTTTCAGTCGCCTGCACTCCCATCCCCAACCCCTACCCCCAATCTTTTTAAGTTTTACACAGCTAGGGGGTACTTAAAGCATAGCCATGTGGTTTAATTTTCTCCATTTAAATCACTTGTTATTCTGGTTTTGTCTCAATACCATCTTCAGCTTTATTCAACTAATATCTGTGTCAATTCCTGAACTATTATGGTATCTCATCCTGAATCAATATTGACATTGAAAAAACTGGGTCTGGCTAATGGGCCCTTTAAAGGAATGTTTTTATATATAATTGTAAGAGTCAATTCTACTTATAAGTTTCCACCATGCTTACAGTACTATGCACACTGTAACAAATCCCTTCACTAGGCTCTTTCAGATTCAGTGATGGACTTTTACCACAATGCAGAGGAAATTCTGTATACAAAAAGGAGAGATTTCAGAATATAGAATTACATCTATGTGTGACTATGGCTAAGACAATTTGAGGTAGAAATATACCAGTTACAACGGAAAAGCCCAGTTATTAGACCAGCTAACATTGCAATGATCCATTGCAAAGAGGGTCAAGAAAGAGCAAGTTTTTTCTTTCTTTTTTTATCTCCCACTCCCAGGAAATTTCTGATAAGGCAGCTGTGGCTATCCAGGGTGGTAAGCTTTAAAATTACTCTTGAATTTTAAGAGACAATGGTCCTTCAGGTCACTGGGATTAGTTTAAAAAATAAATAAAGAAGGAGGGTATGAAGTGATGATATTCAGTTTGCTCTTCAAAATTACACCTTTCAATTTTTTACTCTGAGGCTCATTACTCTAGTTGAGAAAAAAAAATTTGTGGGCTTACTTTAAATTTTAGTCCAGGTCCCTTGTTTCTGGTGATGAACTAAGTTTTGAGGAAGCTGAAAGACTTACTCAAGGTCACACAAGTGTTTGTGAACTAGAACCCAGATTTCCACATTTCCACTGCAGTTTTCTCTGAATCCAGAGTTATTTGTTTCTGTATTTATTATGTGTTAGAGGTAGTTACAGACTTTTAAAATGAAAAAATAAATACACACAGCAACAGATTTATATTGACTTAAAAATAAAACAAACCTCCAAATTCAGAACCATGAATAGTTTATATAATTTGATTCAAATTCTCAATATAATTTTAACAGCCTCACCTTGCTTAATAGTTAAAGCATTAAGTGTTAAACATAAAGTAAGCAATAATAATCACATATAAGGACTGTAAATAGCCAGGTTGTTCTAGCTCAGGAAGCAAAAATGGTAACTAACAATTAACTTAGTTCAAAGAGAATGCCATTTGAACCAGTAACATTTTGAAATTAGAACTTGGGCTAAGATAAACAAATAAAGGTCTGGGATAGCTTAGCTATTCTTTTAACAGAACAGGGTCAAAAAGCAAGTATACTAATGTACCGAGTCTTGGTTCTTAATTATCAGATATGTGCAGACAGTTAATACCATCTTTGAAATATCATGCTGTCCACTTTTCCTGGTTGACTGGAAAAAGGTCATTATATAGTGGCAATGTGTGGCTACTGCATTCTATATGAGACAGCCATGACCCCTGGCCATCAGCTGGTTGTCTTTGGGATTCTTTCCATTCATTCAACAAACATTTATCAAGTACCTCCTCATTTCAGGTACTCTATCAGTAGCTAAAGATCCAGCAAGATGTGGATCTTCTTGGTCTAGGGAGGGAAGGAGTTACTTAAGCCATTATATAGAGTGCTGTCAGAATCCAAGGTCACATAAGTTAGGAAATGGGTTGTCAACACCTGGCACAGGGGATGAATTTTGGAAAGTGATTCTTCAGAAGTTAGTGGTGAGGAGTTCACTGGGGTGGGTGAGTAGTGGCATGTCAGAAAGAAAATAGGATGTAGAAAAATATTTAGAGGTAAAATACGATTAGGACAATTAAGACAGCCTATGTAGATGCTCTATAAATATTTGACAAGAATTAAAGCTAGCATAAGATGAATATAATTCCTTTCAAAAAACCATTTGCTTCTGCCTTGCCTTTACATGTAATTGTTGTCATTTTAGAATTGTCACACACACAGCTCTCCACTAAAATGATTTTGTAACATTTCACACTCATTTAATGTTTTATCAATAGATCCAAAAATTGATTTCCTTTCTTGTCAACTAATGAGATTTCTAATTTCAATTAATTTAGCAGCTAAATAATAGTTCCAACAACTTATCTTTTATGTAGTTATTTATAGTAAATTACTTTATAATTTTCTCCCTTTACATGCTCTTAGATCTGTTTTCGGTGGTTCTCATCTTTCATGTCTTAATGAAGTTATTAATCAAGGTATAATGAACCCTCTGGAAGCTGGACTTCTTTCGCTGGAAATTTCATCCTTGCGCTGGAAATCTGGCCCCCAACGTCTTCTGTATTTAAACAAGGCATATATTTCTCGCGTGCGCGTTCCTGGACCTGTCAGTGATGACTGACTCCGTGCAGCTGTCAAGGTGACAATTTTAAGAGAGACTGGGGAGAAGGCGTGTAAATGGGCACTAGAGAAATTCACAAGGTTTGATTGAGAAGGCCTGGCAGGAAAACTCCCACTCTCACTTCTGGGCAAATTCAGTGACTCGGCCGCATCCTGCAGCGAGAGACCTCCAATAAAAGAGGTATCTGTGGTAAACTTTGTCCCCCAGGCCCCACCTGGAGCTTGGGGGCGTCACAGGCAGACTCGGGCCCACGGGAACTACGGGCGGGAGGGGGAAGAGGAACAAGGCGTAGGACACCAACTGACCCTCGGAGCAGGCCGAGTCCCGCCCCCGGCCCTACCTGTCCCGCAGCCCGTGCTGGAGGCGGCCCAGCCTCTCGTAGTAGTCGGTGCTCGCCAAGGGCGAGGACGGTGCGGAGGCCCGGCGCATGCCGTAACCGTTCTCGCTTCTCACAGTCTCTGGGCCGCTCTGGGGCTAGCTTGGCCGAGGCACCGCCCCACCATGCACCGCGGGAAAACACCGCCCCAAAGCGGAGGAAGGGGGCGGAGCGCTGCGGAGGGGCCGGAGGGGGGTCAGAGGCGGGGCGTCGTGGGAGTGGGTGGCTGGCCTTGTCAGGAGAGGCGAACTGAGGTTGCGTGCTGTGGCGAGGCGTTGATGGTGTGGGCAGTTTACCCAGGCCTCTCTGTTCAGAAATAGGTGTCTTCCTTTCCCCGAAATGTTCACATTTTTCTGGAGGGAGGCTCTACCAAGGGTGTCCGACCTTTTGGTGTCTCTGTGCAACACTGGAAGAAGAGTTGGCTTGCGCCACATATTAAAAACATTCTGAGATGTAATCACAAAAAATCTCATAATGTTTTATGTAAATTTACGATTTTTTGTTGGGCTGCATTCACAGCCGTCCTGGGTTGCATGCGGCCTGCGGCGGGCGGGGACGGGGTGGGGAGCAGGTTGGACACCCCTGCTCTAGACCTCCTTCAGTAGGAGCCCTTCTCTGAGGGCTAAGTCAGAAGTCCACCCCAGAGGATGGCGGCTGGGACGGAGCAATTCATGTGATCATTTTTGTCTTTGGAATCAAATTGCATTAATCTTACAAGATGAATTCTCTCCTTCTCTCCTGTCACCCCTCCCTCCCTCCTTCCCAGGATTTGTGGAGTGCCAGGTTCTGTGCTAAACTTGTTTCCCTTCTAGTATTTAAAAGCAAAATGAAACACCACAAAAAAGACAAAACAAATACTAAGTAGTTGTGTGTGCTCAGCTCTGACAGTAGAAAAATCCATTACCTGAAAATCTGTGCTGACCCTAAGGATGTGTTTACTTCTGTAGGTCATATTACTGCTTGGCAAAGAGAGAAAAGTTGCTAAGTTGCTTGCAAAGCAGACATTTGTTTGTGCAGACATTCTCAGTGGACAAAAGCCCTGTGGAATCCTTCAGCGGGGATTCTGAATCCAGGCTGCCTGGGCTCAAATCCCCTCTTCCACAGCTCAGTTGGTTGTGTGACTACCCACATGCAAGTCACCCTCTCGAAGCCTATGGTTCCTCATATACAAAATGATGAAAATGTTACTGCAGGACCCACCTATGCCACTGTGAAAATGATTAGATTTGTTAATGTATGCTTTTAGAAGAGGACCCAACACATACAAAGCACCAGTTTTTATCAGCATCATCAAGTTGCCAGAAAAGCTTCCCAAAGCAAGATGACCATATTCCAAAACCCACAGGGCAGAAAAAAGAAACTGTAGTTTCCTTAGTCTGTTATTCTTCATTTCTTTATGTTTCTTTTCTCAGTCATTAATTTCATTTACTTATATATAAGGCATGACTTAAACTAATAAATCGATCATTAGCAAGCCAGATGGACTATTCATAGGTCGACGATACAAAATTATGATTTCACTCAGTCTTTCCTTCACATTTGCCAGGCCCAGGGCAAGAATATGTCTGGTCCTCATAACATCTGTCAAAATATTTAAAAATAATAAATCACGATGACAAATTTTAAATAAAATGCCTCTCCTACACTGACCAATGTGCCTTTGTAAAAACTTGGAAAGTGGCAGGGGAATTTAGTTTTTTAACTCCTTTCTCAGCCCAACCTCTTATTTCCCACTCCAATCTCAATCCTGCACTGTGAGGGGCTTCAAACACATGCAGAGAAGTGTGTATCTTTCCGCTTACCTCACCCCTCACCTCCTACCCAGTCCACAAGTCCTAATCCTGTCTTCACTCCCACCACTGCTTCCAAACAATTAACATAACTAATTATTTTCAGAAAATACACAAAGTAGATGAGGCAATCATTTAGCATCCCAAATTTTTATTAGGTCATTTTAGGAACAACTAAAATTAAATACAATTAAACAGTAAACAGATAATTCAAAATAATTATAATTTCAATTCTATGGAATTCTATGGTTGATTTGTTAATGACATAACAAATCTAGATGCAGGACCCACTTTATTAACAATAACACATAGCAAATTAAACAAATATTTCTAAAATATTTATGCTAAAATTATGCATCTTAAATGGTGACAGACTTTCAATAAATTCAGAGTTCATTACTTGGAATATTTAATTTGCTGGGGTACTCTTTAAATATTGCTCTTAAATCCCTATATGTTAGCAGAACTGGTTTCTATAAGCAGTTCTGCTTTGAGCTCACCTGGACTGAAGAACATCATAGTCTGCCTAGACTGGCAAGGGTTCCTATAAGCCACAGAATGTCTTAGCTGGAAAGTTAGAAAGAATCTAGCCTCAAACTATTTTCTAGAGAGGAAAAAGTTTCAGGGCAAGCTGAGGGCTAGACCAAGGTCACGCAGCTGGTAATCTATTTAATATTAATCAGTCTAGTTCAAAAGATGGGACTCAATAGTCGCATTAAACAAACAGCAAGGAAAGCCCCGTAAGTCATAAGGATCTTTAGGGTAGGCCACATGAAACTGCTCAGAAACAGTTGAGTCAATGAATGGATAATTGGTTTTAGAAATATTTCAAAGTTATAATTTTACATTTTAAAATATAAATACCATGCAATTTTTAAATTAAAGCCTGTACATTTCAGTCAATAGCTGCCTGGATATTGTATTAGTTCGCTAGGGTTGCCATAATAGAGTACCACAAATGGGGTGCATAAACAACAGAAATTTATAGCGTCATGGTTCTGGGGGCCAGAAGTCTTGAGATCAAGGTGTTGGCAAAACTGGTTCCTTCTGAGAACTATGAGGAAGAATCTCTTCCATGCATATCCCCTGCTTTCTCGTGGTTTGCTGGCAATCTTTGACTTTGGCTTGTCAATGTGTCACCCAGGTCTCTGCCTTCATCTTCACATGGGGTTCCCCAGTGTGCATGTGTGTCTCCAAATTTCTCTATACATAAGGATATTAGCCATGTTGGATTAGAGCCCCATCTTCCTCCAGTATGCCCTCATTTTAACTAACTACACCTGCAGTAATTCTATTTCAAATAAGATCACATTCTTTTTTAAAAATATATTTTATTGGTATTGCTGTTATAGTTTTCCCAAGTTCCCCACTTCGTCCCCCTCCACGTGGTACCCCCCATTCCTTCTGGTAATCACCCCTCTTAGTTCATGTCCATGGGTCATGAATGTAAGTTCCTTGGCTATTCCATTTCCTATACTGTTCTTAACATCCCCCTGTCTATTTTGTAACTACCTATTTGTACTTCTAAATCCCTGCACATTTCCCCTCATTCTCCTCTTTTCCCCTCCCAACTGATATCCCTCCAAATGATCACCACATCTATGATTTTGTTTCTGTTTTGCTTGTTTGCTTAGTTCGCTTTTTAGATTCAATTGATGATAGTTGGAAATTTATTGCCATTTTAATGTTCATAATTTTGATCTTCTTTTTTGTAAATAAGTCCCTTTAACAATTCATATAATAATGGTTTGGTGATGATGAACTCCTTTAGCTTTAACTTGTCTGGGAAGTTCTTTATGTGCCTTCAGCTCTAAATGATAGCTTTGCTGGACAGAGTAATCTAGGTTGTAGGTCCTTGCTATTCATCACTTTGAACACTTCTTGCCAGTCCCTTCTAGCCTGCAAAGTTTCTTTTGAGAAATCAGCTGACAGTCTTATGGGAACTCCTTTGCTGTTTTTAAGATTCTCTCTTTATCTTTAAAGTTTGGCATTTTAATTATGATGTGTCTTGGTGTTGTCCTCTTTGTGTCCATCTTGTTTGAGACTCTGTATGCTTCCTGGACTTGCTTGTCTATTTCCTTCGCCAGATTGGGGAAGTTTTCTTTCATTATTTTTTCAAATAAGCATTCAATTTCTTGCTCTTTCTCTTCTTCTTTTGACACTCCTATGATTCAAATGTTGGTACATTTGAAGTTATCCTAGGGGCTCCTTAGCCTATCCTTGGTTAGGGAGCTTTTTTTTGGATTATTTTTTCTTCTTGCTGTTCTGGTTGAATGTTATTTTCTTCCTTATGTTCCAAATCATTGATTTTATTCTCAGCTTCATCCCCTTCACTATTGGTTCACTGTAAATTTTTCTTTATTTCACTTAGTGTAACCTTCATTTCTGCCTGAGTCTTTTGTATGCTGCTGAAGTACCCAATGAATTCCTTGAGCATCTTAATAACCAGTGTTTTGAACTCTGCAACTGATAGACTTCTTAACTCCATTTTGTTTAGTTCTTTTTCTGGAGTTTTGTTCTGTTCTTTCATTTGGGCCATATTTCTTTGTCTCCTCATTTTGGCAGCCTCCCTGTGTTTGTTTCTAAGTACTAGGTACTTAGGTAAAGCCGCTTTGACTTCCCATCTTGATAGCATGGCCTATTGTAGAAAAGTGCACCAGTAAGTTGGATGGGGCAGAGCCTTAGGCAGTCATCAGGGTGGGGCAACCCATGTGAACCAGGTTGATGGAGTCTCAGATATGGTGTCATTGCTCTGTGGCTCTGTGTGGGGGAGGGCTCAGAAAAGGGACAATGCTGCTACCTGGTCTCTGGGGTTTTGTCTGGGAGGAAGCTGTCCCCTGGCACTCACCCTGATTCCAGACACTTCAGTTTCTCTCTGTATGCCACTGGTGCCCTTCTAGCTGCTGCCCTGACACTAGAGTTCAGAAGGAGTGAGTCTGTGTAAGTCTTAAATCCTTGCAGGCCCTTTAAGAGGACACTTCTGAGCATGATGCAGTTTCTTCCACTGCTCCAACCCCCACTGGTTTTTATAGCCAGGAGTTATGGGGACTTATCTTCCTTGCACTGTAACACTGGGCTGGGTGGTCTTATCCAGGGCTGGGATCCCTTGTTTCCGAAGTATCCCTCCTGATCCCAATTTTTATCCACCACACATGGGTGTGGGGCCACCATTCTGCATCTCCACATCTCCACACATCTTCATGTGTCTCCATGTCTCTGACCCTCTTACTCATCTGGATGAGTTACTTCTTTAATTCCTTGGTTGTCAGACTTCCATACAGCTCAATTTTATGATGATTCTGGGTGATAGTTATTTTACAGTTTAGTTGTAATTTTTGCTGTGGTTGTGCACAGAGGCGAGCCATGTTTATATACGCCTCCATCTTGACCGGAAGTCCTAAGGTCATATTCTGAGGTACTCGGAGTTGAGACTTCCACATATGAATTGGGAACACAATTCAACCACTAACAGATATGAACATGGTGAAGCATTTTATTTTGCCATCACTATTCAGAAATATTAGATAATGCATTCTATGCTATTAGAAAATTTGGTTTGTAAGTAGAGATGAAATATAGATCAATATAGAAGGTAGATGAAAGGATGTGATGTCATGTGTATGTGTGGGTATGTAATCCCTCCTGCTACTGAGCATTTATACTGGTATAACCACTTATTGCCTCATTTAAGCCCTATGACAGCCTTTTGGGGGCCACACACACACATGCACAAGTCTAAGCAGCCGGCCTAAGAGCAAACTTCCAGGAGTAATGCTAGGACTTGCAACAGACCTGCTCCAATTCCAAAGTTTATCCTTATTCAATATGGCTTTGAAACTCATTGTTTTCCTTGTATGAGATGTGTAAAATATATACTGTGTAATTTTCCTACTTGGCACTCAGAAAGACTACGTTTCTCATACTTTCTGACAGTTAGATGGGTCTATGTGACCTGATCTGGCCAATGAAATATGAACAGAAGTGATACAGCCACTTCCAGGCCTGGCCCCCAAACATCATTCATGCCCTTCCTCTCCATTTTTCATTAGTTGCCCAGCTTGATGCAGAAGATCCAGTGGAGAATTGGGAGCGTCTGGAAGAAGACTGGATTACTAAAAGGGGCACACAACTATGTACTGGGCAAGAAATAAACCTTTTGTTGGGTTACTGAGATTTTGGGGTCATTTGTTTCAGCAACTGGCATTACATTTCTTGACTAATACACAGGCATTGTATGCAACAATTGCACAAATGCACCAAAATATCTTTCCACAGCATTCTTATTGAGGATTTATGTGACTATCCAGATGATCAAAGAGACTGCAAACCTTGAACTCTGAGATTAAGAGTTAACATGTGAGGAGAGAAACCTAGATAGTGAAGGCAAACCCACAGTGAAGAAATTTTTAAAACAACTCCATCCAATGTGACTTTCAGCAAGTGTTCTGTGCTGTCCAGTATGGTGGCCACTACCCACATGTGCTACTGAATAATTGAATGTGGCTAATGCAACTGAGAAATAGAATTTTTAATTTAATTTAATTTTAATAAATGAAATTTTAAATTCTAGAGGACATATGCATCTAGTGCTACAGTGTTGGACAGCTTAGCTCTAGAGGAAAAAAAGAAAAGAGAGATAAAGATGGATAAGAAAGGTCAGGGAGAAAAGGAGGTCATAAGCACCAAGAAGTGGAAAGGTAGGATCCCATTCTTGAGCGGAGGCATGATGGTTAATTTTATGTATCAACTTGACTGAGCCATGGTGCCCAATTGTATGGTCAAACACCAGTCTAGGTGTTGCTCTGAAGCTATTTTTTTAAACATAAGATTAACGTTTAAATCAGTAGACCCTGAGTAAAGCAAATTGTCTTCCAAAATGTGAGTGGACCTCATCCAATCAGCTGAAAACCTTAAGAGGCTGAGGTCTCCAGAAGAAGAAGGAATTTTTCCCCCAGACTACCTTTAGATTCAAAACTGAAACATCAACTCCTGCAAAAATGTTTAGCCTATGGGCTTTACCTATTAAATTTGGACTTTCAAGCCACCACAACTGCATAAGCCAATCCCTTAAATATCAATCTCTCTTTCTCTCTGTCTCACCAGGTATATAGATATAGATAGATATGCCTATAGAGAGAGATATATAGATATCTTTATTTATTTTAATTGGTTCTGTATCCCTGACTAATACAGGAGGGCATGAGGTTACTAAGAGCCTTTTTTTCTCAAAGGCATTTTCAATAACTAATTTAAAACAATAAGACTCGGATGAAAATTCCAATAAATAAAATTGAAACATAAATTCCCTTATTTAATTTCTTATCATTTAAACCAACAACTAATGTATTGGTCTCACAAGTAACATAAAAGCTAAGTAACAGCCAAAAAATAGAATAACAGAATAGTTGAATAGCTCTAGCTAGAGGCTTACTTCTTAAATGAGATTAGCTCACTATCTTATAGCTCTTGCATGCCTGTGATTTCCAATGAAGTCCTTAATTTGTACCTTCATGAGGTCTCCAGGATTATCCCTTTGTTGACAAAGAGTAATACTCAGAGGCAATAAACTTGTGGCACCAAATCCTTGTACTCTTTTCTCCCTACAGGACTGTCTGGTGGCTTGGCTCAGACAGTAGTTGTTGTTAACTACTGTTAGAAGTAGTTAACAGTAGAGTTATTGCCTGGGAGCAACTGCTCTGCAGCCCTGGATTCCTGGGTACATAAGCAGCAGACCTGCATCCCTGCAAGTACTGATGCCACACATGAACAATCTGTGAATGCTGAAATTCTCCTCAAAAATCATTTGGTGGATTTCATAGTTGTTTGCCACTTGGATGCACTTCTCATCAGGGTTCAACAAGTCCTCCTAACAACAAGGACTGAAAACAAAGGGATGCACTAGCCCTGCTCTTACAAGTCACAGGCAGGTTGAAACCAAAGGATTTTGCATAACAAATACCATGTAATTTGACAGCTATGTGTTTATGTTTACAAGGTGATGGATCACCTGGTATAGAACATTTCACTTCTTATCATCTGCAATTATCCATGGCACGTGTCTTCGTAGAAATGTTGGTCTCATTCATTTCTGGGGCACCGGAGTGGTGACCTCCACACAGAACACACTCCCTGCCCCAACAAACATTTGCTATTGTGTTCTAGAGAAATGTAGAACACAGAGGTTGAGAATTTTGGCTCAGGTCCCTTCATCATGGTATATTACCACCTCTTCTCACAAGCTGTATGACCATGAACATATTACTTAACCTTACTATGCCTCAAATTTCTCAACTGTAAAATGGTGATAGTAACAGTGCCTTCCTCTCAGGCTTGTTCAGAAGATTAAGTGTGATGTACTTAGAATCAAGCCTGGCAGCATTAGACCTCAATAAACATAAGCTGGCATCACTTCTTCAAAAGGCAAAATGAATATCCCTTTGGAAGACAGAGTCATCAGAGGTAAAAACCCATGTTTGACCTCTTACTATTTATTTCTCTCAAATACATTTTCTAAGCTCCCTCCCTATACTTCTTTATCAATGCTGCTGGCCCTGCACTCACATGCCCACTCAGAGGGGTCAGGTTATTGCTGGCAGAAATTAGGCTCTTCCATGGAATGGCGAGGAAAGCATTCCAGGGACCCACACACCAGAGACTGTGGTGTGGCAAAATTTATTTGAGTGAAAATAGAAGTTGTTCCCTGGGTTTTCAATGTCCCATCTCTATCCATCCTTCCTACATTTTCTTGGAAAAAAAGTCCAATAGTGCCCTCTGTAAGACCAAAGCAAAAGCCAGTGTCCAGAGTTTCTGCTTCATATTAAAGCCTAGTCTTGGAACTCACATTACTTGCTGCAGGTCCCAGTAGCTGCTAGATCTACATGGTCACAGGGTCCTGGGTGAGAGAGAACACACAAATACATGGGATGAATATAGGTCAGGAGCAAGAGAGAGAGAACATTTTTTTCCCCCTGGGATTGTATTAGCTTTGGTTTGCAATGAATCAGGTGCTTTTTCTAAAAACCCAGTGAATTTTCCAAGCTTTCTCGGACTTTTGATAGGTCCACCTCCCAACCAATCCCTTCTTTCCCTAGACCAAACAGATAAGCCCCTTTGGTCAAGTACCTCTCCCTGTGCCTTACAACAATCTGGTACCAGAGAGGGAAAAGGATGAATGTTAATCCCCTTGAACAGCAATGCTGTAATTGCCTTGGGTGTGAAGCTGTAGCTTCCTGGTGAAGCAAACAGGCTTATGTTCCCCAGTTTATTAAACTTAAATATCTAATTCCCTTTGTTTCCCTTTCCTTATATATAATTATGTAACTACCAATGGTAATAAGGTTACATGAATGCATCTCTGATGAGTCAGCAGGTGACATTTATTGGGGACCTCAATTGAGATTGTTTCACTCTTTTTGTGTCAACCCTGGCAGTTGAAAGAATCCCAGCACATCATCCCTTAAGCGTGTTACTGTAGTAACTAAAATACCTTTTTAAAGAGTTTGTTTCCAAATACAGATACATTCTCAGGTACTGGGGGTTAGGATTTCAGCATATGAATGTGGGGAGAAATATTAACAGCCCCAAACATTCCTTTCCATTAGGAATTCATGTCCTGTGCAGCCTTATCCCACATTGAAACAGGGCTAACTTGTGTGACATCCAAAAATGGCTTATTTTATGGTACTCCAACCACCATATTGTGAAGAAACCTTAGCAGTACTGAGGAAGGAGCCATTTGGAGAGTAACCAAGGCTTCCTCCTAATAGCCAGTACCAGCTTATCAACCATGTGAGTGAGTGGGGTTGGGTCCTTCAGCCCTGTTCAAGGTCCTGATAACTGCAGCTCTAGCCAACATCTGACTGCAACCACATGAAAGACCATGAGAGAGAGAACTGGCCAGCTAAGCTGTTCTGTGATTCTGATCTGCAGAAACCATGAGATGAAAAACAGTTCTTGTTATTTTAAGTCATTAAGTTTTGGGATGACTTGTTATGCAGTATTAGATAACTGATACAGCTGAGGTGAAATGGTAGTGATTGAAGAAGTTGGTGATTGTTATATAGCCACTATCTTTTAGCCATAGAATCATCTGTGGGAATCACCTTCAAACTTCACAAGACTGTTATAAAATGTGTGTTATTATCACTTGTTTTATTGAGCCTGAAGGGATTGAGAAATTTATGAAGGATTAAAATCCATGTGCTTTCTAATGTATCACTGGATCTCAACTGTGGGATACCCTTACCCAGAGCTGGTGTTGTGTACACAGTCAACTATTTGCTATCACTTAGAAGCAGTAAAAGTGACCAAAAATGCCTCATACTTACTTTGAAATTCTACTTTGGAAAAGTCACCCTTATGCATTCATTTACTTTTTTTTCCCCCTCATATATTTCTTTCCTTTCTTTTTAATTTTATTTTTTATTTATAGCTGACATTGAACATTATTTAATACTAGTTCCAGATATACAACACAGTAGTTACACACTTATTTAATTTATGAAATGATCACCTTGATAATTCTAGTACCTACCTGGCACTTACATAGTTATTAATATAATATTGACCATATTCCCTATGTTATACATTACATCCACATGACTATTTTGTAACTACCAATTGGTGTTTCTTAATCCCTTCACATTTTTCACCCAGCCCCTACCCCCCTCCCATTTGGCAGGCCTTGGTTTATTCTCTGTATCTATGAGTCTATTTCTGTCTTGTT
Organism: Mormoops blainvillei; assembly: GCA_004026545.1. Lineage (NCBI taxonomy): Eukaryota > Metazoa > Chordata > Mammalia > Chiroptera > Mormoopidae > Mormoops > Mormoops blainvillei. The sequence goes on along the minus strand of PVJD01002673.1, from coordinate 58,233 downwards.
GTTTTTTTTTGTTTGTTTATTTTGTTCTTTAGATTCCACGTATAAGTGAAATCACATGATATTTGTCTGACTTATTTCACTTCTTGACTATTTTGAATAATGCTGCAATGAACACAGCGGTGCATACATTCTTTCTAATTAGTATTTTGGATTTCTTCAGATAAATACCCCCAAATGGGACCACTGGGTTATGAGGCACTTCCATTTTTAAATTTTTTTAGGAATCTCCATACCGTTTTCCTTAGTGGTTGCACCAAACTGCATTCCCACCAATGGTTCATGAGGATTCCCTTTTCTCTACATCCTTGGGAACACTTGCTGTTTGTTGATTTATTAATAACCATTTTGATAGGAGTAAGGTGATGTCTCATTGTGGTTTTAATTTGCATTTCTCTGAAAATTAGTGATGCTAAACATTTGTCATTATGTATATCCTCTTTGGAGAAGTGTCTATTCAGGTCTTTTGCCCACTTTTTTCTAAATTGGATTGTTTGTTTTCTTGGTGTTGAGTTGTATGAGTTCTTTATAAATTTTGGATATTGATCCTTTATGGGATGTATCATTGGTGAATATCTTCTCCCATTGAGGAGGTTGTCTTTTCATCTCATTAATGATTTCCTTGCTGTGCCAAAACTTACTAGTTTGATGTAGTCCCATTTGTTTATTTTTTTCTTTTGTTTCCCTTGCCTAAGGAGATACAGCAGAAAATAAAATATTACTAATAGGAATATCCAAGAGTTTACTGCCTATGTTTTTCTCTAGGATTTTTATGGTTTTGAATCTCATATTTAAGTCTTTAATTCACTTTGAGTTTATTCTTGTATATGGTGTAAGAAGGTGATCTAGTTTCACTTTTTTGCATGTATCTATCCGATTTTCCCAATACATTTATTAAATAGACTGTCTTTATCCCATTGTATGTACTTGCCTCCTTGTCATATGTTAATTGATCATATAGGCATGAGTTCATTTCTGTGCTCTCCATTCTGTTTCATTGATCTATGTGTCTGTTTTTATGCAAGTACCATGCTGTTTTGATACTATGGCTTTGTAGTATAGTTTGATATCAGATAGTGTGATAACTCTATTCTTTTTCAAGATTCCTGTGGCTATTTGGGGTCTTTTTGGTTCCATATAAATTTTTGGATTTTTTGTTTTAGTTCTGTGAAAATTCACTGGTATTTTGATAGGGATTGCGTTGAATCTATAGATTGCTTTGCGTAGTATGGACATTTTAATGATATTAATTTTTCTGTATATGAACATGGTATATGCTGCTATTTATTTGTATCTTCTTTAATTTCTTCAATGTCTTCTAATTTTCTGAGTACAAGTCTTTTACCTCCTTGGTTAAATTTATTGCTACATATTTTTTCTTGATGCAGTTGTAAATAGGATTGTTTTCTTAATTTCTCTTTGTTTTCTAAGTATTTTTATTGATTATTCAATTACAGTTCTGCCATTTTTTATCCCTTCACCATATCCCCATTCCCGCCAGCAATCCACCCCCTTAGTTTGTGTCCATGGGTCGTACATATAAGTTCTTTGGCTTCTTCATTTCCTATACTATTCTTAACCTAACCCTGTATAGTTTGTACCTACAAATTATGCTTCTTATTCCCTGTACCTTTTCCCTTACTCTCCTCCTTTACCTTTGCTGCTGCTAACCCTCCACGTGATCTTCATTTCTATGATTCTGTTTCTGTTCCTCTTCTACTTGTTTGCTTAGTTGTTTTTGTTTTTTTTATGTTCAGTTGTTGTGAGTTTGTTGTCATTTTACTGTTCATAGTTTTGATCTTCCTTTTTTTCTTAGGTAAGTCCCTTTAGCACTTCATATAATAAGGGCTTGGTGATGATGAACTCCTTTAACTTGACCTTATCTGGGAAGCACTTTATCTGCCCTTCCATTCTAAATGATAGCTTTACCTGATAGAGTAATCTTGGAAGTAGGCCCTTGCCTTTCATGACTTTGAATACTTCTTTCTAGCCTTTCTTGCCTGCAAGGTTTCTTTTGAGAAATCAGCTGATGGTCTTATGGGAATTCCTTTGTAAGAGACTCTCTCCTTTTCTCTTACTGCTTTTAATATTCTCTATTTGGGAAGGAGCATAAAATGAAGTAAAAATAGCCCCTTCAACAAATGATATAGGGAGATCTGGACAGATATATGCAAAAAAAGTGAAACTCAACCACCAACTTACACCATACACAAAAATAAACTCAAGATGGATAAAAGACTTAAATATAAGTTGCGACACCATAAAAGTCCTAGAGGAGAACATAGGCAGGAAAATCTCAGACATTCCATGCAGCAATGTTTTCACCAATACATCTCCTAGAACAAGGGAGATAAAAGAATAAACAAATGGCATTTCATCAAATTAAAAAGTTTCCGCACAGCTAAAGAAAACAGCAAAATTAAGATGGAACCAACTGTATGGGAAAATGTATTTGGCAATGATACCTCAGACAAGGGTTTGATCTCCAAAATTCATAAAGAACTCACATGACTCCACTCTAGGAAGACAAACAATCCAATTAAAAAATGGGCAAAGGACCTGAACATACACTCCTCCAAGGAGGACATAAACAGGGCCCAGAGACATATGAGAGGATGCTCAGCATCACCAACCATCAGAGAAATACAAATTAAAACCATAGTGAGATACCACTTCACACCAGTCAGAATGACCATCATAAACAAATCAACAAACAAGTACTGGTGAGGTTGTGGAGAAAAGGGAACCCTAGTGCACTGTTGGTGGGAATGCAGACTGCTGTAGCCACTGTGGAAAACAGTATGGAATTTCCTCAAAAAACTAAAAATGAAATTGCCTTTGACCCATCGATTCCACTACTGGGATTATACCCTAAGAATCCTGAAACACCAATTCAAAAGAACCTATGCACCCCAAAGTCCATAGCAGTGCAATTTACAATAGCCAAGAGCTGCAAGGAACCTCAGTGCCCACTAGTAAATGAGTGGATCAAAGAACTGTGGCACATTTACACAATGGAATACTACACAGCAGAAAGAAAGAAGGAGCTCCTGCCCTCGTGACGGCATGGATGGAACTGCATAGCATTTGCTAAGTGAAATAAGCCAGGTAGTGAAAGAGAAATACCATGTGATCTCACTTATAAGTGAAACCTATTCAACAAAACAAACAAGAAAGAAAAATATAACCAGAGGCATTGAAATAAAGAACAAACTGACTGTAACCACAGAGGAGATGGAAGGGGGACCAAGGGGGAAAGAAGGGGAAGGGTCATCAAGGAACATGTATAAAGGATCCATGGAGAAAACCAAAGAGGGGGGTAGGATTGAGGGTAGGAGGTGTGGGACAGTGGGGTGGGGGAGATTGGTGGGGGGGAAATGTGTACAACTGCTGTTAAACAACAATAAAAATAGATTCTCTCTTTATCTTTAACCTTTGACATTTTAATTGTGATGTGCCTTGATGCAGTCCTCTTTGGGTCCAACTTGCTCTGAGCTTCCTAGACTTCCTGGAAGTCTATTTCCTTTGTCAGATTGGGGGAGTTCTCCTTCATTACTTTTTCAAATAAATTTTCAATTTCTTGCTCTTCCTCTTCTCCTTCTGGCACTCCTACGATTTGGATGTTGGTACACTTAAAGTTGTCCCAGAGTTTCCTAAGCCTCCACTCTTTTTTTTTAAATTATTTTTTCTTTTCTCTGTTCCAAGTGAATGTTTACTTCTTCCTTTTATTCCAAATTGTTGATTTGAGCCCTGGCTTCCTTCCCTTCACTGTTGGTTCCCTGTATACATTTTTTAAATTTTCCCTTTGTGGAGCCTCCACTTCTTCCTTTATTTTGCTGCTGTACTCAATCATTTCTCTGAACATCCTGATTACCAGTGTTTTGAACTCTGTATCTGATAGGTTGGCTCTCTGCTCATCACTTAGTTCTTTTTCTGGAGTTTTGATCTGTTCTTTCATTTGGGCCATACTTCTTTGTGTCCTCAATTTGTCCATATACCTTTTATGTTGTAAGGGGTGAAACCTTACGTATTCACCAGGGCAGGACAACCTGCTTCGTTGTGTTGTGATGCTGTAGAGGGAGAGGGGTCAGAGAGGGAACAATACCATTTGCTCAGCTCTCCCCCCACTTTCAGCCACTTCCCCCACTTCCTGCAAACAACTGGCACCCTTCCAACTGCTGCCCTTGTGCCTGTTCCCCAGTGGGTAGGCTTGTGTACATTCTAGTACACCGTGGACCCCTAAATGGACTCTCCTGAGAGACCTGAAGTTTCTTCTGCCACCACAACCCCCACAAGTTTTTATAGCCAGAGGTCATGAGGCTTTATTTCCCAGAGTTAGAAACTGGGTTGTGTGGTCTATCCTGGGTCTGGGCTTACTTGCTCCCCAGTTGTTCCTCCCAGTTTTTATCTGCACACGAATGTGGAACTTCCTGGTCCACCAGCTGGCGCCACATCATGTGTGTGTCTTCTCTGTCCTGGCTGCCCAACTCCACTCCTCCTACCTGTCTGAATGAATGTTTCTTCTTCAACTTCTTTGTTGTCAGACTTCCATACAATTCCATTTTCTGGCAGTTCTGGTTGTTTGTTTGTTTTTAGATTGGTTGTTATCCTTCTTTTGGCTGTGCAAAGAGGCAGCACATATCTACCTATTCCTTCATCTTGTCTGAAAGTCCTTAATTTCTCTTTGATAGTTCTATTTTCTTTTTTTCTCTCTCTCTCTGTATGTTTGTTTTAGTGTCTCTAAATAAAAATGACTTAATGTTACTCATGTATTTGTGTTTTGGCTCATTGGGCTGACCTGGGTTATGTATTAAGTGCATTCTGAGACTGGAACGTCCACAGTGAATTCACTGTTGTATCTGAACCTTGATATAGCAATTAGCAGGACCTTTCTTCCCACATGGTCATGTATCATTCAATGATTTGGCTTCTTTTAAAGTAGCTGGCTTCTAAGGGAGCTCTCATATATTTCATTATTTATTTTTAAAGCTATACATCATGTAAAATTCAATTGCAAAGATATTCAATGAAAATATCCCTACCACAAGGTCTCCAGTTTCTTTACTCTGAGGCAACCAGTTATCACTTTTTAAATTAGCCCTTCTAAGTTATTCTGAGCACAGAGCTATATCTAAGTCTATTTGTATGAGTATGTATGTATATATCTCTACCTTTCTATATACATAAACTTATTACCTCACTTAAAATATAAATGGTAGTATTCTTTATACACTTCTGCATCCTTTCTCTTAATATACCTTGCACATGTTTCTATATCAGTGTATGGAGACCCATAGATCTACCCCATTCTTTTTAAACATCTATGTAGTGTTCATTTTGTGGATATTACATTAAACATTTTAATCAGTCCTCTCTTGATGGGCCTATTTTTATTTTATGTGCTATGATATTGACAGCGGTGGCATGTAATGCAGCAACTTCTGGTTTTTTTTTTAATTGACTTAATCATGTCTCAAGGATAGGCATCTTTCTGGTATACCACAGTGCCACCCACTATAGCAATACTAGTGAGTCATTTGTCAAATGTGTACATGTGCAATGCTTATGAAACAAGTGGTCCAGGAGATGCTGCTGGCCAGTACCTCTGGGCTTTGTAAAACTTGCATCATTAAGTGTTACTCACAGATGTGCTCCACTGCTTTGTCTCCTTTCACCAGTTTCCATTAGATTTTTAAATACACCATACCACTACTATCATATTATCTTAGAGAAATTATCTCTCTGGTCTTTGGGGATTAGCATGCCAGCTCCTCTGTCAGTCCTTAGCTGGGTACATGATGCTGGAAATCATGTACATTCAGATCCATGCTTTGTAATATCAGCTTTAGGTGACAAGCATGGCAGAGTCAGTACTGCACTGTTAGTATCCAAGTACATACTCCTTGACATTGTGTTATCAGTTGTTTCAAGTATATTCCTGCATATCTGATAAGACTAAAGGTCATAATTTTGAGCCAGAAGGCCTGGGTTCTATTCTAGCTCTGCTACCAATTCACTTGATCATTTGTTAGAAGACCTGCCTTGGTCTGACTCCCAAAAGCATATCTCAAGGCAAGGTTTCTGGGCACAACTGGTTTATTAGGAGGTGATCCCATGAAATGATTGAGGAAGATGTGAGAGAAGGAAGGGAAGGAAGCAGATATAAGGTGCCTTAATGAGCAGGTTACCATTGTGAGCAACAATGGCTCAATTCAATGGGGACAACTAAGGAACTATGTAGAACAGAACAGAATCATCCTGATCAAGGGATGAGAAAGTAGGGTTTATATTATTTACCTGCTACCATGGCTCATTGGTGGAGGGTTGCTTCTGATGAGGTCTTAACTCCCTCAATCTAGTGTTTTCAGTCTTCCATGTACTCTCCTAAGTAGCCCCAGGACCAGGGAACACCTTCAGGTAAAAAGATGCAGGGTTCTCTTGGCTGAACAGAAACTATGAAGGTAACTTCTAGGATGGACCAAGTAGAAATGGACTCTGACAGAATCTGCTATGTTTAGAAACAGCATTATGTTAACTAAAAATCAAGGCTTTGGCTCCTTAATGGAGTACTTCATGACAGGTCAACAAGTCAGAACTTTTTAGCACTTACCCTGGGCCTAAAGAGTGCTTAACAGTTGAAAAGCACAGAGTAAGTTTCCACAGTGGAAACTATTCTTAGCGGAGCTTAGAATATGAGTTATGTACTGTGAGCTTGCCCTGGGTGGACCTTTAATTTATATAATCCTATCTATCAGAATATAGTGTGGCAAGGAAAGCATGTGCTATCCTGAGTCTCAGAGAGGTTGTCTTGTACCAGGTCCCACAGCAGTTGGAGAAACAGAGGTTAGCCCACGGTCATGTACATCACACAAATGTCCTCCTAGCTGACTAAAGGGGAACAGGGAGACCAGGTTGTGTCTGACCTCTCACCTCTACTGTCTTGCTGAGATAGTAGAATAATAAGCAAATTTATCAAAGTTGTAGGATAAAAGATCAATTTATAAAAATTGATTGTATGTCTACATACTGGGAACAAATAATAGAAAACTGAAATTATAAAAATACCATTTATAATATCATCAAAAATATGAAATGCTTAAGGATAAATCTGACAAAAGATGTAAAAGTTCTATACACTGAAAACTGAATATTGCTGGGAGAAGTAAATGAAGGGAAAGATTTTCTACAATCTAGAGTTTCATGGAATCCCAATCAGAATTTCAACAAGCTTTAAATTTTTTTTTTTTGGTAGAAATTGCAAGCTGACTCTAAAATTCATGTGGAAATACAAAAGACCTAGAATAGCCAAACAATTTTAAAACAGAGCCAGCATTCCACAAAACAGGAAATGGAGGTTGCTAGACCAGTTAAGATCTATCTCTGAAGCTAGTACAGTGTTATTTCCATTGTGTTGTATTGGTCAAAGTAATCGTGGGGCTCACTCAGATTCAAGAGGGTGGAGAAATAGATTCTACCTCTTGATGGGAGAGTAGCAAGGTCCCACTGCAGATATATGGGCTGGGATTTTTAGTTGTGGTCATTTTTGGAAAATATAATGGCACTCACTATTTGCATGCACACTGGCCTACCATCCAAATGCTGGGTACCTGCAACTCTTTGTCTTAGATCTTCCCTGGGGCCCAGAGTCTGCCTCTTATGGAGCAGGTCTGCAGCAATGAAAAATTGACACCCAACCAATACCTGACAAGAGTCATATACAACCCATGCCTCCCAGAGTTCGTCCAGCAAGATTAAACCCCAACTGCAAACAATGGTAACTTGTTTAGTAATCCACTGTTTTTTTGCTCTGCTCCCCCTACTGTGTTGCTTCCTGAGATAACCTACTGAAAAATTTACTTGCCCACTAATCTTTGTCTCAAGGTTGGGGGAAACCCAAATAAAGTTATAGTAACTTGTCCAAGGACAGAGATAAAACTAGGGGCTGAGCTGACTGACCCCTAGTCAAGAATATTTCTCATATTTGTTATATTCTTGAAAGAGTGCTTAACTATATTGAGCAATTGAGAAAGAGCTTACAAAAGAGAATTTTGAAGTTAGCTGCCTTAAACAGATGTTGCTTGGACAGAGCACTGGAGTAGGAGTAAAAACATGTGGGTTCTTGATTTTGTTCTGTGAGTCATGAACAAATCATTTAACTTCCCCAAGCACAAGTAGGAGAATTAAACTCTCAGCCTGCAATCATATCCCCAGCATTCTTGTGAGATTCAAATGGGATGCTGTCTGCAAAAGCAGTATCATGAAGAAAAATAGTCAAGTAAATGAAAGGAATTAATTTTTCTCATTTATGGTTGATCAGTCAACAACACATTGTGTTCTAATTTTTTTTTTTTTGCAAGCTTCTCATGTAGTCTTTTTATTGAATTTGTCAGGGTGATATTGTACACTTGAAACCTGTATGGTTTTATTAACCAAACTCTATCATACATGTAGTCTTGACCCTCTTCCTACATTTCAGAAGAAAATTGCCCAGTCTACCAACCCACACTGTGTGAATAATTCAGGTTATGCTAAAGTCTCCAGTTTTAAAACAAATTCTTCAGATATGATTTTTAGCAGGTAGTTGCCAATGGCCCCCTCTTACTCACAAGAGCTTCTGGGACAGAAAGTTATCTCAGTCAGGCTAGCAAATGTCCCTATCATTGTAGAACGTACATATACACGAACTGCCTGTATAAGTATAGCCAAGATATTTTTTTTCTCCTTTAGTTGATTTAAAAATTAATTCACAGCATATTATGACTTCACTTCATTAGCTTCTTTAAGGTTTATGAATTTTACCTAGTATTGTGTGTGTGTGTGTGTGTGTGTGTGTGTGTGTGTGTGTGTGTGTTGAGGTTTTGATACCCATCTCTTTGTGTTAGTATGTCAGAAAAATATAGACAGACAGATTAAATGAAGAGAAAATGTCTCAAGAATGGTCTTGAACATATTTAATAATATTGATCATATTTGTTGTGATAACCCATAACCATAGAAGATTTATGTACTTGTTTGCTTACTAAATTGATCACATTTTCTGGTCAAAAAGGTAAAACAATTTAGATGCTGAGGATTTTCAACATAACTTTGGTTGACATTTGTTTTTACTTTATATTTTTAAAAGGAAATAATTTGATTTGATCTACAATTTATTTAGAAAATTTTGCTTGCCAAGTTAACTAAATCATAGCCATTTCCTACAGGGACTGATCTCTTGCTGCACACTAGCCATGGCTTATGCTAAAGTGGGAAAGGACTTAATTTGGGAATTACATTTCTTCAAAGACTAATTTCAAACTGGATTTTTTTTAAAAAGGGTAGGTTGACAGAGTCATATCTACATCATCCACAGGGGATGGTGGTATGGGGAGGATGCTCATTCTTTAGTTTATTGTTCTACTGCTGTGGTAGGACCTGAATGCTAAGAACTAATTACCCCCTTTTGTGACACTAAGACAACCTTTTATGAGCACTTACTGCTAGTGTATGGGACCAAAACATATGAACTTTCATTTAATTGGTTATTCATTTTAAGAATCTATAGAAATAGAGAAATTAAAAAAACTGGAAAATAAAACCAGTTTCTAAAGACTTTAGAGTGAAAAATGAGTTATTTGTAAAAATAAGACCTCAAATTAAGAATTTAATTTAAAAAAATCCTTTATTGTCCTTTCTTCGCATCTATAGTATGCAAAACGCAAGAGAGCCCCTTTGAGTTGGGGGAAAAGTTGTCCTTTGAAATGACTTCAGTGAGATTTCATCTGTATTTCAAACGCATTAATTTCACATCGTCCACAGTAGGTAATGAAGATGCATAGATTCAGGTCAAATTCACCCTCTGAAAAACTGTAATTTAAGATTCTGTTGATTGATAACGACACAGGCTAGTTTAGTCATCGTGATCAAAACCCAGCTACTAAGGAAACTTGGGCCCGGGAGGGATGCGTTTGGGCTTTTGACAAACCCTTGACCAAACTCAGAATCCCAGCCAGAGCTTTTCCAAATTTTTTCCAGGCAAAAGACCCCATCAACCTGCATGGGGCACACAGTGTTTTCTCAAGAATGGTTCCTTACCCCCTTTATACCCCAAACCGAGACACACCCAGACCCCGCGAACCGGTTTGGATTGTCAGAATACGCGGCAGCGTGTTCAGTCCCAATCTCTCACGGTGATTAATGAGCGCCTTGATAATTTAATATCGCGTGTGATTAAATTATAAAGTATGGGGGTGGGGAGCTTTGCGCTCCCTCGCCTGCCGGGCCAACGCAGCCGAGCCAAGCGGTCTGGGCAGCGTGCGAAGCCGCGCTCTTCCTCCTCCATGACCGTAAGGCTCCTCCAGCGTCCCGGCGGTGCCTTCCTAAGGTCAGTGGGTGCCAGGATGGGCCCCCAGAGGGGAGGGCGGCGGGGTGTTGTTTTGAGGGAAAGGATTGTTTGCAAAGCGGAGAGGGTAGCTATGGGCACAGGGCAACTTGGGTCTCACCGCGGAGCTGCGCGAGCGGTGGCTCCGCTCCGAGCAACGGCGCGGAGAGGCTGGGAAGTGTCACCAGGCAAGTGAAAATCTCTCTCTTACCTCCCCCGTCTCTCCGTCACAGGGGTTTCCAGAGTCCTTGGTACCCCAAGAACCCTGGGAAGAGGGGGCGCGGAGCCCGGCCACGCTGTCTTCTCCCAGCCCCCAGCCCTTGCTCCTGAACTTTGAAGGTTTCCCTGAAGGCCAGGAGGTAGCGGCCGGCTAGAGCTACCCAAAGCTTCTTCTCTTCCCCTTGTTGCGGACCCCAACCCCGTCCTGTGCCCACCGAGGTCCACGATGATAGCCCGGGGTTCAGGCACATCTCGGAGAAGAAGGGGGGTGTGAAGCTGAACAAGAGCCCGAAACCTCGGGAAGGCGAAGAGGTGCTAACGAAACTAAGTGCAGAGTCTCCGAGGTTCCCAGCTTGACTTACTGGGAAGGAAGCAGGAGGAGCCGATCTAAGGCCCTTTGAGGTTGCTGGGGGGCCTTCTGGCTGTTACTCTGTTCTTAAAAGGTCGCAGGTAGGCTCTAGGAGAGGAGTGAACACAGGTTTGAAGGCGTTTGCCCAGAGCTGGGTGAAGGCCGGTAAAAGGACCTGCTGCCCTCACACTGTCCCCGCGGTCCTGGCGCAGTTCTGCCTCGGGCGAGGTAGGTAGCTGCCTTTGCGGCAATGCAGAGCGCCTGGGCTGCGCCGGGGGACTGCAGTCTCAGATGCGGAACCTTAGAGGCCACTCTCTGGCGAGAAGGAGCTTTAGCTTCGTGAGCGAATCGAAGGGCTTAACATTCAGCAGGGGGAGGGCAGGGCCCCGAGAGGCAGAAGTGTCCCCAGAAAACTCTAGGAAACTGTACCCAGGCTGTTCAGAATCTGAATGGTAAGAGTGAAAGTGCCATACCTGGGCTCGGGAGAGCCGGGTGTCCAGACGGTGCCCAGGACCTGGCTGAAGGACCGCTGCTGGCTGGATTTTCAGCCGGGCAATGACATGCCGAAAGGGACACCCCGGGCTGAACCCAGGCTACCCGCTTTCCTTCAGCCAGAGAGGCCTGAGAGAGCTCCAGGAATGGTGCGCTTGATGTCCGGTGCCTTGGGCTTCAGGTGCGACGGCTGAATCTTCCTCTCAGAAAGGAATAGGCTCTTCCTGGGGCCGGGCTTTTTGGATATGCAGAAATTACCATATCTTCCTTCTCTAGATATTTGGAAGTAGCTCCAAGGAAGGGGGAAAATCATGAACAACCAAATGGACTTGTAAACAGAGGTCACTGTGTAGGGACACACACACACACACACACACACACACACACACACACACCGAAAGAGAATATTAAAATGAACCTGCCTAGCTAGAGCGGAAACAAGCACAAATTCATTCTAGGAGGCTGGGCCTGAAATGCCAGGAGTTAGAGTATGTATGTACATAGAGTATGTACAATTCTATGGTATTCGGAATATACAAAATCCTCCTTAGGTAAAAAGTTTGGAGGGTGGGGGAGGTGGGATGAAGAAAACATCCAGAGGCCTTGGCCCTGGCTTGGCCCTGGAGTCGCCTTTTTCTCTGACGCCTTTACCCTGTTGCCTTTGCTTCAGCCGAACCCCGCTTTGTCCAGAGTCGCAGGCTAGTCTAAAGAGGAGGCCGCTTTCCTAAAGGTGCCAGAGTAATAAGTAAAAAATGATTGTGGGCAAGGCTGCTGCCTGCAGTTGCCTGAGCTACTGGGAATAATTCTGCAGAGAGGTAGCCCTATATATTATTGGTGTGGGCACTGGCGCTCTACACCGGGGTACTGACACTTCCCAAGGGGACACGCGCAGGTCGCGGACTGCCACTTTTGTCCCTGTTCTTAAAATCATTCCTTAAATTTGCTCCCTGTCCATGTTTCTGTCAGATGTAAACTGAACCCCTGTATCTGGTTTTCATCAAAAATCAGTACCTTGGCCCACGGAGGACAATTTAAAAGGTCAGGGCCAACTTTTCCAACTCGAAAAGCTGCCACATACCCCGTAAGTAACAGGCGCATCGTGGACACAAAAATATTTCCCAGAAATTAAATTACCAGAGCCGGACTGGGAAGATCCTGGACAAAAGGGTGTCATTGGAAGAACTCGTTGTTCTCACTATTAATCTGGGGGGAAGGCGCGCCAAGTGAGGCTTGTTTCCCAGATTAACGTCACTCTGTAGTCTGACTAAACGATGCCAGGATAGTGAGGGTGATGGCGATTCCTAACAATTCCCAAAATTGCGAAAGGAGGAAGAGTTAATTTTATTCTTTCATCTCATCCACGAGATCACTCATGTCTAATGAAGTCGGACTCCTGCAAAATGACGTCGAAATGCTCTGCGCATGGGGAGGCGTTGTTCATTCAACGTAGGAGACGCTAGCAGTGCTTCCTTTTTCCTGACTCCTAAATGCGCGTTCGCACATTGATTTCACCCCGCGCTCTGAGCCCTGTTGCCGAACACCATTTAGGCCAAGATCGCATATAATGGGAAACACCATCAGCAGACAATTACCCTTTCAGAGGATTCACTTCTCATAGACACTGTTATTTGAGAAATAGGATCATTTGATTTCATATTGCACTAAATAACACCCAGCCGGTTCAAATTGCCAGCTTCTTAAAAACCGCCCATTGGAATAAATTGCAGCGGCCTCTTTTGCTTTTCAGGGCAATATGCTGGGCACCGGGAAGAACTTGCAAAAACAACTACAAAGCCAGCCCTGAGCCGTCGTTTGGTAGGAAAAGCCTGCCACCCCGCAGGCAAAAGCCATTCAGCTACCGGGTTTCCTGCCATCGCCCCCTCCGCACTCAAACTTTGAGATGGTTCAATCACTCTGCTTTGAAATTAAAATGTAAAGACCGGGAGAACGCGCTTGGGGCCACACCGTGTGTGACTGTAGAGCAGAGAAAGAGGAGGGGTAGGTGCGTAAAGCACCTGTTTCCGTAGGTCCAGCCGCGCTGCCTGCGGATCAGAGGAAGGCTGCGGTGGGTCTGATGCTCGGAGCCCCAGGTATACGTCCTCCGCGTTGTCGGTTCTCTGGTTCCTAGCTAGAGCGTGCCACTGCTTTCTCGTTCTCTTTCTGGTGAGCTCTTCAGGCTTACGGGCCGCTCTCTGACCTCAGCACGGTTGCCTAACAGTGTTGGACTGAGGGCACAAGACGAAGGAGCCTCACTGTGGCTTTAGCACAGAGTCAAGAGGGAGAGGGGACGCAGGAGAAAGGAAGAAGGGCGAGCTCGAGTTCTCTGCACACCTGCCTCCCGAGGCATTTCATAAAGAACTAAGCTTTTAAAAGTCGGCCAGGCGCTGAGGTTTGTTAACACTGTTCAACTGGGAGACAATTGTTCAGCTTTATGGGGGCGATCCACATCCCCCCACTTTTATATAAAACAAAGTTTGACTCCTTGGTGCTTGATTCATTTATGCCAAGGGGCAGGACGGATTTGAGACTGCTAGAGCCTTGAATCTGAGTGTTGAAGTATTTATAACATTTATGTTAATACATTTCATGAAGGCCGAATTAGAGCCTCTCCGGGGTAAATTGAAAGCCGCATCCGGAGACTCACCTGTGCACCCCGATTCGGGGCATGGGCTGGCAAGACCTTTTTAGTGGGTTCTGGGTTCCAGAGGGCATTTGGGAAGTGGGAAGGAGCCTTTCCGTCCACTGACACTGGGAGGAGACAGGGAACACGGGGTTGTGGGTAGGCGTCCAAAGAGAAGTTTATAGACGCCTTGAGTGTAGGAATCTAAGCTCCTCTCATTTCGGGTTGGCTCAGACTTTAGCATGGGAGTGCTGTGGAAGGTTGAGGGGAACGCATGAGAGGACCTAAGCGTGTCCTCACCCTCCACTTGACATCGTTCTGTGGACTCTGACCTGCGTTGCCTCTTACAGTTTCCTCCAGTCAGTTTCCCCCAGCATATGAAGGTTAGGTCCATACCAAACCCTGGGCCGGCCTGGGCCGCGGGCCTTCGGAGCTGCCCTCTCACACTGGATATCCGAATCTAAGGCAGGCCCAGGGGCTGTCCCTTCGACCCCATTGAGAGCCCAAGGGCCTGCTTTATCCAGGTCCCTACCCCAAGGCCCTTCCGCCCTCACCCCTAGCGCCCCTGCAAGCCTTCAGTACCCCCCTCCCCGCACGCACTTAGGGCTCTGCCATCCTACACCCCACCTCCTTCCCTTGGGGGCACAGCCAGAGATAATCATGATATTATTATTATTATTAATTATTTTGGTAAAACGCTAAGACCAAATGCGACAGCTTTTCGAGGAGACAGGAGCAGGGTGATTAAATTCCGAGGAGCCGGAAAACAAGTCCTGCCAGCCTCCAATCTTCTCTGTCGGTGAACGGAAGCGCAGAGCTACAGATTCAATGGCCGTGCTGTTGGCATTGCGACTGTGACTCGGGCGGTGACCCTAGAGCTGGCGAGGACTACGGCGATGCTTCCCTGAGGTCCCGCAGGGGCTACAGGGACGGCTGGAGTGGAGCTTTCCCTCCTCACGCGCCTCTCTCACTGTTTTTCGCACCAGAGCCGGGGCAGCGCCTAAAGGCCAACAGCCAACACTGGGTGTTCTGTGTACGCCGTGTGCCTACCCTGGGAGCCTTAGATGAGGGTGGTGAGAGCCAATTGTCGCAGGTCGTGTTGCGGACCTCGGGCTTTGGCCGTAGCTATCAGGTCATTCCCTTTGCTCATTATTCTCGCCCCCGCCCAAATCACGTCTCGCCAGTGCGGGTCTCCGTGCTACCCTTCTCTCACCTGCTTTTCCTCTACATCCCCCGCGTTTATCAGAGCGTTTTGTTTCCTTGTCGGATTCCAGACCAAGGGGCTGTAACCGCACTCTCCTCCGACTGACGCTAATCAAGTGATTTCCCCATTCCAACCCCATCAAATTGCTCTTTAGCTGTTGAACCGCGCAGTTTTGCTCGCCTTTTCACATGCTAATTACGACCATTCAGCGGCTCTTGGTGGGGCTGTTTGTCTCGGGATAAATCTCCTTGTTTGCCGACTGCATGATTAATTGATATTGTTGTCTGGCTTTTGTGGGGGCCGCAAGAAGCTGAAAAGCGGCGTGTCTTGACTGCGCCGGGGGCCGCTGGCTACATCGTCGGGCTACCGAGGTCCCGGCGAGGTCGAGCCGGGGCTGATGACATTATGCGCCCGATTTGGTTTTCCTTATTAAAAATGTGATGAAAGACTTAGAGACCCCAGCTTTACAACCCACCACCGGGGCGCAGAAACAGAACAGTTTAAACCACTAGCGCAAAGCCCGGGAGTTTGCTCAATTCAAAGAAAAGAATGGGTGTCACTTTACTCAGGAGACAATTAAATCGCATTTCGGCCCACCCGGGGTATAAGTAGGAGTTGAACACGCTCAGCGTTATGGTTTTGTTTTTCAAACAAAGCACAAAATCCCTCTATATATCTATGTCTCTCTCCCCGCTTCTTTCTCCCTGTCCACCCCCCGTCCCACCTTCTCTCTTTCTTTTCGGTTGGGGTTGTAAAGACGAGTTAATGTCTTTAAAAGATAACTAATACGAAGCCAGAGCTCCGAGGAAGACCTGGTAGGCAGCAGCCGAGGAAACGAAGCTTCCAAGCCTGACCAGGTTTCGAGGAAGCGCGCAGTACGGAAACGCGGACCCAGTGGACGCCTGGCGCTAACCTTGAACTCACAGGATCACTAAGGTCCTAGTCCGCCTGCAGACCAATGTTTTTATTTGCCTTCACCAGCTTGGCTCATTGCTCTATTTTTCCCAGTCCGCAGGTGTGCAGTCAAACCAACAAAATCCCTCAGCCTCTCCTGCCCTCTCCCCTGCGTCCTGGGGTTTTATCCTTTACAGACATCCCTGAAGACTTGGAGATTCAATTAAATAATTCCAGTTACGCGGTGCTCCTACCGCCTGCTTATTGCAAATATTTCCTTTTTCGAATTCTTAAAAAAAAGCAAGGAGAAGAAAAGAAACTGTCGCCTTGCTTTCACTGAGTGCGGGGTAATTGATAGGCGCCATTGGAGGTCAGAATTTGCATAAGAATTAAGAGCAGTAAATTAATTTAATATTCCACGCACATCTCCAATTATTCCTGGAGACCTTTGTCTACGCGGCTGCCAGAGAGGGGATTCAGCTGCTCTTCAGCCAAACAACATCTGTGTGGTTAATAATTTGATAAACAGCTCATACAAATAGTTTCTGAATTATCTGGCAGCCCAATGACTATTCAGTTTGGAAACATTTTGACAGGGTCTTCAGGCATACTCCGAGGGCCTCAGGAGTCTGCCAGACAACTGCTTTCTTATCTTTTAAACATCAGCAGATGACAATGTGTAAAATAAGTAATTACCATTAAATAATAATCCTGCCCCTTAAAAAAGAAAAAAAAAAAGCCTGGGTCATCATAGTGGTCAGCAGGTCATCTATTAAGGACCCTGAGATGAATTAGAGTGAAGAATAACCTGAAGAGGGGAAGACATGGGTATTGGGAAGAACTGGATGGGGTGGTGGCTGTTTTTCTTTAATATCAGGGATTGAAACTGAGTGACTGTACTTGTGTATGGAAATATCTCCAAGGAAGGATCCTGATGGTCATTGCTACTGGAAGGGGCATGGATATGTGTATAAGGGGAACACCAACAAAAGTTGCTGCACTGTGTTCCTTCTTGTACCTTTTAATGTTCCCCTTACATACAGGTATTATTTATTCCAGAAATAAATACATAAAAACAAACTAAGATACCAGAAAACAGGGGTGAATTATTTCGGCTGGATATAGCCCTTAACTGACTTCTCCCCATTCCTCCTCCTGATCATACTCCCTCCTCCCTATCTTCACCCCCAGCCAGGTATGAATGTCAGCCAAAACACTGAGTTGGCCTGAATTCGAATTCTAAAGGAAGCCCTTGTAGAATGATGCCATCCTGTTGTCAAAACAGACCTGAATATAGACACTTTTTCTTTGTTATCCCTTGCTCTAAAGATTTCATGGCTCTAATTCTGTTCCTGTATCTTTCTGCTTTCCTTAGGAAGGCCCTGTTCCTGATATAAAGTCTAGAAAGAACCATGTGATCTTGAATGAGACCAACTGCTCTAATTTTTTGCAACCTGTGCATTGCAGCTCTATTTATTGCCAGTCTGTGTTTACCCTGAAATTGTTCTGCACTGACTGCACTGTAACAGGAGATTCAACTAGGATCCTTATCGATGACTATACATTCTTATGTGTTTGATGTATACACCTCTCCCATTCAATATTCTACTTTCTATTTCCTCTCTGCTGACAATCTAAGTACTTGAAGCCACTGAAAACTATACCGAAGTTCAGAGTAGTGTCGAAGCAGTAATATGATAGAGCTTTGCCCTTGTGCTCTAATGAGCCTGGGGTAGCACTGAGCTTTAAACACACGTAAACCCTTCATATTATTATAGGCCTAAACATACAATTTTTACAATGAATACAATGCTAGCCTGAGCTCAATTGAAGAATTACTTTTCCAGAAAATAAGTCATTGTGTCACAAGAATATCACAATAGCATTTCTACAAGAACATTCATTTCTATTTTTAACCTTTTCTTTTTGCTTTATATATATATTCCACTCCCCCAATTATAGACACTATCAGGCCTTGCAGGCTCTTATAACCATACAAATCATCCTTGTTGCTTATGATGGGGGTCTCTCTCTGCATTATTAATATCTGACTTTGGTTCTGACTTCTAGCTAGCAGAGTGATTTGAAAACACTTCTCTTCTTCAATGGCTCACTATCAGTTCTTTTGGGAACTCTTCTAATTTTAAACACAGACACATTCAGTTTATTAATCTGCAGCCCTGGCGTTACTCTTTTTTTAAAGGATTTTATTTATTTATTTTTAGAGAAAGGGGAAGGGAGGGTGAGAGGGAAACATCAATGTGTGGTTGCCTCTCGTGCGCCCCCTACTGGGAACCTGGCCTGCAACCCAGGCATATGCCCTGACTGGGAATCAAACCCTGAAGCCTTTGGTTTGCAGTCTGACCCTCAGTCTGTTGAGCCACACCAGCCAGGGTTGATGTTACTCATTTTTATGCACAAAACCTATCCCCCTTAGGCAGTGGATTGTTTATGTTTGATGTTTATTTTCTTTACATTTGTTTGACTATTTTTCAAGGCAGTATATGGGCAGAAAATGGCTATTAAACAAGGAGGCCAAGAACTCTGATTATGTTTTTCAATATTTAGTAAAGCCACAGAATATTGAAATTTTGGGAGTTTTAAAAAACTAATGAGCCCTCTCCAGAAAAGCTGTCTAAATACCTTTAAAGTTGATGAGTTCAAAAGGATTATCCTGATAAATACTTGGCTTCTTGGTGATTAGACACATATTTTCAACACAGTCTCCTAAATGAGACAGAGGTCTGTAGTAGAGGGAGACTTGCTGGGCATAACCTGGCATTGTTGGGGGAAAAAAATCTAGGGAACCACCTTACTTTGTAGAGTTCAAATCAGAGTTATCTGTTACTCATATACACTTGCACTAAAAATATTAGAAATATAGTAATAGGTGATGTTCCATAACTTAAACAAGCCCTGGCCAGGTGGTTCAGTTGTCCCATGCACCAAAAGGTTGTGGGTTCCATCCCTAGTCAGAGCACATACCCAGATTGCAGGTTTGATCACTGGGTGGGGTACTTACAGGAGGCAGCCGATCAATGTGTTTCTTTCTCGTATTGATGTTTCTCTCTTTCTCTTTCACTCCCTCTCTCTCTAAAATCAATAAATATATCATCAGGTGAGGATTAAAAAAACAAATAAATAAACAACACATACCCTGGTTATTTCCAACCTAATTGTAAAGGAAATCTACATTCTCTACCTTGGGAAAAGTTAAAGAATGGTCAAGGGTCAGAATAAGGATTTAAAAACTCAGTGCTATATGTACTGAGGATAAAAGGATTTTTTAAAATATAATTTGAGAGATAAGAACAGTGCAGAGCGATTTAACAAATTCTTCCAATAAATTATTTTAATTCATTTGCTTCCATTACCCTTGGGGGGGAAAAGATGCCCTTTTTTCTTGTGAAAAACTGAATTTGAAAAATACAGGTTAGCACGTAAAAGTTATGAAGAGGGTTCGCTTAGATAAATGTGTCTGCTCCCATTTCCCTCTATTTTAATACTTAAATGAGTTGTGCTGGGTACTGATGCTGGGTGGGCATCTCTATCCCTGATACTGGCTTTAAAAATCAAGAGCTTTAGCACTTATCAGCCTGTGAATAATTGCAAGCCACAGAAACAAGTACAGGTTTTTCAAAGATGACTATAAAATGTCTCTGATCATCAAAGATGTGAGCCAGCCCCATGGTCTTTTCCTCTCCCTCCCCTGGCCGGGACTGTGATTATAGTAGACAGGTTGAACTTTCACATAACTCCCTGGGCACCCTTGACACTGTTGTCATTGTAGATTTGTATGGCTTTTAAGGCACCATTCTGATATATGGCGGTTCCTTGAGAAAGATGGGCATTATTAGATTTTTAATACAATTTGTACTAAGGGGAACATGGGCTTAGCAGTGAGGCCGACTTACTCTACTTAAAAGGGAGGGTCATAGTCAATAGGGATTATGACCCCTTATGCCATTTGCTTTGGTGAGAAAGTACAATTCAGCAGTCTAATGCAGAGTGAACTTGAAAGGGTTTCTAAAGGCTTGTTCTGTTTTTCTGACTCTGTGATGAGGGGAAATGGGCCTTGCAGAATATTAGAGTCACAAGCATAATATTTGAGACCTGCCACAATCTGGTTGGAATTAATATGGATATAGAAGAAAAAAATGGTGGGCAGAGGCTTATCTCTCTAATTGTCCACTAACTAGCTGCAGGCACTCAGGCAATTACCTGATAACCCTGTATCAGAGGCTCCTGTCTGCCACTTCTCACTAATTTATTATCTTTTGGCTGGGCATATGGCTGCTCAGCAGGACTACATTTCCCAGCCTTGCTTGCAGCCAAGTTCTCACCAATGAAATGTAAGCAGGGGTGACGGGAGTAATCAGTGTCATATTTACACCTTCCTATTCCTTCTTGCCGAATGGGAATTTTGCTAATGAAAGCCACATATTGAGTATGACAAGCTCCCTCAATGGCCTGAGTTCACAAGATGATTTCTTAGAGCAGTGTCTGCGCTCTGGTCCTGAACTGTTACATTGAGAGAAATAAAAACCTACTTTGTTCACCAAACTGAATATTTTGGTTCACTTTGTTATATATAGCACTCACCCAAAGTAAGCCACATCTTGGCTTTGTTTTTCTTAACTGTAAAATGAAAGCATGGTAGTTTGGGTTTCCCTAAAACCAAGCAGTTTATTGGGAGGTGATCTCAGGAAATACTAGTAGGGGAGTGGGGTTGAGTGACAGGGAAGGAAAGGCAGCCATTAAATTATTGAGTTGGTCAAAAAGTTCATTTAGTTCTTTCCATAAAATAAATGACACATTTTTCGTTTTCACCAATAAGCTTGTTGATTTGGATATTTTGAGTATGTTGGCTGTCTCCTGATCTTTGTTTCTTCTAGTGGGTAGAGGCCGGGGTGCTGCTAAACATCTTTCAATGCATAAGACAAGTCCCACAGCAAAGAATTACTTAGACAAAATGTCAATAGTACCCAGAAACTTTACAAAATTACAAACACTTTTGACATGTTTGATCAGTCACAGCAGCTTCTCCATATATGGCACAAACCTTTTTTGCGTTTCAGTTGTTTTTTTACCTTTTTTGAAATAATGAAGTAGAATATGCCAAAATGTTGCTTATTTTCTTTCATCTTCAATATTAAAATGGCTGGACAAAAATTCACCAACTTTAAGTTTTTAAAAAGCATGCTGATGTGACAACTGTCACAATACAATCTAACAAAATTGTTTCAAATGAAATTAAAGATAACTAAGAACTACTAGAGCCATCATGTGGAAAACATTATAGTGCAAGTTACCATCGTGGTCAATTGGGATTTAATTCTACCAAGGGAACTCTGGGAAACAGTGTTGAACACCTATCTTACAGTGAGTCCACCTGAGCTGGGATAGTTTTACACCAACGCTCACCAGTAATTAGCTGAATGGCTACTCTTCACAGGCATCATTTCCCCAACACCTCTGGTCTGTTGCATAGGCAGATGGGCTTCAGGGGCCAGGAAAAAAAACACTCAGGCAATGAAACACAGCTACTGGTGGCTAGACCTTGAGTTAGTCCACAATGAAGTATAAGAGCAAGGATCTACTGACAGAAGGACACTGACAACACCTGCTACAGAGAGCATCAGATGAATAATCTTGAAGATCTCCTTCCCACATTAAAGCTTACTGGTCCTAGTTTGTTGATCTAGTTGCTAATCTGAAATGCCTGCTCTAGGCAGATTGGTTTACTCAGTTTAGGGCTCACCAAACACTATGTGCATTCATTCTCACTTTATTTATGCCAACCTTTCATGTGGTAGCAGTTCATCACTCATGTATGCCCTTTTATCTCCATCATATCAGTTATCTGTTGCTGTTTAACCAATCACCCCAAAACATCATGACTTAACAATTCCATGAGTCAGGAATTTTGGCAAGACTTGCTCGGCACTTTTCCATGGAGAGTCAGCTTGGTTTATTCATGTGTAATAACCAAGATGACCTCTCATCTTCCACAGGCTCTCTTCAAGTGACCTCTAATCTTTCAGTAGCCCAATCTGACAGCTGTGTCAAGAAGGAGGAAGTAGAATCTGCTAGACATTTTAAGGCTTATGTGATTAGAAGTCTCCATATGTCACTCCCTTTCATTCTATTGGTTAAAATAGGCCACAAGCTCTTCCCAGATTCAAGTGGATAGGAAATAGGCTCCTCCTTTTGATAGGAGAAGCTACATATATGTAAAGAAATGGGAAGAACTGACACAGCCATATTTGATTACTATCTATCATGCCTACACACCTCTTTTCACTAATTTAAATCCCTGTCACACCTTCCTATCCCACTTCATATAAACCTTTCCCCTATGCTAGTCCCCTGGGGCTTTCTAGCCCCATCTGAACTCCTAGGGCACCTCTTATTATATAAAATTGTTCTTTTGTCCTTAGTAATTTAATGTCTTGTGACACTTTTTGTTGCTGCTTATTGTTGGCTCTTTGAGGGCAGAAAATTCAGATTAGAGTTCCAAAAACACTTTGTACAATTTGAAAACACAGAGTGGGCTCTCACTGTGTATCTGTGCAAGACAATGGAAGGACACAGATGCAAGGTCCGGGTGGAGGTAGTGACTGGCATGTATATATTTTTGGGCTAAGATTTAGATCAGTGGAGCTTACTTCTGGTAGATGTCAACTGCTTTTTCTGAAAATTGAATAATTCTGAAACCTTCCCAGCCTAAGTGAGGCTTAGGTGACACACACATCTACGTGAGGGAATGGCCATGTTGTAACTGGAATGGATTACCCTGAGGGTGCCTGGAAGGCTTCCCCCTTCTCAAACACCACCCCTCCCTATGATGCACTATTCCCTAGAATCAAACACTGCCCCCTTTTAAAATGCAAGTACAACCTGTTTGAGATGAAATGGGAAGTAGGATATGGTGGTGGAAATTTGAATCTCTGATAACAGCAGTGTTTCTTTTTTTCTCATGGAAGAAACTGGGACAGCATGAATGTGTTGGAAGATTAGAAGCTACTGATGCTGAAGGAAGGAGAACCAAGGAGGAGTGGTCTCTGTGAACAAGTCATCTGCGTTCATGTCAGCCAGGCAAGTGATCCAGGAGATATTCTGAGTAATGCATTGCCCTGGGCATTAGAAAGTGGCTAGCATTCTCATGGACAACAGAAAAAAATGAAAACATGAGCCAAAGGAAGGTTCCGGAACCTATGATCATGTTATGTGGGTTTGCAGTCAGCAAATGGACATTTCTCTAGTCTCTGGAATTCAGTTGTCTATATTGTGATGGGACCCTTATCACTAGGTTTCCAAATGCAGGATAAGCCTGTGGGAAAAGTGTCCAATGGTATACACAGAATGGGGGTGTATTGCTGTGTTTTAGTAGAACCGCTAAAGGAATATCATCAGACAACTGGATGAATGTAAGTGGTAAACATTAACAAAACTTTTTCTGTTGATCTTAGTGACTAGTGGGGGCAATTCTACGGCTCAATGAACATGTAACCTCCACCACACTTTTCAATTAAATGTCTTGAATTGCCCTTTGGATCAAAACTTTCCTTATTATGTCAATCAAAGAAGGCTTGCCTCAACCAACCTCATAGATAAGGATATCTGATGTATAAAGGATGATGGTTTTCATTCATTATAATGACACATTAGCAACTTCTTGTGCATTGATATTGGTTGGCATGCAGAAAATGCACTTTATTGGATTCTTGGAAATTTGTATTGAGTGCTGGCTCTAGGAGAGGCAGAATGGAGGATGGACTTTGCTGTCGGTCACACCTGGGTTTATATTCTCCTCTGTCATTAGCCTTGTGAACTTGAGCACATTTGGAAACTCTATTAGATGTGTGAAAAGTTTTCCTCATCTGGAAAGTGGGAATAGCAATACTTAAGTCACAGGGTTATGACTAATAAGTAAGTAAATATATGCTAAGTTTCTAGAAAGCTCCCTGGCACAGTTATATTTAATAAATGACTTTTAAAACAAAGTTCTTTTTGTTACTTCTGCTCATTTTGTAATGAGGTAGGTTGGACTAGAGATCCCTGGAAAGCAGGGGAGGCGCTGGGAAACCAGGGCAACTCCTAAAGCAAAAGGCAGGGGGAGGGAAAGTGTGAGCAGAAGGCACCGTGTTTAAAGCACATTGAGTACCAAAGGCAAAATAAAACAGCCCATGTCTTCCTGAAAGGAAAGGCTACTGAAGAGGGCTACTGCCTGGGAGAAACTGTAAACAGACTGTGAGAACTGTGCACAGGCAGAATTCTTGTGACATGGGATGAGGGGAGCTCATATAGCACCTGTGTGAGCTGCAGAGCTGCATGCACCACCCTGGACTAACAGATACATGTATGCCTGTGCATGGCTTGGAAACTTTTGCACTGACTAAAGATGGCAGCCAAAAGAGGGTCAAAGGCACTGGGGAGCTGACAAAAATGGTTTACACTGATGCACTGTAGGAAAAGCTGGACATTCCCACTGGTTTTCTGTGCATGTGGGATTTTGGGAGGGCCTTTTAAAAAGCATGAACACAGAAAGGCTCTCTGTCTCTGCCCCTCTCTCTCTCTGTCTGCCTCTCTTTCTCTGTCTGGCTTGTGCTCTGGGTAAGGGGGTTCTTGGTACAGGCACTTGGTACAGAGAAGTCACTCTCTTGGTATGGGGGTCCACCAGGGGCTTAGATCCAGCATGGATGGGAGCCCACTCTTGGAGGCAGTGTCCCACGCTGGGACATGTGCCTCCCTGAGCCCAAGCTGCTGGGACACTATGATCCAGTGTAGCACAGCACATGGTTTCTGAAATACTATATGGAGACTGAGAGCAGTACACCCCAGATCCTGAAGGAAAGAGCTGCTGTGAAAGGGTGGTGACTCTGAAACACATGAGTGCACATTCCAGAGTGTATGGAGATCTGTTTGTGTGACTGGCTGATGGACAGATAAGGAAACAGCGAACTTCTGGGCATGGTTTTGGCTTGTAGTCTTTTGAGGA
The DNA here is from genome assembly GCA_004026545.1 of Mormoops blainvillei. Lineage (NCBI taxonomy): Eukaryota > Metazoa > Chordata > Mammalia > Chiroptera > Mormoopidae > Mormoops > Mormoops blainvillei. The sequence continues at coordinate 33,097 of PVJD01002673.1, read as the reverse complement.
GCAAGAGAAGTGATGAGTCTCGTGGGAGAGAAGGGCTCAGAGCAGGAGTGCTCTCAGCTCACCCAAGGTTGTAACCCTGTTAATAAAAACCTGTTTCCTTCCACACAAATCACTGGGCCATATATAAAGGTACCAAGTGGTCGTAACCCATTTTGCACAGTTACAGGTTCACCACGGCACCTGTACTTGAAGACTGTGTGTATGCATTTTCCATTAACCATCAGAAAATAAACATTACCGTGGGTGATTCTTAAAGATGGAGAAGAAATCCAGAGGATTTAGGATTAATGGCCATCCTGTTTGGTGGATTCATAAAGAAGATGAGGCATTAAAGCTATAACAGAAATGAATTCCTTTTTATGGTTAAAATAACAGATGAGCTGGCTATAAAAACTGGCAGGAGCCCCTGGATGGAGCTCTTCCTTCTGCCTAGAACATTCAACCCCCAAATACCCAGTGACTGGGCATTCTCTCTGCTTCATTGTTACGATCTCTTGTAAGTGTATAAAGAAACCCCTTTTCTTTTGGATTATCCCTAGTTATTGACAGTCCTTCTTTTTGGTCTTCTCTGAGCCCCAACCATGTTGAGACCTGCTCTTCAGATGGGAAACTTGGTAAATGGTCCTACTTATTTCATCATTATCCCTTGACAAAAATTCTCCACATGCAATCATGTCTCTGAAAATAAATCGAGCAATCCTTCCAGTCATCATCTCTTCCAAAAGCTGTTTGTCAGTTGATGACACTATAGATTTGCAGTGTCTTGAAACACTTGGTGGAGCAAACATCTATCCATGACTCTTTAATTGAGCTGAAGCACCTTGACCAGGGGCCTTTATTTAAGCTTTTTGGTTAATCATTTGTCAGGAAGCAAGGGATTTCAGAAAGAACAAAAAGAACTCAGTAACTTTACAAAACTCCTCCAAAAATTGGAAAGAGGAAAAAAAATGCCCATAGAAAGGCAATTTAATGCTAAATAGCAGACAAATCTGGGAAAATGCTGAAAATGAATGTACTTACAGATGTTACCTTTCTGAAGGCAGTTAGATCCTTGAGTTTCATTTCACTTACTATAGCCTGTGCCTGTTGCTAAGGATATACTCTTCCAGGAAAAGTAAAGGCAAATTTCTAGGCCTTTGCTTTGCTACATCTTCCACTGGAAAGCTCATTAAAGAGCTCTTCCTAATGGCAACTGGAGATGTAAATGAAATAGCTCCCTCTTTGTATTTGGTTGAGATGGCCCAAAAGCTTGGCAGTCATTAAAACTACCCCAAGCAATATTTGTAATAATAAACCCAAGTTGTCAATACACAACATCATTAATGTTATGTCAGCAGTCACCATTGAGGGGAAATGGAAATCAAGTATGAGTTGCAGAATGCACTCAGAAACTATGGCTTCATTTCTACTTTTTGGGGCAGGGAGTAGGCTATATGATCTCTTTACTGAGTGTTTAATTGAGTTGCTGTTCCACTCTTTCTTTTATGGAGCCATAGAAGAGTCTGTAATGAAAGATTAAAATGGTGGTTTGCAGTGGCTATGCCCAAGTAAAATATGACAGATCTCTCATAGGGCCTATATGTAAGCAGAGGTGGTTCTGTAACAAGCTGCATTACACTTTCTGCCATGCATACTGATTACAAATTGTGTGGGTTATCTTCAAGATCATAAAAAGAAGGTGTGTGTGTGTGTGTGTGTGTGTGTGTGTGTGAGAGAGAGAGAGAGAGACAGAGAGAGCGAGACAGAGAGAGAGAGAGACAGAGAGAGAGAGAGACAGAGAGAGAGTGAAAGAGAGAGGAAAAGACAGAGCGGGAGAGAGAATTTTTGTCTCCCTACTGATCATGAACCTCATGCATATCAAGTAATGGAAAAGCGATGCTCAGATTTTCTGTTGCAGAGGACACACACACTCATGCACCGACAGGCTAATGGCTACTTTCCCAAAGAGTGGTTAGAAAGAAGTAGTAAATGGGACTGTGTTGATGCTGGGAGAAGACCTGGGCAAAGATCAAGATACCGGCAACATATCGGATAACACATAATTGGCAGGTCACCGCCAAATGAGTGTAGTCATGCATCGCTGGGCAGGCCTTTGCGGGTGATAAAGACACTTGTAAACAATTCAGCCCCAGAACATGGCAATAATATGTTGATCCAGAGTGTAATGAGGTGTCCCTGGAATCAATAAGCAGTCCTAGAGAGCAGGGAGCAAGGGCAGTGGCTGTCTTTCTGATGACCTTTCCTCACCACTGAGGACCCCATCTCCCCTGAAGAGGACTTTTCTCATTTTGCAGCCAGCTCTGAGTGTCAGAACTTCCATTCGCAACCAGCAAATGAACAGCTAGGCCCTGCATGCTAATGAAGTCCAGGCTATTTTGCACCTTTTCATCTGCACATTATGCTCTTGACTCTGGAGAAGGTGGGAATTAGGCTGGACCTCGGTGTCAGACTGCCTGATGGCTCAGCTTCGGAAAACTGGTAATTGAAGCTGATGACTGATGCGAGGGAGGCCTGAATTTGGAAATAAACAGTTTCAAGCACTGCATGTCATTTCTAGAGAGACTGCTGAGAGAATGGAAATGAGCTCCGTTTCTTGAATCTAATGCAGTTTCTCAGCAAGAAAAACACTGTCTTTTAGACAACAATGCCAGTCATTAAGATTTAAATGTTCTGGTGATAATAGAAGAACTGGCCTCCCTTTCACAAACAGCACTTATGTAAATGTCTTTCAACACCCAGATCTACATTTAATCCACGCCCAGGAAGATAACTGTGTCAGAAAAAAGAACCAAATGTAATTCTTAGACTATAAATATCATTCCTAAGGAGAGAGAGCAAAAGAGTAAAATTGTTTGCTAACACGTCACATAGCATTGCCTGTCAGCACCAGTGACATGGCAACTCCTTGTTGAAACAATGAAAGGACATTTGGAAGTCTACAGTAAAATACCTCCAAGCCACACTTTTACTGGTTATTTTTACACGGCTGTATTTCATTCCAAATAATCTACCATCTTCGCTTTTTATGTTCAAATGGCATGAATATTCCCTATTTATATGCAGAATATATATTTGGATGGTGAATCTGTATTTTTGATGTTGTACAAAAGCCCAAATCTGGACCCATTTGCTTGTAATCTTTTAAAAGAAGTTCTTTCATTAATCATTTATTTCATTTTCTCTTAACATTACTAGATTGTTACAGAACCCCAAACCCAACCTGACAAAGAGGACTGTTTAAGTCCTCTTTCCCCAGTCTGCTGAGATTAATTGGGCATTATGTTGCTGTATGAAAAAGAAGGGCTTGGACCTCACACATAGCCTTTTCTGTTTTAAGAGGCTTTAAAAGTCATTTTTACTAGACATCCCTCCAGCGCAGTTTTTCTTGTGCAGGTGAAACACCTTCAGGGAGAAAATTATGAGTCTCGACAAGAGGAGAATGAGGCCAGTGGTATTTATCATGGCAGGCTGCAGTGATTCATGAATAACCAGCGACTCGCTCTTTTCTAGCTTCTCTTTCCTTCCTGAAGTGAGATTTCGATATTTCAGGTCTTTTTCAATTTAATGGTGATATACAGGATTCTCACAGGCAGCCTTTCGTTTGTTAGTAACATCAAGGATATCAGTACAACTTGAGAGAAAACTGAGCTGGCTGTGATGTTATTGTCACTTCGTTTAAAGGTAGCAAACCTATCTCACAAAGGATCAACACGGCATTATTTCAACATTTCAAAATATAGATAAGCAATGCATTTCTAATAGAGTACTTGTGGATACTAGCTAGATCAGTGAATATTCAGCATTCCTTTGCATGAAATATATGAAACTCCACAAGAAAAAGGATAAATCTTGAACATACATACACACCTAACCCTTACTGTGACAATGTTGCTCTATTGTGACATTATTCCTATGTCTTGTAGAGTCTCATAACATAATGGCTAAAAAAGAGGGAGAAAATTTGGGTCACTAAATTGTGATAACAATAACCACAGGGCTCTTTATGCATGGTGTACATTGACACTGGAAATTCAATACATATGTAGAGATTGCTTCTGTGTCCAGAGCAGTGTTGATTTTTTGAAAAGCTTTCATGCGTATTTCTTCACTGGAGTCTCACTGCAAGCCTATGGCACAAAATTCTATTTTATTAGATGTAAGGAAAGGGAGATGAGAAAAAGAATGTGATTTTTCTAAGGGCACACAACAAATGCAATGGTGAAGCCAGAATCAAACTTTCTGCTGTAAACATTTGCCATGTTTTTCTTTTCTATAGATCCATGTTCTCCTGTGTAGATACTATCAACAAGAAAGCTATGTGGTTTTAGGCTATTTCTAAATTTATCCTTCATAAGCACGGCCTCTTCTATTGCAGTTATGAGGTTGAAATTATTGTGACTTGGAAGCGTGACATGTCACTCCAACTGTCCTGAGGAAGAATTACCAGGAGAATGATTTTTCCAGCCTTTAACGTCCACTGATGGTGACTGCTATAGTAATAGCATCTCTTTTGTGTGGAGAGTGTTGCCTGGATAAGCAGTGATTAAGCAGTTTAAGGGTTCATAACAGGATTGGCTTTGGTTCAAATCCTGGCTCCATCACTGTATCAGCAATAACAGAACAGCTGAGTGGGTCATTTCTCACTCATGTAATGGGAATTTCAGAAGTAGGGTAAAAGCGAACAGGCCCCACAATGCTATGTTCCAGTTTCTTTTTGTCTTTCTATTCCACATTTTTTAGAACATTGATTCCATCTCAAGGTCATGTCATGAGCTTATCATGGCTGTGTAGTTTCAGTCATCTCATCTATTGGAGAAAGAAAAGAGGAGGGCAAGGCAAAGAGCCAGATAAGTCATTGTCCTTCTAGGGAGCTTTGCAGAAAGCAGCTCAACTCCTCAACTGGTGTCTATAGCTCATTGGTAAGAAACTAATCATGTGGCTATTTATACCTTCAGGGAAGGCTGGAAAGTATAAATGTGAAGGTGATTTGGGCTCTCTTGCTAAAGAAGAAGAGAATAGAAATTGTATAATTAATTGGAAGAAGAGTTTACTGTCATACATAACAGATGTGAATACAGGTAGTTACCTAAATTATTTAAGTCTCAGTTTACTTATCTGTCACATGGGAAAAAATGGTGGTCCCTTCCTCATTACCATAACAGGAATGGGTAGTTAGAATAAAATGAAATATTTCACATGAAGTTCCCATTGCAGTCCCTGGTACATAAATGTGAAGATATGGTGACCTGGGAAATGAAGTATGCCTAGCCTTATTAGAGACAGTGTAGAAATAAAGATTAAAATACTAACAGGATGTAATTTTTTCTTATTATTCCAAATGAAAAAAATTAAAATCAACAATAATGTATGATGTTGGGAAGTTCATTAGGAAATGGGCACTATCATAAACTACTGGTGAGATAACTTGGACAATATTTTTGTAGGGCAATTTGGCAACAATCCTTCTTCTTGCAGCTCAGCCTAGGGAAATATTTGCACAAATGTATAGATTTTTCTGACAATGGTCATTGAAGCTCTGTTTGCAATAGCAAAACAAAACAAAAATTTATGAACCCCAAATCAAAAAGAAAACCTCCAAACAAAAAAACAAAACACAAAAACTGAATACATCCTAAAGAATGTTTAAATAAACTGTAGTACCTCTATGTCATGGCTCACTATGCAGAAGATTAGAAGAGGAACATTGTGTGTATGCAGTGACAAGAAGAAATATCAAGGTTTTTTTAAGTGAAAGCAGCAAGTTGCAGAATAACATGTAGGATATGATGTTGTAACAGGGTGCAGAGTGGTGGGGTGGGAGTGGTCCCTGAAAATAGCAAAGTATATTTCCCACAGCCCATGGCTGGGCCATGGGGGAAGTGGACAATATAGTGGTTAAGATACTTTGCATAACAAATGGCAAGTTAGTCTAGGGCAAAGGCACACTTGACTTTGGGAGCACTCAGGAACTCACGACAAAGCCAGGGAAGCTTATACAGGGAGGCCTCCGTGTCACAGGGTTTCTTGCCCTGACTAAAGATGGCAGCTGGAAGAAGGTAAAAGATAGAGGGGAACTGCCAAAAGTAGCATATTGTAGGAGGGACCTGATTTGAAGTCTTGTTGGAAGCTCTGGGTCAGCATTTAAAAATAAGGGTGGGTTGAAAGAAAAGGGGATTCAGCATGTTGCCTATAGTGAGGGAGGAGCTATGTCTGCTCCTCTGAACAGGCAGCCATAAGGAAGGTGCCAAGGGAATTCTACCATGAGGTAATAGAGAGAAAGCAGCAAGCAGTTTTGCAGTTTGTAGTGAAGTTGGTCTGCCATGTAGTGAGAGAGAAGGGGGTAGCAGCCATGTGAAAGGGTGTAGAAGAGCCATCCTGTTGGCCATGAGGTCAATAGTGAGTGGCCTCCATGAGTAAGGCAACCATGAGTAAGGAGTCATGAAGTAGGGATATTTGGCCATGAGGTCTGGTGTGTAAGGAGGTGCCACGCGGTTTGGGTAAAGAGATGCCACAGAGATTTTGGATTAAGAGCTGGAGTGAGAAAGAGGAGACCCACTGAGAAACCTGCTTGGAGAACATGACACATGCTTTCCTGGACTGCTACATGGAGGGTGAGGGCAACATACCCCAGATCCTGAAGGAGAGAGCAACTGTGAGAGGATGGCAACTCTGAAACCTACAACAGCACATTGCAAGAGAAGATGGAGAACTGTTTGTGCAGCCAACTTAAGAACAGATAAGGATATGGGGAACTTTTGGGCATATTTTTTGCTTATAGCCTGGTGGGGAACAAGGGAAGTGCTGGGTCTCGTGGGAGAACAGGGCTCCGAGCAGGGGTGTATGTAGCCTCTCTGAGGTTGGAATCCTGTAAATAAAAACCTATTTCCTTCAACACTAACTGTTGGGTTGTGCATCAGGGCAACACATGGATGGGCCCTGTTTGCTTGGTTACAATACCATATATTTAACTCATATTCCATATTGCATTCCAAGTCTCTCTCTCTCTTTCTCTCATATCTCTTGGGACAAAGTTTGAGCAGTGTTTGCTTATAGCCCCTTTAAAAGGCTGAGATTTCCTAATCTTAGGGCTCTTCAAGTCTGAAGAAAATCCAGTGTGTGCAGTATCGACCTGGGCCCACCCCCATGTTACCCTTGGTACTTGGGGATCAAAGGGAACTGATGCAAAAATGAAGCTCATGATTCCTATGAGTAATAAAGTTGTTTGTCTCTGATCCAAGAGTCTCATGTCTGCTGCCAGTTTCCATAAGATTGTGGCAGGTTAAATCTCAGCCCCTTCTCAGTTCTCATAAATGTAACATAAATGTTGAAAAGTATACATTTTATAAGTCTACAGTTTGATGAATTTTTACAATGTGAACTCACATGTGTGACCAGCACCAGATCCAGAAAAAGAACATTACCAGCATGACAGAAATGTCCTTGATGTCCCTATCAGTTAAAACCCTTGCAAAGGTAACACATTCCTATCTAACAGCATGGGTTAATTTGCCTGTTTTTGAACTCGACATAAATTGAATAATGCACTATGTACTCTGTGTCTGGATGCTTTCTTGCAACATCATGTTTATAAGACTCATCCATATTATTACAGGTAGTTGTAGTTCATTATAATTATTGCCATGTCAAGTCCCTTACCGATCACTGACAAGGCCATCTGTGGACCCTCCACCCCCACCTACCCTCCCATCCCCACCTGTTTACTTCTTGACTTCATTTTCTACTACATTTTCTGCTACTCACTCCCTGCAACTGCACCGGTATCTTTGCTATCTGCTGAACACACTAGGTCTGAATCTATCTGTACCAGTGATCTCAGTGTCTGGTACATTTTTCTCCCCAATAATTGCATAGTTCCCTCTTTTACCTCCTTTAAGTCTGCTCGGTGTCACCTTCTCAAGGAGGTCTACCTGGGCAATGTTATTTAAAATTGCAATTGTTTTCCATTCCTTTCTACTCCTTATCTTTTTTATCTTGCTCTTTTTTTTCATAGCATGCCACATAATTTATTTTCCTATTATGTGTATTATTTACTATCTGTCTTCTACCACTAGAATGTAAACTCCATGAGGACAGGAATTCTTGTGTGTGTTTAGTTCACTGACATATACCGAGCTCCTGGAATAGTTCAGATACATGGTATATGCTTAATAAATATTTGCTTAAAAAAATGGATTAACTTCTATAAATTTCAATTTATTGATACTGTCTCAAAGGAATATGTTTAGATTCAAGACCAGCTGTCTTTTAAGTTGGATCCCTGCAGGGACCAGTCACTGGATGTAGACTGCCCCCTAGGAAGTGGTGAAAACTTGGTCCAGGCAGATCTCATTAGCTAAGGGCTACTTCTAGGAGGGGCTCAATAGTGAGTCTTAAGTAGGCAAACCTGCCATGCAACTGTGCAGTGAATGCCTCAGTCATTAAGACAGACTCTGGGTGGTCTCACAGCATCTACTGGTGCCTCTAAGGTGCACTTGCTGCACATTAATTCATCCCTAAAGGATTTGCCTTGATTTTTCCTGGGTAAACATAACTACGATGGAAAGGTTAATGGTATGAACCTGCCACTGCTGCAGTGGTCTTGGGACTTCAGTTGGTATTCATCTTCTCTCTCTCCTGCTATTTGTTCTCAGTCTCAGCCAGAACTTCCCCTGGCCTAGGTGACTTTCCCTTTGGGGTGATTCAGGAGAAGTCATCCTTGAAGAACCTGCCCTTTGCAGACTGTGCTTGTCCATTTACCATCAAACTGGTCAGAGGAAGACATGAGGCATCCTATGGGTCCCATAGGTGCTACACACATTCCTCCCAATTCCCATGTCACAGCAGTTATACCACTTCCTGGTGACCAAGGTCAATTATGCTGCCAGTATGGTGGCTCCACTCCTGGCTTGCTGATATCTTGTATGAGGGGCCCGTAGTTGGTGTTCATAACTTGAAGTTAAAGGGATATTTGTAACCTCTGGTATAAATGTTCCCCTGCTTGGGAACTGGAATATCTAGAACTGTAGAAACCAGAATGGCAGAGATGGGAAGTGCAGATTCTCCAAATAAATTATTGGAAGCGGTGGTGTGTAGAGCCACTTCTATGTTAGCTACTTGGTTTCCAGATCTATTCATTTTACCTACTGGGAACACAGTATCATATAATTGTCATTGATTTAGGGTGTGTGCCATATTCTGGATGGTAGAAGCTTATTCTTGCAGGTTATTATCTTCAGCCGGCTTGTTGGCACATTGGCTGTGCCTCGAACAGGTCTTTTAACTGCTCTGTCAGGCTGTCAGTTTCTTTGTGATGTTTAATGCAGTAGTACTAGTAGATCCTGTGAGCATAAGACCACTGCTGGACTGCTTTACTTTACTGTAAAATGGAGCCTTTGGTCCGATATGACAAAATGTGGGATCTTCTGTTGGTAGATCAAATAGTTTATAGGCCCTTTAAGCATAGTGCTGGCTGAGACCTTGAAGGCAGGACAGGCAAACTCATATTTGGAATATATGCTGATTCTGTTCAAGATGAATGGACACTTCTTCCAAGGCGAAGGAGTCCAGTGTAATTAATGTGTTATCAAGAGACTAGTTGGTCTCCTTAAGGGATGGTGCTGTAATAGGGCCATTGGTCCCTGTGGTTGAAATTGGTCATTCAGTGGTAGTATTAGCCTTGGTGAGTGAGAGCCCCTGTTGTATGTATAACCTCCATACCCACCATGATTCCCATTCAGCTTACACCCTATTATGCCAGCATTAGGAGAGCTGATGATAGAGAATGGTTGAGTCATTTTGTCTACCTGATTTTTAGTGTCTTTTCTGTGGTGTACAGTAACATATATGAAAATATTTATACTTCATACTCATTTTAATATGTCCATTCACATCTCTATCCCAGAATTCTTTGTTCCTCATCTTCTTATCTTTCTCCTTCCAGGCCTATGACCTACCAGCTAAGTCATTTGCCACTACCTATGAGTTATATATAGTATTCCTTTGGGCTACTTCTTTTTCCACACAAAGTGGATGATCATGTGTACTGCTTCAAAACTGTGCTCATTGGGAGGATGGTCCCACACTACTGACTTTTAGAGCCACCCCTCAGTGGGGCTGTAGTGCAACTACTGTCCATTTTCTGCCTCCGCCCATCTACTGAGTCAGTCTATCTGTGAACCATGCCTCATGTTTTTTCCTTGTCTGTCAGTGAGTCATAAAGGACCATGGTTCAGGTATTAGCTTAAGGAGAGAAACTGGTGGTGGATCGCATAGAAGTCTTACCACTTGTTTATGTAATTATTTGACTCTCTGGACCTACCCATACTTTATCCTGGGTCTACCACATCCATCTTACAAGGGATTATTGTGGGCTTATCCTTCCTTAAGACACTGTGGGTCTGATAGAACCTCACTTAAAAGCGGTTATTGTGGCTGCAGTCACCTGCTGCTTCATTGTCAGGTGTTCAATCTTTGCTTGAGCCTAGAAACCCACCAAGAGGGATTTTTCCCCAATTTTCAAGTGTATAGCTCAGTGGTATTAAGTACATTCATATTGCTGTGCAACCATCAAAAGCACCCATTGCCAGGACTATTTTCCTCATGAAAAATAGAAACTCTGTACCCAGTAAACAATAACTCCCCATTCTACCCTCCCCACTGTCCCTGGAGACCACCATTCTAGTTTCTGTGTCTATGAATTCGACTACAATAAGTACCTCATGTAAGTGGAATCATGCAGTATGAATATTTGTTCTTTTGTATCTGGTTTATTTCACTAGCAGAAGGTTTTCAAGGCTCACCCTCTTACAGCATATGTCAGAATATTCTTCCTTTTAAAGGCTGAATAATCTTCCATTGTATACATATGACACATTTTGAGGGACAAGTATTTTTTTTTGAATGGTATAAAATTCTCTACTGGTAATGGCATGGGCTTACTCTAGAACTCTGGAGTCTACATTGTGATGCTTTTACTGAACCTTACATAAACCTCAGTGGGCATCTTTTCCCAGCACATATGCCTCTGATACAACAAGGTATGTCAGATTGTGTGGCCCAAAGTGCTGGCCTGATCTGCTGCAGGGCCTTCTCCTGCTCTGAGGCCCATCAAAACAGGCAGCATTTTGTATCACTTGGTAAGTGGGTTGAAGAAATATTCCCAGGTGTGGAATATTTTCCCACCAGGAACTGAAAAGGCTTACCAGGCATTTTGTGAGATGCACTCATTTGTTCTTTTCTTTGAATAGAACGTTACATCATGCCTCAAGCCACTAAAAACTTTATTGATGGTTAGGTTCCTGAATCTTCATAGGGTTTGTCTTCCATTCTATTTTACCACTTCTTGCTTATTTGTTTCCATAATGTTATGCCATCAATATGTGAACCAATGTGATGTTCTGCAGGATGTCCAACCAGTCAAGTTCTCTCTGGCCCATAGAATACTTAGCCCATATGTCTAAGAAAGGGAGTGTTTATATATCCCTGGGGCAAGACTGCAAATATATATCATTGTCCATTTTAGGTAGATGCAAACTGCATATGGTCCTCATTTCTAATAAGTATGGAAAAGAAAATATCTTCCAAATCAATGGCTACATGCAACTAATCTGAAACATGCTAATCTGCTGTACAAATACCACATGTAGCACAACTGTGACTTCATTCCATATGCACTTAATTCACCATTATCCTCCAGTGTCTATCTTGATTTTGTAGGGCCTGGTTGGAGAATTAGAGGAAGATATAATGGTGACAACTTCTTCCTTTAGGTCTTTAAAAGTGTCAATAATTTCTGCCATTCTTCCAAAATATTATATTGTTTCTTATGTAACCTCTTGACTAAGAACTGAGGGTGCTATTTCAGAAGGAGTTGTTTACTTGGCTTTTCACAGTATGATAGTTCTCACACCATAGAAAGAGGAACCAATATGAGGAATGCGCCAGTTACCAGATATGTTCATTCTATTCCATTAAATAAGTCTGTGGATCCAGTGGACTCACTGGGAGCTTAAGACTCTACTTATAATTGTTCCAATTTAATAGGGATTTCATTAGGATGTTTTGGTTCACTGGGTATCAAAATCACATCAGACTCTGTATCCAAGGGCCCTAAAAAGGTTTGGGAGGCAATCTTCTTTAGCTGGAAGGTCAACTTGCAGGGATCAGCTGTGGACACACTAATCCTTCTCAATGAAATATAAATTCAGGCTCTCCTCATGGTAAGGCTGGGTTGTAAAAAGATTGTCAGGGAAATATATTTTTCTCTGCCCATTGTTCCTGTTGTGACAGGTAATCTTTTTCTTCTTCTTCTTCTTCTTCTTCTTCTTCTTTTTTTTTTTTGCCTTTCACTTACATGTGGAGGTTTTTTTTGTTGTTTAACTTTTTTTTTTTTAACACTATTTTGTGAGTTTTTGGGAGATGCTATTTTATGTGAGGGGTTTCTAATTTCCCACCTAGTATGGGCCATGCCTTCTGTCTCTATGGGTCAGTCATGAAAATGAAAGCTTTTTCTACTAGGTAATGGCATCTGGCCTCAGGTGAGCTCATGGTTTCAATGCTTGCTTATATCACTGGATAGCTGTTTAGGGGCTGAATTGTACCCCTCCAAAATCAATATGTTGAAGCACTAATCCCCAGTACCTTGAAGTGACTGCATTTTAGAGACAGGCATACTTATAAGAAGAGTGGACTAGGACACACAGAGAAACACCAAGTATGCATGTGTACAGAGGAAAGGGCATGTGGGGACATGCTGAGGAGGCCATCTGTAAGCCATAAAGAGAAGCCTTCTTGAGAAACCAAATCTGCCCACACCTTGATCTCAGTTGTCCAGAAAAAAATTTCTGTTGTTTAAACCAACCAGTCTGTGGCATTTTGTTATAGTGACTATAGCAAACTGATACATCATGTTGAAAAAAGGCTTTACCAAGTTTATCTAAACTGTTAATAACTTTGCAGAAGGATGTTATTTAGGGTTGACAGTCAATATAACTGCTATTTAAGTCCATATCCTTATATTTCTATGAGTTTAACTATAAATATTATGAAGTTGTTTGGGTTGTCTATAAGTCTATGGTTATCTGGTGAATGAATTTTGTCTTTTATCAGTGTGGAATGCATCTTTTTATTATTTACTGTTTGTTTATTTACATAGTTTTCTAATTATATTTAGCCTAATAACTAACATTGCTATTCTCCCCTTTTTCCCTCCCTCCCGAATACTCCTACCTTTCTTCTTATAGTTGGATGGTATATATTGTTATTCCCATTATTTACATATTTCCTGTACTGTTTGCTTTGGTTTGTTTCTTATTATTGGAATATATATATATATAAAAATATAGTCTGTCCTGAAAAAGTCCAGCCATTGTTAATATAATGACAACAGTTTGTGCATCATCGATGTAACCTGGCAGCCGAGGAGAGTGGACTGGAATGCACATGTGTGAACAATGAGGACTTCACTGTACCAGTCCTTGGGGGCAGTAGAGGCCATTGAGTAAACATGCATACTGTGTGGCTGTTATATTTAAAATGACTGAGCAAGTAGAGCAATGAATCTGCATCAAATTTTGCATTAAGCTTGAACATTCCTCCACGGAAACTATTCAGATGATTCAGAAGGCCACAGCTATGGGCAACTGGTGATCAACAGCTTCATCACAACAATGCAGCTGCTCACACATCATGTCTTGTGCAGTTTTTTGGTGCAACATCAAATCACCCAGGTGACTCAGGCCCTCTAAAGCCCAGATTTGGCATCATATGACTTCTGGTTTTTCCCAAAACTAAAGTCACCTTTGAAAGGGATGAGATTTCAGACTGTCGATGAGATTCAGGAAAATACGACGGGGCAGTTGATGGCGATTGGAGAACAGTGTGAGGTCCCAAGGTGCCTACTTTGAAAGGGACTGAGGTGTCCTCTGTACAATGTTTCTTGTATCTTGTGGCTTCTTAAAAAAATGTCACTGTTTTTCATATTACATGGCTGGATTCCTTCTGGAGAGACCAGATGTGTGTGTGTGTGTGTGTGTGTGTGTGTGTGTATGTGTATATGTATATGTATGTGTATATATATGTATACACATATATACACACACACATATTCAATTATTGAATTCAATTTAAAATTTGAATTCAGATGAAAATATATATTCAACATTACTTAACAATACATATATGTATATTAAAATTTGGGTTATTTTTATTGTTGTGTTGTAGGAGGTCTTCATATATTCTGGGTATAAGATTCTTAGCCAACACATAATTTGTGAGTATTTTCTCTCATTCTGAAGGTTATATTTTTATTTTTCTGATAGTATCCTTTGAAGCACAACAGTTTTTACTTTTGACAAAGATTTATGTTTGTATTTTTAATTTGATTGCGCTTTTGATGTCATTTTTCATATAATCCATTGCCAAACCCAATGTTACACAATTTTTCTAAGAGTGTTATAATGTTTTACTTTACATTTAGACATATAATCCATTTTGAGATAATTTTTATATGTAGTATGTGATAGGGGTTTAAATTCATCCTTTTGTATGTGGCTGTCCAGTTGCCCCAGCACCACGTGTTCAAAAGACTATTCTTTGCCTCATCGAATAGTCTTACCAGTCTTCTCAAAAATCAATTGATCATAAAAATAAGAGTTTACTTCTGGACTCTCAACTCTATTCTGTTGATCTGTATTTATATCCTTATGCCAGTAGCACACAATCTTTAATTATCCTAGTTTTGAAGTTTTGAAATTAGGAAGTGTGAGTCCTCCAACTTTATTATTCTTTCTCAAGATTGTTTTGGCTATTTTTGGTCCTTTGCATTTTCATATGAACTTTAGAATTAGTCTTTTGAATTCTGCAAAACCAGCTTGGATTTTGACAGGGAAAGTGTTGAATATAGATATGACTTAGTTTAAAGAGTATTGCGATCTTAACAATATTAAGCCTTCCAATCCATGAACATGGATGTCTTCATTTATTTCCACCTTCTTAAAACACTGTTCTATAGTTTTCAGAGCATAAGTCTTTTTTTTCTTTTGTTAAGTTCATTACTAAATATTTTGTTCTTATCGATGCTATTGTAAATAAAATTATTTTTAAATTTCATTTATGGATTTTCATTGCTAATGTAGAGAAATACAATTGATATTTATGTATTGATCTTGTATTCTGCAACCATGTTGAACTTGTTTATTAGTTCTAATAGTGTTTTTATGGATTCCTTAGGGTTTTCTATATACCCTTGCCTAGAAATAGAGATAGTTTCATCTGGAACTATCAGATCATCTGGAAATAGAGATAGCTTCACTTCTTTTCCAGTATGGATGCCTTTTATTTCTTTTCTTTTCTTTCTTTTTTAAAAATTTTGCCTAGTTGCTCTAGCTGAATTTTATAACCCAACATCAGAAGCTTTGCCTTTTATTTCAATGATAAAAAATTTACACGTCATAAAATGCACAAATCGTAAGTATGCAGCTTGGCAGCATTTTATATGTGTGTACATGTAACTGCCAATCATATATAGAACATTTTCACCTCCTCAGAAAATTTTATCTTTTCAGTCAATACTCCTTCTTTGAGGCACCACTACAGACTTCTACAAACTTCTATCACCATAGATTAGTGTTTCCTACTATTGAACTTTATCTAAATGTTATCATACAGCAATTCATTCTTTCGAATGTGGTTCTTTCACTCAACATAATTTTTTGAGATCTTGAAACTAAGAATGGATGCTGTGGTGTGCTGCCCGGATCCCCTTTATAAGACAGAGGCACATTCCTCAGTTGCTGGAAGTTCTCTGTTGAGTCCCTCTCTAGGAATTGTCTTTAGCTGAAAAAAGTAGTCTGGCTGAGAGTATGTCATATACAATAGTTTCAGTTACATTTCCCTGAGAGTAATTAGCTTCGACTTACATGTCTATTATTCATTTGGATATATTTTTGAAAGTGCTATTCATTTGTTCATTTAAAAATTAATTTATTTGCATTTTCTTGACTTATAAGAGCTGTTTATAAACTCAGGGTATGGGTCCTTTATCAGATACTGTTATGGTCTAAATGCTTGTATCTTCACATATTCATATGTTGAAATCTTAACCTCGAGGTGATGGTACAAGAAGTCAGGGCATTTACAAGGTGATTAAGTATGATGGTGGGACCCTCATGATTAGTATTAATGTTCTGTGAAAGAAGGCACAGTGCTCCCTAGTCCGTTCAACCATGTGAGGGCACAATGAGAGTGTATTGTCTATGAATCAGAAGGTGGGTCTTCAATAGACACTCAACTTGCCAGCACCTTGAGCTTGGACTTCCTAACCTTTATAACTATGAAAAATAAATTTCTGTTTTTATAAGTTACCTAGTTTGTGATATTTTTATAGCAGCCCAGATGGACTAATTGCTATTACTATATCTATACATCTATCTATAGCTATATATATAATTTTCTCCCAGTGTGTGGTTTGCCTTTTGCCTTTATTAATGGTGTCTCTTCAAGAGTATAAATTTACATTTTGGCTTACATTTAGATGAGGCTCACTTTATCATTTTTTTTCTTTTATGGTTTATAGTTATTGTGTCATGTTTAAGAAACCTGCCCTGGCTGGCATGGCACAGTGAATTGAGTGCCAGCCTGCAAACCAAAGGATTGGCTGTTTGATTTCCAGTCTAGGGCACATGCCTGGGTTGCCAGCCAGGTCCGCAGCTGGGAGCACAAGAGGCAACCACACATTGATGTTTCTTTCCTTCTCTTTTTCCCCCCTTCCCCTCTCTAGAAAATATATAAATACAATCTTAAAAAAAATCTTTGCCTACCTCAATTACATAATGACACACTATGTTTTTTATGACTTAAAAAAATTGATTGGAGAGAGAGAGAGGAAGTGGGGAGAGAGAGAGGAAGTGGGGGAGAGACAGAGAGAAAGAAAGATTTTTTTTTACTTATTTATGCATTCATTGGTTGATTGTTGTATGTGTCCTGACTGGGGATTGAACCTATAACCTTGGCATATCAGGACAATGCTCCAAGCAACTGAACTACCCAAACAGGTCTCCTGTTAGGACTTTCATAATTTTATATTCCACATTAAGATTTATTATCTACCTTGATTTAATCTTTGTGAATGGTGTGAGGTAGGTGTCAAAATTCATTTTTTTCTTTCAATTTTTTCATCTTTTATTTTTTAATTTTGTATTTTCTTGTATTTTTTTCAGTTACCATTTACCCCCTCACCATATCTTATTTCACCTCTACCTACTCCTTCACCTGTGCAATCATCACACTATTGTCTATGTCCGTGAATTTTCTTTTTTATTTTTTTGTTTGATCCCTTCACCCCTCACCCCCCATCAATCCCCTCAACAGAGCTCTCAGGCTGCTCTCTATCTATGAGTCTGTCTCTATTTTGCTTCTAAGTTCAGTTTGTTCATTGGAGTTCACATAGGAGTAAAATCATATGGTGCTTATCTTTCTCTGACTGGCTTATTTCACTTAGCATAATGTTAAACATGTCCATCCATACTGTTGCAAAGGTTAACATTTTCTTCTTTTTATGGATGAGTAATATTCCATTGAGTAAATGTGCCATAGCTGTTTCATCCACTTATGCAGTGATGGACACTTCCAAATGTTGGCTATTATAAATAATGCAATGAAACAAAAATGTGCATATATTCTTCCAAGTTAGTATTTCAGCTTTCTTTGGATAAATTCCCAGAAGTGAATCACTGGGTCAAAAGGCAGTTCTATTTTTAATTTTTTGAGATAACTCCATACTGCTTCCTACAGTGGCTATACCAATCTGCATTTCCTCCAACAGTGCACAAGGGTTCCCCTTATGCCACATTCTCGATAGCACTTGTTGTTTGTTGATTTATTCAAGATAACCATTCTGACAGGTATGAGGTGACATCTCACTGTGGTTTTGATTTGTGTTTCTCTGATGATTAGTGACATTGAGCATCTTTTCTTATGTCTATTGGTCTTCATTGGAGTAGTGTCTATTCAGGTCCTTTGCCCATTTTAAATGAATTATTTGTTTGTTTTTTGGTATTGAGTTTTATAAATTCTTCATAAATTTTGGATATTAGCCCCTTATTAGATGTATCAGTGAATATATTCTTCCATTTAGTGGGTCGTCTTTTAAATTTGTTGCTAGTTTACTTTTCTTTGCAAAATCTTTTTAGTTTGATGTAGTCCCATTTGTTTGTTTGTTTATTTGTAGTTTTTTTTGACCAAGAAAATAGAATAAATATTTCTATGAAAAATGTCTAAGATTTTATTGTCTATTGCTTTTTCTAGGATTTTTATGGTTTTTTATCTAATATTTAAGTCTTTAATTTATTTTGAGTTTATTCTTGTGTGTGGCATATTTTTTTTCCATGTATCCTTCTAATTTTCCCAACTCCATTTATTGATTAAACTATCTTTAGCCCATTGTATGTTTTTGCTTCCTTTGTCAAACATTGACTATACAAGCATGGACTTATTTCAGGGCTCTTTATTCTGTTTCATTGATCTGTATGTCTGTTTTTATGCAAGTAACATGTTATTTTGATTATGATGGCCTTGTAGTATAGTTCAATATTAGGTAGCATAACTTCCAACTTTGTTTTTCTTTCTCAAGATCGCTGTTGCTACTCAGGGTCTTTGTGGTTCCATATCAATTTTTGGAACATTTGTTTTAGTTCTGTGAAATATGCCATTGTTATCTTGATAGGAATTGTGTTGAATCTTTAGATTGCTTTGAGTAGTATAGACATTTCAGATGTTAGTTCTTCGTATCAATAAATATGGTGCACGCTTCCACTTATTTGTATCTTCTTCAATTTCTTTCATAAGTGTCATAAATTTCTGAGTAAAGGTCTTTTTTATTTGTTTAAATTTATTCCTAGGTATTTTATTCTTTTTGAAGTAATTGTGAATGGGATTGTTTCCTTAGTTTTCACTCTTTGATAGTTCATTATTGGTATATAAAAATGCAACAGAGTTCTGGATATTAATTTTATATCTTGCTCCTTAACTGAATTCATTAATCACTTCTAGTAGTTTTTTGGTGGAATCATTAAGGTTCTCTAAATATAGTATCATGTCATCTGCAAACAATGACAGTTTTACTCTTCCTTTCCAATTTGGATACCTTTTATTTCTTCTTGTTATCTGATTACTGTGGCTAGGACTTCCAGTATGATGTTGAATAAGAGTGGTGAATGTAGACATCCCTGTCTTTTTCCTCTTTTTAGGGGAATGCATGTATATTTTTGCCCATTCAATATGATGGTGGTTATGGGTTTGTCATATATGGTTTTTATTATGTTCCCTTAATTCTCACTTTGCTGATGGATCTCATCATAAATGGATGCTGAATTTTATCAAATGCTTTTTTTGTGTCTATTGATATGATCATGTGGTTTTTATCCTTCTTTTAGCTTATGTGGTATATAACATTTATTGATTTGAAAGTATTGTAGCAACCTTGCATCCCCAGAATAAATCCCACTTGATCATGGTGTATGATCTATTTAATGTATTGCTGGATTTGATTTGTTAATATTTTGTTGAGAATTTTAGCATCTATGCTCATCAGGGATATTGGCCTATAATTTTCTTTCTTTGTAGTGTCTTTATCTGGTTTTCGAATTAGGATAATACTGACCTTGTTAAATGAGCTTGAAATCTTGCCTCCACTTGAATTTTTTGGAATATTTAGAAAAAAGAGGTGTTCTCTAAATATTTGGTAAAATTCACCTGTGAAGCCCTCTTGCCCACAGTTTCATTTGCTGGGAGTTTTTAAATTACTGCTTCATTTCACTAATTATAATATATTCATTCGGATTCTCTGAATGTTTCTGATTTAGTTTTGGAAAACTGCATGTTTCTAGGATTTTACCCATTTCGTCCATATTCTCCAATTCGTGGGCACATTGTTGTTCATAATATTTTCTTATAATTTTTCGTATATCTTTGGTGTCAAATTTTACTTCTCCTCTTTCAATTCTCATTTTATTTATTTATTTGGGTCTTCTCTCATTTTTTCTTGATTAGTCTGCTGAAAGGTTTGTCAATTTTGTTTGTTTTTTCAAGGATATTAAGCTCTTGAATTCATTAATCTTCTGTATTGTTTTTTAACTTTTAATTTTTAATTAATTTTATTACTGTATTTTCTTTTAAATTATTTTTTATTGTTGTTCTATTATAGTTGTCCCAAATTTCCCCTATTGTTCTCCCTATCCCACCCATCCCCTCACCCACAGTCAATCCCCACACTGTTATCCATGTTCATAGGTTATTTATATTTGTTCTTTGACTAGGCCCTTCCCCTTCTTTCCTCCCTTATGCCCCTCCCATGTCCCCTCTGGTCTCTGTCAACCTTTTCCCTGTTTCCATGCCTCTGGTTCTATTTTGATCATTAGTCTGTTTTATTCATTAGGTTCCATTTATAGGTGACATCATATGGTATTTGTCTTTTGCCACCTGGCTTATTTCACTTAGTATAATACTCTCCAGTTCCACCCATGCCATCACAAAGGGTAAGGAGTTCCCTCTTTCTTTCTGCTGCATTGTGTAAATGTACCACAGTTTTTTGATTCACTCATTTACTGATGGGCCCTTAGGCTGTTTGAGCATTGGCTATTGTAAATAATGCTGCTATGAACATAGGGATGCATAGGTTCTTTTGAATTGGTGATTTGGGATTCTTTGTGTATAATCCCAGCAGTGGAATTGCTGGGTCAAAAGGCAGTTCCATTTTTAGTTATTGGAGGAAATTCCATACTGTTTTCCACAGTGGCTGCACCAGTCTGCAATTCTACCAACAGAGCACTAGTGTTCCCTTTTCTCCACACCCTCTTCACCATTTATTGTTTGTTGATTTATTAATGATGGCCACTCTGATGGGTGTAAGGTGGTATCTCATTGTAGTTTTAATTTGCATCTCTCTGATGGCTGCTGATATTGAAAATCCTTTCATATGCTTCTGGGCCCTGTGTATGTCCTCCTTGGAGAAATGTCTATTTAGGTCCTTCATCCATTTTTTAAATTGGATTGTTTATCTTCCTGGTGTAGAGTCATATGAGTTCTTTGGAGATCAAACCCTTGTCCAAGGTACTGTTGGCAAATATGCTTTCCAAAATAGTTGGTTCCCTTTTCATTTTGCTGATGTTTTCTTTGGCCACGCAGAAGATTTTCAATTTGATGTAGTTCCATTTGTTTATTCTTTCCTTTATTTCTCTTGCCCTAGAGGATGTATTGGCAAAAATATTGCTGCATGGAATATCTGAAATTTTATTGCCTATGTTTTCTTCTAGGACTTTTATGGTGTCACAGCTTATGTTTAAGTCTTTTATCCATTTTGAGTTTATTCTGGTATATGGTGTGAGATGGTGGTCTAGCTTCATTTTTTTTGCATGTACTATTCCAGATCTCCCAGCACCATTTGTTGAAGAGGCTATTTTTACTCCATTTTATGCTTCTGTTCCTTTGTCAAATATTAATTGAACATAAAGACATGGTTTTATTTACGGGTTCTCTATTCTGTTCCACTGATCTATGTGTCTGTTCTTATGTCAGTGCCAGAGTGTTTTGATTACAGTGGTCTCTTAGTACAGTTTGCTATCATGTATTGTGATCCCTTCTACTTCATTCTTCTTCGTCAAGATTGCTGTGGCTATTTGGTGTCACTCTTTGTTCCTTATTAATTTTTGAAATATTTGTTCTATGTCTGTGAAATATGTCATTGTCATTTTAATATGTTTTGCATTGAACCTATAGATTGCTTTGGGTAGAATAGACATTTTAGACAATGATGTTGATTCTTGCAATCTATAAACACAATGTATGCTTCCATTTGTTTGTATCTTCCTTAATTTCTTTCTTCTGTGTTCCACAGTTTTCTGAGTATAAGTCTTTTGCCTCCCTGGTTAGGTTTATTCCTAGGTACTTTATTTTGCTTGTTGCTATAGCAAATGGAGCAAATTTTTTTCCTGATTTCTGTTTCTGGTATTTTGTTGTTGGTGTACAAAAATGCCTTCAATTTCTTAATATTAACTTTGTATCTCACTGTTTTGCCAAATTCACTTATTAAGTCAAATAGTTTTTTGGTGGAGTCTATAGGGTTTTCTATGCACACTATCATGTCATCTGCAAATCATGACAGTTTTACTTCCTCCTTTGGATGCCCTTTATTTCTTTTTCTTGTCTGATTGTGGTGTCTGGAACTTTCAAAACTATGTTGAATAAAAGTGGTGAAAGTGAAGATTCTTGTCTTGTTCCTGATCTTAGGGGGGAAGATTTTAGTTTTCATCCCTTGAATATGATGTTGGCTGTAGGTTTCTCATATATGGCCTTTATTATGTTGAGGTATGTTCCTAATATTCCCACATTGCTGAGCACTTTTATCATAAACAGATGCTGTACTCTATCAAATGCTTTTTCAGTACCTATTGATATGATCATGTGATTTTCATGTTTCATTTTGCTTATGTGATGTATTGTGTTTATTGATTTGCAAGTATTATACTATCTTTGCATCCCAGGGATAATCCCCACCTAATTGTGGTGTATGATCTTTTTAATGTAATGCTGGATTCAGTTTGCCAATATTTTGTGGAGTATTTTAGTGTATATGTTCATCAGCTATATTGGCCTGTAGTTTTCTCTCTTTTTTGTGTCTTCACCTGGTTTTAGAATTAAGATAATACTGTCCTCATAAAAATACTTTTGGAGTTTTCCCTCTTCTTGAATTTTTTGGAATAGTTTGAGAAGGATAGGAGTTAGCTCTTCTCTAAATGCTTGGTAACATTTGTCTGTGAAGCAGTCTGGTCCAGGGCTTTTGTGTGACAGGAGTTTTTTGATTACTGCTTCAGTTACACTAATTGTTATTCTGTTAAGGCATTCTGCTTCTTGATTCAGTTTTGGAAGATTCTATGTTTCTAGAAATGTGCCCATTTCACCCAGGTTTTCAAGTTTCTTGGTATATTGTTGTTTGTAGTAATTTCTTACAATCCTTTGTATTTCTGTAGTATCAGTTGTAACTTCTTTTTCATGTCTGATTTTATTTATTTGGGTCCTCTCTCCTTTTTTCTTGATGAGTCCAGTTAAAGTCTTATTGATTTTGTTTATCATTTCAAAGAACTAGCTCCTGGATTTATTGATCCTTTGGATTGTTCTTTTAGTCTCTTGTCACTTAATTCTGCTCTGATATTGATTATTTCCTTTGTTGTGCTTGCTCTGGGTTTTGTTTGTTTTTGTTCCTCTAGTTCTTGTAGATGCAGGTTAGGTTGTTTATTTGAAATTTTTCTATCTTTTTTAAGTAGGCCTTTATTGCTATGAACTTCCCTCTCAGGACTTTTGCTGTGTCCCACTGGTTTTGGGTTGTTGTGTATCCTTTTTTCATTTGTTTCCAAAAACTTTTTGATTTCTTCCTTTATCTCATTGTTAACCAATTCATTATTTAATAGCATGCTGTTCACTCTCAATGAATTTGAATGCTTTTGAGTTTTTCCTTGAGTTGGTTTCTAGTTTCAAGCCATTGTGATCTGAGAAGATGCTTGATATGATATCATTTTTTTGAGTTTGTTGAGGCTTGCTTTGTGACCTACCATGTGGTCTATTTTTGAAAATGTACCATGTACATTTGAAAAGAATGTATATTTTGCTTCTTTGGGGTGAAAGATTCAGTATATATCAATTAAGTCCATTTGATCTGAGATATTTTTCAATGTCACAATATCTTTGTTGTTTCTTTGCTTGGAAGATCTACCCATTGTTGGCAAAGTGGTATTAAAATCCTCCACTATGAGTGTGTTGCTATCAATATCTTTCTTGAAATCCTCTAAGATTTTCCTTATATGTTTTGGTGCTCCTATGTTGGATGCATATATGTTTACAAGGGTTATATTTTCTTGATGGATTGTTCCCCCAAGTGTTACATAGTGTTCTCCTTTGTCTCTTTTTATAACCTTTGTTTTGAAACCTGTTTTGTCTGATACAAGTATTACTATGCCAGCTTTTTTTCTAGTCTGTTTGCTTGGAATATTTTTTCCATCCCTTAACTTTCAGTCTGTGTAGATCTTTTGTTCTGAGGTGGGTTTCTTGTAGGCACTATATATGTGGGTCATGTTTTCCTATCCATTCAGCTACCATATATCTTTTGATTGGAGCATTTAACCCATTCATATTTAAGGTTATTATTGATAGGTACTCATTAATTGCCATTTCCCCCCTTTGTTCTTGTGTGTGTGTGTCTCTTTCTCTTTTTCTTTAGCTTCTTTCAGCAGTCCCTTTACCATCTCTTGAAATACTAGTTTGAAGGAGATGTTCTTTTAGCTGTCTTTTTTTTTTTTGTGGAAAGCTCCTTATTTCACCTTCCATTTTAAAAGACAGCCTTACTGGGTAGGGTCTTCTTGGTTTCAGGCCTTTGCTTTTCATTACTTGGAATATTTTTTGCAATTCCTTTCTGGCTTGTAGTTTCTCTGCTGAGTAATCAGCTGATAGCCTTATTGGGGCTCCATTTTATGTTACTAGTTGTTTCTCCCTTGCTGCTTTTAATATTTTCTCTTTGTCTTTAAATTTCGCATTTTTAATTAAGATGTGTCTTGAAGTGAGCTTCTTTGGATTCATCTTGTTTGGGACCCTCTGTGCTTCCTGCACTTGTATGATTTTTCTCTCATCAAGTTAGGGAAATTTTCTGTCATTACTTTTTCAGGCATGTTTTTTATGCCTTGCTTCTCTTCCCCTTGTGGTATTCCTATGATATGGATATTATTATATTTCATGTTGCCCTAAAGTTCCCTTAACCCTTCTTCATTCTTTTTGAGTCTTTTTTCATTTTTTTGCTCTTTCTGGGAGTTTTTTCTACCTTGTCCTCCAGTTCACCCCTTAATCCTCTGCTTCATCTAGCTTGCTTTTAAATCATTCTACTGTGTTCTTCAATTCAGAAATTGTATAATTCATTTCCTCCTGGCTCTTATTGATAGTTTCTATGTCCTTTTTCATGTTGTCGTAGTTCACAGTAAGTTTCTTGTAGCTTCCCTGTAGTTCTTTGTTGTTCTCACTGAGCTCATTGAGCTTCCTTAAAGCCATTGTTTTGAATTCAATGTCTGATAGTTTAGTTGCCTCTATTTCATTTAGCACTCTTTCTGGGGATTCCTCCTTTACTTTCAATTGGGGGTTGTTTCTTTACCTTCCCATTTTTGGGGAGACTCTTCTTATTTGGTTCGGTTTCTTAAATTGATCTGTTTAGACTTCCTGTCTTCATGGTATGAACTTCTATGGTGTGAGACCTGTGGGATTCAGTGTTACAGTCTCCTTGATCTCCTGATCTTGTTGCCCTTGGGAGGCCCTTTATGACATTTATGTTGGTTCTCTGGATGTAATTGGGTTTTGATTGTTGTTGGAAAGTTCTTTGGTGGGTCCTTCCTTCTGGCTGGAAGACTAAGAGTCACTGTGCCCAACACGTCTTGTATGCTGTTGTGTAGGAGCTGCCAGAATGAAACCACACAGCCTAAGAAACAAACATACACCCACAACCATAACCCCCACCCACAATCACACTATAAACAGCAAATGAACCAGTATTAATGAGATGTAAATGATTAAGACTATTATAAGAAAGGAGAAATGAATATGAGTTGTTCTTCTGAAAGAAAAAAAATTTTGAGAGGATAGAGGGAGGAGCAATAATAAGATTAAGGAATCAGAGTTTGGTGAAGAGAAAGCAAGTACAATTTACATCATAAATAAAAAAGAGAATGAAGAAGGTAGAATGGAGTAAGAGAAAGGAAATGTATAGCATTAGTTTTAAGCAGAAATATTTTTAAAAATGAGATAAAGAAAAAGGAAAAATAAATAAATAGGAACCAAATTGAAGGAAAAGATCTACCACGACATTATCAACAACAAATGACCTAAGATTAATATAGGTATAACGGGAGTAAGAGGAAAAAAAGAAAGAAAGAAAGGCTTAAGAGATGTCTAGAGTAAAGGGAAGTGATTTTGAGATGATAGAGGGAGAAGGAATACTACTAGTAAGGAACTCAAACCGGGCTAAGACAGGGAAAGATTAAAATTAGAGATGAAAAAAGAAAGGGTAGGAGGAAGGCATAATGGAGCAGGAGAGGGGAATGGCAAAATTTTAGTTGTGAACTACCAAAATAGTAAATATCTAGAGATAAAATTGAGGAAACACAACAATAATCACCCTGTCCTCAACCAATGAGCAAAGATTGATAAAGGTGGAGTGAGAACACAGGTATTTTAAGAGCAGGAAAAAGAATGTGAGATGACCAATGACAAGAAAAATGGTGTTGAGAGGCTGGAGGGGGAAAATAGTAAGAGCGCAGAATGGAAACAAATTGTAGCAAGAGAGAAAGTAAAATTTAAAATGAAAATAAGAAGAGAAAAGAAGGAGGTGAAATGGGGTAAAGGAAGGGAGGAGCAAAATATGAGATTTGAAATAAAGTATAATATAAAATCTAGTGACTTAATATGCACAAACTTGAAGGACAAGAAATGAATGTTAAAAAAATATTCAGGAGAGAAGATATCACAAATGATAAAGAAGACCACAGTGGATTTTGTCTTGGTAGCCTCCAGTATTTACCATCATTTTTTCTTTCTTGATCCATCTCTGGTGATGTCAGTTGGTGTCCCAGTCTGGCCTTAGACAGCCTGTTCAAGACTAACAGGTATCCACCATCTGTGGCTGACTCCTTCATTTGTTAATCTAGTCACTCTGCAATCAGCAGTCATGCTTAAGCACCACAGGGTGGGGCAGAGTAATTCCTGTGGGTGGGGCTATTGCTTCCCCTCAGGCTGATGCCACTGGGGGCAGTGATCTGCTTGAGCAAGGAGGTTCCTGCATTATGGGGGATGACTCAGCACCAGGATCCTTGTGGCTACTCTCTCAGTTCTCTCCCCAAAGCCACCAGCTCTAGTTTTCCCTCAAGCATCTCTAGTACACTCTGTGCTCCCTTTGCCAGAGCCCAGGGTAAGTGGCTGCAAGTGGAAATTTATGTGTCAACTCTTTAAAAGACTCTCTGCCATCTCCAGCTATGTGTCCCTGTTGGAGAGAAACGCTGCCACTTTTCATAGCTGTATGTTATCTGGGCACTATTTGGGCTCTGGTGCTATAGGCTGGGGAGCCCATCTTGGGGTTTAGACCCCATACTTCTCAGGGGAATTCCCCCGGCTGCTGAAATATTCCTCCAGCACTTCAACAGCTGCCCATGGGAGCCCAGTCAGCTCTCTCACATTTCCTCCGCACGCCCTACCAGTCACATTGTGGTGAAGCTGTTCCTTCCATCTGTCTGTGGCTATAAGGCTTCTCTCCTGCTATTCTTTAGTTGTTTATTCTGAGTGATTTCTCCACAATTTTGTTATAATTCCAGATTTATCCTGGGAGGAGGTTAGTGTAGCCTCCACTCACTCCTCATCCATCTTGGAAATTTCGTGTATTTTTTTTAGAATCTATTTTGTTTATTTCTGCTCTGATCTTTAATATTTCTTTCTTTCTACTCTATGCTTTGTTTGTTGTTCTTTTTCAAGTTCCTTTAAATGTAATGTTTGTTTTTTTGAGCTTTTCCTTGTTTCTTGATATAGACTTACAATATTATGAATTTCCTCCTAGGATTGCTTTCCTGTGTCCCACGGGTTTTTGGTTGTTACATGCTCATTTATGTTACTTCAATGTATCTCTCAGTTTCTTCCTTTATCTCATTGTTTAACCCACTCATTGTTTAATGATGTTATTTAGCTTGTCTTTATGTGTTTTTCAGGTTTCTTCTTGTGATTGATTTCTAGTTTCATAGCATTGTGTTCAGAAAAGATGCTTGATATGATTTTAATCTTTTTAAAGATTATTAAGACTTGTTTTGTGTCCTGAAATGTGTTCTATCCGAGAAAATCCTCCATGTACACTTGAAAAAATGTATATTCTGTGGCTCTTCAGTGAAATGTTCTGCAGATATCAATTAAATCTGTTTAATCTGGTGTGTCATTTAAGTTCACCATCTTCTTGTTGATTTCCTGCCTGAAATATGTCTCCACTGATGTCAAAGGGGTGTTAAAATCCCCTATCATGACTGTATTTTTATCAATTTATCCCTTTAAGCTCATCAAGATTTGTTTTACATATTTAGGTGCTCCTGTTTTGGGTGCATAAATGTTTACTAGCTTAATATTCTCCTGTCAGGCTGTTCCTTTTATCATTATTTAGTGTCCTTCTTTGTCTGTGATTGTACTTGTTTCTAAAGTCTATTTTGTCAAATGTATTATTACCCCATTTTTTTCTTTCCATTGCATGAAATATCTTTATTCATTCCTTTGCTTTTAGTCTATGTATATCTTTAATTCTGAGATGGGCTCTTGAAGAGAACATATATATGAGTCATGTTTTCTTATCCATTCAGCTACTCTATGTCTTTTGACTGGAAAATTTATGCCATTTACACTTGAAGTTATTATTGATAGATATATATTTATTGCCATTTTATATTTTCAGTTATGTTCCTTTGCTTTTCTCCCTTCTCCTTCTCCTTCAAGAAGTTCTTTAACATTTGTTATAATACTGGCTTGTCAGTAACAAACTTCTTTATCTTTTTCTTACCTTGGAATCATTTTATTCTCCTTCAATTTTAAATAATAGCTTTGCTGGATAAAGTAGCTTTGGTTGTAGGTTATTGTATTTCATCACTTTGAATATTTCATGCCAATCCCTTCTGATCTGAAATGTTTCTGTATAGAAATCAGCCGACACTCCTATGGGAGTTCCCTTGGAGATAACTAACTACCTTTCTCTTGCAGTTTTTAAGATTCTTTCCTGATCTTTAAGCTTTACCATTTTAATTATGGTGTGTCTTGGTGTGAGCTTCTTTTGGTCCATGTTGTGTGGGACTCTCTGTGCTTAAGGTTCATTTTTTAAATATAAATTTCATGAGTTGATATATTTAAAATGCTGAAAGAAACTGCTAACCAGGAATACTTTAGTTGGCAAAATTGTTCTTCAGCAATACAAGGGAAATGAAGACTTTTCCCAAACAAACAAAAGCTTAGCAAGTCTATCACCACTATAACTGACATTTTGAAAAGTGGTGAAAGTTATTCAATCAGTAATGAAAAGATGCTAAATGACAATAAACACCACAACTGTGAAGGAAATTATATAGTTAGATATAGAATACTTTGATACTGCAATACAATATATTAAAAGTATTAAGTATTACAAATAACCATACCTGCAATAATTTTTAATGGATATACAATATAAATAATGAAAAGTATGACATTAAAACATAAAATGTGTGTGGGAATAACAGGGTGTCCCTTTTGTATGTGATTGAAATTAACTTGTCATCAGCTTAAAAATAAACTGGTATATATCTGTAAAATGTTTTAAGTAAGACTTAGTGTAACCACAATACCAAAATATATAGTATATACACAAAAGAATAAAAGAAAGGGATCAGGGAATTCGAGATGGAGGCAGAGTATGTGGAAGTGACACATACCTCCCCTCAGGACCAAACTAGAATCACTACTAAAATACAGAACAATCAACCTAAATAAACCAGCTGAAGACTAGCTGAACAGAAGTCTTATAACCAAGGATTTACAGAATAAGCTACATCAAGACTAGAAAGAAGAGCAGATAAGGGGAAAATGCTAGCTTGGGGAAGAATAGAGTCTTGTGAAGAGAGACTGGATTGTGTGGCTCCTAGGGGAGAGATAAAGGGGCAGCTGCCGTGGTCTCTGGGCTGAGTCACCCTCCCACTCCACAAATGCCACTTTTTTAGGGTTGAGCACTCCCTTCCATACAGCATCAGTATGGAGAAATGCAATAGCCTCACACTTTGGAGTTCATGTCCTTCAGAGGAGTCAGCTGCCTGGGTCCATGTTGTAGAGCTTAGAGGTTCAGGTAGACTCAGCAGATGCAAAGACTGAGTTGTGTGGCACTGGGGTGGGGTCTATTTTCCCAAAATTCTCACTAAAATTCTCAAAAACCTTACCAGTGCCATGCCCCCACCATGAGAGATCATCTTACCCCAACCTCTTAACTCCTAGAGGCCCTGCACTGCTGAGGTTGGGCTCTCCAGGTCTGGGTAGAATCCAGAACAGTCTGGGTAGTGTGGCTCTAGGACAGAGGGCATTTTTCCCTCGTATACCCAACTGGTACACAGCCTACCCTTTATAGGGCCAAATCTTGGTGTGTTTGAGGCTGAAAAGCTGTGTTGGCATCCCTCTGATTGCTTCCTGAGACTATACACCACCACGAAGTTCTGTGGGCACCTGGCAGGTGGCAGCAAGCCTGGTTGTACACTTGGACTTGTGCTGAATGAACTCAGACCCAGGAAGGGAACGGAGTTTGAGTATGCATCAACCTAGTAAACACTCAATCTTTCCTGGCGACTCACTGAGAAACTACATCATGCAACTCATGTACCACCAGAGGCTCTTTCAGTGACTAGACTAACAGGCAGCTGTCAGGCAGAGGCAGGTGGAGGAAGAAGGATTTCAGGGTGACTTGGGCCTTTTCTTGATCTGCCCCTGAGCACTTTGCAGATAGAAGCTGGCGTTGGTGTGCAGTTTGGCCCTCCCCATGTATGCCCAGGCCCAGCAGAGGCAGCCATAAACTATGGATTGCTCTGTAGCTCCAAACAGGTAGGTCAGGGCTAGTCACAGACAGCATGCGACATTGATCTGCACTGGAGTGTCTCCCAAGAAACCCCAGAACCAACACAGCTAGTGGATGGCTATAGACAACATCAGAGCAGGGTTCATTTAGCTCCACAAGTGGCACATCCTAAAGGAGATCTCAGCTAGCTATAGGCCCTATTGTGGCAAATTATACTTTGTGTGGTCAGCAATCACACAGAAGCTTGTACACTGTGGTCAAGGTCAGTCTTAAACATCAGCCAGCTTTAGAGTTGACCCCATGCACAAACAGGCCAACAGCCATAAAAGACTCAACTACAAAAGGAGGGCTCACATAACCTACACAAGAGACATTCCAGCAGCACCCAGCTCAGGTGATCAGGTAGACTGTGCCACTGGATCCCACAAGACACTTACTACATAAGACCATGCTACTAACACTGGAGACGTAGCTGATCTATCTAATACACAGAAAAAATACAAAACAAGGCAGTCAAATGGGGAGGCAAATAAACTTGCCCCAAATGAAAGAACAGGAGAACTCTCCAGAAAAAGGACTAAATGAAATGGAAGCAAGCAATCTACCAGATATAGAGTTCAAACAATGGTTATAAGGATTCTCAAAAAATTTAATGAGAACTTTAACAGCATGAAAAATGGTACAGAAACCATAAAAGAGAACCAGTTAGAAATGAAAAATACAATATCCGTAACAAAGAATACACTAGAAGGGATAAACAATAGGTTAGATGAAGCAGAGGATCAAATAAGTTATTTGGAGATGAGTAAGCAGAAAACACCCAATCACAGCAGCAAAAAGAAAAAAACACTTTAAAAAATAAGGATAGTTTAAGGGACCTTTGGAAACACATAACAAGCAACAACATCTGCATAATAGGGTTACCACAAGGAGAAGAAAGACAATGAGGGATTGAGAACCTATTTAAAAAAATAGTGACAGAAAATTTCCCTAAGCAGGTGAAGAAAAAAGACATACAAGTATAGGCGGTACAGGGAGTCCCAAACAAGATGAATCCAAAGAGGCCCACAGTAAGACAATCACAATTAAAATGCAAAGTTTAAAGACAAAGAGAGAACCTTAAAAGCAGCAAGAGAAAAATAGTTTCTTACAAGGGAGCTCTCATAAAACTGTCATATGATTTTTCAACAGAAACAATTCAGGCAAGAAAGAAATGGCACAAAATATTCAAAGTGATTGAAAGCAAGGATCTACAGGAAAAACTAGTTTATCCTGCAAGGCTACCATTTATAATTGAAGGAGGAATAAAGAGTTTCCAAGAAAAAGCTAAAGAAGTTCATTACTACAAAACCAGCATTACAAGAAATATTAAAGGGTTTTCCTTAAGAAAAAGAAAGAAAAAATAGTGGACATAGTTACAAAGATTAAATTGGCAATAAACACATAGTTGTCAATAGTCACTTCAAATGTAAATGAGTTAAATGCTTCAATAAAAAGGAATAAGTACCTGAATGGATAAGGGAACAAGACACATATACGCACTCTTTACAAAACACCCACCTCAGAATGAAAGATACACACAGACTAAAAGTAAGGGGATGGAGAAAGATAATCCATGCAAACAGAAATGAAAAGAAAGTTTGGGTAGCAATACTTACATCAGAAAAAAAGGACTTTGAAACAAAGGTTATAATGAAAGAAATAGTAGAACACTACATAATGATAAAAGGAAGAATACAACAAGAGGATATAACACTTGTAAACACTTATGCACCCAAATTAGGAGCACCTAAATATATAAAGCAAATCTTGATGAACATAAGGGATGATCAACAATAATACAAATATAATAGTGGATTTTTACACCTCATTGATATCAATGGATAGATCTTCTAGATAGAAAACCAATAAAGTAAAAGTGTTCTTAAATGAAACACTAGATTTAATTGATTTAATGGATTTAATGGATATTTTGAGAGCAATTTACTCTAAAGCAGCAGCAAATATCTTCTCTGATCACAACGGTTTAAAAGTAGAAGTCAATTAACAGAAAAAAGAAATGAAACAGGCACATAGAGACAAAATAACATGTGATTAAACAATGAATAAGTTAACAATGAAATCAAAGAAGAAATCAAAACATGTCTTGAGACAAATGAAAATAAAAAGAAAACAACCCTAAATTTATGGGGCACAGTGAAACCAATCCTAAGAAGAAAACTCATAGCATTACAGCCTAACTAGAGAAACAAGAAAAAATTCAAGCACAATATACTTAAAGAAACTAGAAAAATTATAAACAAAATAATCCCAAGGTGAATAGAAGAAAGGAAAGAATAAATATCAGAGCAGAAAAGTTCTGGTTATGATGGAGGCATTGGTAGATATATGTCACTCTCTTGCACAACCAAAAGTAGGATAAAAACCAATTAAAAAAAACAACAACAACCCACTAGAACTGCCAGA
>PVJD01002672.1:0-192779 GCA_004026545.1 Mormoops blainvillei | reverse complement strand
GAAAGAGAGACAGCTGTAATTGAACAACAATAAAAATATTTTAAGGAAAGAAAATAATGAATGAATATAGAAAAAACATTAGAAAAAGCATCAAGTATTTATTAGATATAAATCTGACATAAGAGTTTACCAGAGTTCACCTAAACTTGTTTTTCTTGTAAAATAATTATTGTGTCAGTCCTTGAAAAAATATTTTTTAAGTATTTGCTTATTATGAGGAAGGTAAGGACAGAGTTTTGACAGAACTCTATCAGCATGCATAGCAGTTGCTTTTAGATTACTAAGGCCTCAGTTGCAACTGAGGATTTAATTACTTGAAGAGTTTGTTTTAAAAAACAGTTCATGGGCTGTGTTCTCCAAAATTATGATTTCGTAGATCTGAGGCAGGTTTCAGGAATCTACACTGATAACAACACCCCAGTGATTCTAATAGTGGTAGAAACGTTTTGCAGTCAGTTCTGAAGTTTGCTTTGAAGTTTGTGTTTGATAAAAAAAAGAGGAGAAAGATAATACTCAAAAAATTTCATCTAAGTTTTTCAACTTTTCCCATTCAACATCACACTGATGTCTATAATTCTGTGAATAAATTTTCTTTTTAACTACTTTCTCTGGTCAGTCTTTGGAGCAAATATTTCTGAGTAGTCCTGGTCCCAAAATTTTCTTCTTGAGGCAAAGGGTAGAATATATAAAAAGTGTGGTTACTACTTTCAAACTGTAATACGCTCCAGACTGCAGAAAGGAGCACCATGCTGAAATGTTCCAAGGTGTTACTGAATGCCCTGGGGATAACATACATTCCTCTTTGTTTTTTTCAGTTTTTCATAGGCTTGTTTTTGATCCTGCTCCTTCAGGTGGCAGCAGGTATCCTAGGAGCCACTTTCAAATCTGAGGTGTGTATACAGATGATATTTGATAATTTTGGAAAAGTCTGAAAAACAGGTATACTACCTTTTGGCATGAATAATTTAATAATATTTTTAAATTTTCAGTCTGAGCAAATTCTGAATGAGACTCTCCATAAAAATGTGGAGCTATTGAGTGAAACATCCAGTAACGCAGAAGCATTCCAGAAAGCCCTGAATGAATTTCAAGAACAGGTAATTAGAATTCCTAGGTCATTTGGGGAGTTAGACATAGTTGTTCTGTGTTTACTTAATTTTTAACAGGTGGATTCCTTGAAGATTGAAAAATATCTCCATTTTTGCAGATTTTGACTGATTATTCTGTCACAATGCAATAAGAAACATCCAAGAATATTTCTATTTTTTTTCCAGCATCTTACAAAGTTCTAAAGCAGTTTAGAAGGACAGAGATTATGAACATATGTTTATGACAGGTTTAGCCTCAACTGGGACAAATCAATTATTGTTTTAATATTTATAGTCTGTTTAGGGTTTTGGGAGAGTCAGTCTCCTCTCTCTCTCTCTCTTTCTCTCTCTTTCTTTCTCTCTGTTGCCATGACCACTCCCTTTCTCATTAAAATAATTATAGCACTACTTACTAGGTACCAGGCTTTACATTTAGTAGCTCATTTAAATCTCAAACAACTCTATGAGGTGGTTAATACAATTATCCTCATTATCCCCATTTGACAGATGAGGAGATTAGGGCTTAGAGAGGTCTGACAGCTAGCAAATGATGGGGTTGGAATTTGAACCTGGATCTGACTAATGAACCCTTTTTAATAAGTACACTAACTCCCCATTAGTTCGTTAGTTAGTTAGCTTATTTATTTATTTATTTAGACTGCTTCACTATCTTTAGGGAAAAGTCAAAACTTGGGCAGGCACTGAAGGTATTCTGCTGTCTGGCTCCTACCTAATATTTTAAATTTCTGAAACATGGTTCCATAATGCAAACACTCTAGTCCAACCAGGTTCTTCTACTCAGGATGCCTTAAACAATTCCACCTTTCTTCCCTTGCATTATCCCCCATCTTTGGAATGTACTTACTACTTTTCTCTTTCTTTCCAAATATTACATGTACTTTGAAGCTTGACTGAAATATTACTTACTCTGTGGAACTCCTTCCAACCACACCTTCCCACTTATATCTAAGTTTGATAATTAGCACGTTCTTTCTTAAGTTGAAACAAAATCTTCCTCCCTAGAATTTGTATCATTTAGTGCTAGCTCTTCCTTCTGGAGTTAAAAAAAAAAAATCTACTGATGGCTCTATATACTACAACTTTTTCTTTGAAAACATCCTTTCTTTAGCTATTTATCAGATGACATTTTTTTTTTTTCCTCAGAGCATTACCCAGTTCCCATTTGGATAGACCCCAGATTGTAAAAAATCTGCCTAAAACATCATTTCCAAGAGCCAAAACCTGGTATGTGTCAGTCCTTGTTTAACTCTGGGTTGTACTTTACCTAGCCGCCCCATAGCTGCATCCCTTGATCCTCTCTCCTCCGATCATTCCCACTCTGAGGCCCAGATTAATACAGATTTAAAGCAGGAAGAATTTAGGCAACTCAGTTCCTCCGCTGGGTGGGACTGAGTGTCCTTGGCTCTCCCTGGTAGCTGACCTGGAACCAAATGTACTACAGGTAAACATTGCATCTCTGGGTTAGGTCCTAAGTCACACTTGCACACATTGTTCTGGTCCCAGGTTCCAGTGCCAACAGTGGAGCTCTAAATGTTCTGTTTGTTGCAGTACAATTCTGAATTGCTTTCATTCTTATATACTGATCCTATATCTGAAGTTGCTTGTGTTCACTGGACCATATTCTTTTTCTCTTTCTGTTATCCACTGGGGCTCCCTCCCTCCCTTCCTTCCTTCTTTCCTCTCTTTCTGCTTCTTTGGAAAAAAAAATCCTACCTCAAACTCTGCCTGACTGACCTGGGGCTCTACCACACATGGACAGAAGTTCTAGAAACCAAGTAGCTTTCTGTTTTGATTTCTGGGAATCCCCACACAATTCCTTGCTAACATACTAGCAGAATGTGCCCCCTTAGATTCTTGGTGATGACCGTCTAGAGATTGTTGTCTTATTCCCTGCACAGCGCCTTGTTCATCTAGCTCTTATAACTCTTTTAACAAGTTCTGACCAAATTTTTCCCCAGCTGCTCCCACATCTGATCTGGTGACCAGATATCATGCCAAGTTTAGCCTTTCTACCTCCCTCCTAGTCTTCCATAAGTGCGTCTCTATCTATACCTCCCCAAGGAGTCCTGGGGTATATAGTGGACTGATCTGTGAGTGCATGTAGTGGGATTTATATTCTTTTTGGTCTGCAGTATATATTTCAGTGAATACTGTTCAAGATTATTTAATAAGAAAGAGTGAACAATTAATGATATCTACCATAGGAACAGGAAAGGAGGATATTTCAAGATAGTTCTCTTTGCTAGCATTGATTGAACTTGGGGCCAAATGAAATCTCCAGTTCTTTGTCATACAAATGCTTGCTGAGTTATATACAGGATGAGGCAAGAGTAGGTTTACAGTTGTTTATATGGAAAATAATACAATAATTAATAAAAACAAGAATAAACTGTGTTTCGAGTACTTACAACCATAAACCTACTTTTGCCCCACCCTGTATTTGTACAGTCGAGTCTTTGAGCCAAAGGTACAAGACTTTATATCTACCTCAGTTAAATTTGCTAGTTTTAGTCCATTGTTTGAACTCTCTTTGGAACTCGATTCTGTCCTCCAGTGTATTAATCATCACCCCCAGTTCTATATTAGCTACCAAGAAGCAAAGATACTTTCCATATCTTTATCTAAACCGTCGATGCCGATGTTGACAAGGTCACATGCAGTGAGAGCATAATGGAGTTAACATCAACTGCAAAACAGGAGTGGCAGTGACAGCTGACACATACTGAGTGCTTTCCACAAGCCAGCCGCTGGGTTAAGCACTTCATATTGTCACATGGGTTTTCTCATTTTTATCTTGACAACAAATTTATAAATTGATACTATTATTAGCAACTATTATTATCTGTATTTTATAGATGAGGAAACTGGCACAGAGAGCTTTAAGTAATGTGGGTAATGTGGTCACCCAGTAAGTGAATGAATGCTCTTTTCATATCCTGGCATTGAAATGCATCTGAGCCTGGAAAACCACCCACTGCTCCATTTTCTTCAGCCATTTTGCTCTACCTTCCTGCATGAAGAGGTTTCTCCTATTCCTCTGGAGCAAACAGGATGAAATGAGGGATAATTATATCTCTCTTTCCTCTAATAACATATGCCACATACTCTGAGTCATTGGGCTTATCACTTCCTTGTTTGTCTTCCCCAACCAGAGCTGCAAATTCCCCTCAGTGTTTCCCCAGGCTTTGGTTTATTCTGGACTTTAACCTTTCTGACATTATCCTGAGAGTTTCAGCTCTCATTTGTACCCCTTTCCTTCTTGTGCAGATGTCCATGTAGAATTTAATCCTGTGGGAGGCCCACTGAACATCTTCTTTGGCTTTTGAGAGGCCTCTCAGCCTTTTTCTCTTAGCCTCCAAAAGTGATCAAAGATCATGAGCTAGAAATTTCATTTTTAAAGCCTCTCATCTCCCCTGAGCAAAAGCTCCTTTCAGAGCTCTTGACTCTCTGGTGAACTCTTTGGGAGATTCTTTCCGAAAATCTAAGATAAGTAGATCTGGTTCTGCTCCTCTTTTTGTCATTAAAAAGTACAAGGTGAGTTTTTCGTCTTCTCTCCAAGTTCCCCAGACTTTTGCTCCTGCAGCCTGTTTTTTCTTCTTTAATATTAAGACCAAAAAGGAATAGTCCTTCATTTTTGCTTCTACATTCAGAGAGGTAGGTGAAAATACACAATATTTTAATATAAGAAACATCTTGATAATGGTTTCAGGAGAATATAATTCAATGTATTGACAGTGTTTTTATCTTCTTTAGTGCTTGCTTTTCATGTTTATTTTTCATCTAACAGTTTAAATGCTGTGGTTTGGTCAATGGAGCTGCTGACTGGGGACAAAATTTTGAAAAATATTCCAAGTCATGTGAATGTCCAGATTCACAAGTTGCTTCTTGTGTAATGTATGAAAACAAATATGTTTACAAACAGGTAAGAACAAATCAAGTCTGGCACAGTAAGTGGTTCTTCATTGTCTTCTGCAGTGAAAGTCTTTAAAAGAATTAAATTGCAGCATTTATAATGGGAATCATGATATAAAGGTCCCCGGAATTTCCCAAATAAAAAGAAGTCCTTATTTAAAGATAAAAGCTAATATAAAAAGATGAAAGTATTTCATTCTTCTATGAGTCTGGCATTATTTAAACACAACTCTAATAGATCAAAGTAGCATTATGCTGCAAGGGGAGGTGAAGTGCAAACTAACAGATAAAAGTTTATTTTGTCCTCTCTTTGGTGACTTTAATCATTATTCTCCTCTATTTTTTTTCTATTTTCTCATAAGTTTTAGAAATCTATATTTTCAGTTTAATTTTAAAATTAAAAATTTTTTTTTCTAATCAAAGATTCCTTTTCTCAAGTAATTGTATAGGTATAAAGAAAGGCCCTGGTTTTTAGGGGTTTCAGCTCTGGATATTAAGTTTACTTACTAATTTGTCTAATCAGTGCTCCAATTTAAACATTGCCTCAGACTTTTAAAATCAATTGAAAAAACTGGGTTTATCGTTTATGTGTTGTAGATGTCGTATTTATTATGTTACTTGTGGATGGCAATGTGTGAATGTCACATTTCTTATCACTTAATTCACCAAATATTTATAATGGGAATCATGATACAAAAGTCCCAGGAATTTCCCACTTCCTGTGTGCCAGACCCCCTACCAGCCCCTGGCATTCAATTTCTGATTAGGGCACAGTGTCTGCACTCATGGAGCTGATGCTCAAAGAGAGACAAGAGAAAGATAACTGGGCAACTTCAGTCCAATGAACTATTGGCATTTCTTGGATAGGAGCAGGCACAGGTGTTATGGGAACCCATCTAACTCAGTTGTCAGGGTTCGAGGTATAGCTTCCTAGAGGGTATGATATCTGTCTGTTACTACAGGGTTTTATATAATTTGTTCCTCTTGCCTGAAAGGAATATGTACAAAAATTACAATTACTATTAATGTTTCATTTATTTGCTGTTATACTTCAATGCCTATTTTGTGTCAGACGGACCTTTCCTAGAATCAGACATGCTTCTGGATCCTCTAGGAGATTATAGACTAGTTGGGAGGGAGACCTCTAACAGCTATTATAATTCAATAAATTGCCTTCTGTAATACCTTAAGATTATATTCAATCTAGCATTGGCCTAGCAATGGCTACTGAGGTTAATTGTATATCAGGAAACAGAAAGTATCTCAGGAGAAACATGCTCCCAGCTGACTCATGTCCCTTTTACTACTATCATCAGAGTTAAGAAGGCTCTGTTCTGAAGGGCAATTGCTGTTTCCAATACTTAAAGTAACATGTTGGGGAGGAGTTATCTGTCAGAATACAGAGCTACCGTGTCCTTCATTGTCCAAGTAATATCAGTAAAAAAAAATTGTGTTCTTACTTTTTTATATTCCTCCCTGTTCCCTTCCTCCTTGCCTAATTTTAGTGGCATGACAGCCACAAGGAAGAGGGAAATAAATATGGTGTAAATAAATGTATTTTCTACTTAGGACAGTAAGGAAATTAGTAAACTCAATTGCAGATTGCTGTCTCCTGGTAAAGATTCAATGCAAAGATTTTCTTCCTCAGGGTACATTTTGAAAATCTCTACCATTATCCTAGAAATAATAGACATTCCCTCCAAATTCACACATAATTCAGCTGAATACAGGCTGATAGTTGCACCAGTTTCCCAAAAGGAAAGTCATAAATTCATAAAATACTTCCACCTGCCTTGTGTTATTTGCAAGAAGTCTGGAAAAATAAGAAAACTGAAATGGCCATAATTTGTTTCCTTTTCCCCTCCTCCTTTTTGACAAGACAAGCTGGTTATCTAGAAGAAAAGTGGGGAGAAAACTCCTCAAGCATAACAAATATTACTCAGTAGATCATCAGTCTCATAGTTAACACTAAATAATATAATAATTTCTTCCAGTGTTTACTGCTTTGGATTAGACAAGAATGGAGAAACCCATTCAGGAATGAAGAGAAAAAGATGGCTTTACTAAGCCTTATGGAGAACTTATATTTTATTTAACAAATAGCAGTATTTTGTTAGCCCTTTGCACGTATAAGACTATAATGGGGATGACATATTTTCTGGCCATACAGACCATAGAACTATTACATTGTGTAGTATTGTTAATTTTTAAAGTTATTCATATAATTTATAATTTTTGGTTTTTAGGTTGGTCTAAAATGTTTTAAGCTTGGAATTGCATGCCAGTTTGAGTAAATTTCAAAATAATGTGGTAGAGAGGTAACTTTCCAAATTCTCTTTTTTATCTAAATTAAGGATTAATAGTGGACATATGATTTTCTATTTTTATTTTTAAGGTAAAAATAAACCTGATACATATTAGAAAGGGATTTTTGAAAAACCTTGTTGTAAAAATGAAAATGTTCACGATG
Source organism: Mormoops blainvillei (assembly GCA_004026545.1). NCBI lineage: Eukaryota > Metazoa > Chordata > Mammalia > Chiroptera > Mormoopidae > Mormoops > Mormoops blainvillei. The sequence continues at coordinate 185,288 of PVJD01002672.1, read as the reverse complement.
GTTAGCTGAAACCCCAACCAGGGAACATTGCCATAGATTACGGGCCTAAAAAAACACAGGCAAGGTGATAACAGCTCCAAAATTGTAAATTAAGATAAAATTATTATTTATAACTAAAGATCTCTAGATTTAGCAATGATATCGTTGAAGCAAAATTCTCCCCTTAAGTGCTTTCTGATATATGAACAAACCTCGGTTACAACCTTTCAGAGGGCAGAGGAGCCTGAAGTGGAGGAAATAATCCAATTCCTTTTCGTTGACTGTGTTTCTTGGTAACAATGTAAAAATACCAACCCAATGGGAAAAAAACGTAATTTAAATACTATAGTCAAAATTTGATTAAAGGTAACTTTTTATGTTTTCTTTTAACAGCCATGCATTTCTTTTATAAAAGACTTACTTAAAAAACATATTATCGTAATTATTGGAATAGCATTTGGACTGGCGGTTATTGAGGTACAGTATATTCTTTCATTATTGATTCTTTGTATATTCCCTTGCTTGTACATTAATTCTTCTCACACACATTTATGATGAGCCAAGTAAAAACCAGGTGCTTCAGAAAAACACAGGGTACCAAGTGCCCAAAGTCCAGCATCGCCCTCTATCAATCCTGGGTTTGAGGAGGGGATTACAATCTTATGAATGGAGCAGAGCTAAGCCCATTATTTCTGAGTGATCTCTCCCCTGGGAAATAAAAATTGAATTGATTCCCATATTGTTCTTAGTCCCAGATGTCTTTTACCCACTGAAAACTAGTACAAGAGTTAAAGTTAGGAGAAGGAGCTCCAGACAAATCCAAAACACCACCTTTACATTTTCTTATATCTCTTCCTGATTTTGAAACAGAAAATAAAAACTGAACTCCAGAGTGTGGGGGGCTGTTCTTCTGTATTCCATTCTATAGAAATCTAACACGTTCAAAAACTCAAAACAGTTGCCTTTGATTTTCTCACTGCAAGGACTATGAACTCACTTGGGGAAGTTTTTAAGGAAGAGGTTCTTGAGGTTTATGTATTTGCTCTCATCAATTTCATTATTGATGTTGATGGACTTTCTTGGCATTTTTTAAAAAGAACCTGAATGATTCTTTTTACACAATCTAAAAATCTTTGCCAAAAAGATGAAATAAAACTATTTTAGAAAAGCATTTTTGGAATAAACGTAGATCTTGGGGAATTTAGATATCAAGTGAGTCAAACTCACTCACAGCCTGTTCAGGTCATTGGCAAGAATCCTAACGATGTGTGGGGTGTCTTTTCGTTAACGCCTCTGAGGGCCGGTTAGCTCAGCTGAGTGGCCACTGCTTCACTCCCATGGAATGCTAGACAGTGCACTCCTTGAGATTTCTGGTAGCTTCTTACTTCTTACTTGTGCCACATCACTTCCAGAAAGGAATTTTAAGAGGGATTGAAGCAATTTAGTGTTCTAAGTGGTCACTTAAGTTACTGGTAGAATTACCCAGCCAACCATTAGAACCAGCAGTAATTGGGGATGTTGAGTATTACTTCGTGGTAGCCAAGAATAGGTCTAAATATGAAGCATTCTCTGCTGGAAACATGGCTGTCTTTCTTTATGTCTGATGTGTGATCAATGTTGAATGGTGCTGTGTATCAAGCCTATTTCTCCAATTCTGCCTTTTGTGAAATGTCCTTTATTTCTCTGCTTTGTATTCTGAGTTAATGCTAATTTAGAAATAGGTGCTAGAGGCCATAGAGGTGAGTGAGGAACCACACACATGTATACTCATACATTTATCAACATAAATCACATACCGCCTGGTGCCAGGGTAGACTTTAAATGGATGATTGAAAGGGCAGGCTTTAAATGAAGTATTCAGTGTAAGTGTCAAATTGACTATGACTGGCTACAACCCACAGATGCTTTTAAGAAGCTTCTCAAAAGGGAAACCATAGAAAATAAGAACATAATTAACTGGGAGGATTGATATCTTTCATATCATAATTAAAGGCATTGCCAAGAATCTAAATACATCTAATACAAAGTAAGAGTACAAGAGAAGTAACGTATTCTATGAAATTGGTATATCCGTGTGTTGTTACATATTTAGATATTTTATTGGTGGTTCTAAAGATATGATTAGGGAAATGCTTTAATAAAAACCTTTTTTTATAGGTGTGGAATTTATGTATGTTAATATCATAAAGTATAACATTTTTTAATTATGCCAAGTAAGTGTGATTTCTAGACTATATGTAGGCACGACAGTGTGTTTAAAGAATGGTAGCTTTGAAAACAGTCTTCTGATATTCAATTTATAAAAATGTATCCAAAATAATGTACATTAGTTTGCTTTATAGTCATTAATCCTAGTTGCCTAATACTTAGGCTCATTTTGAAGGCTTAACACTTAGACCTTGTTTCCCAAATTCAAGAAAACACAAAGACTCATAGAAAGGCAGAAATTCCTCTAATAAATATTTTTAAGAAGAAAACAGGGGCAAATATCTCCATGCAGAAAATACATTCAAACTATCTCCATACAAAATAATATGAAAAAATTATCCTCCAACATTTAAACCTTTGGCATGAGCCTGTTCAGGAAGAGGCTCTCATGGCGTGGGCCAGTCGTTATTTTCAAGACTCTGCTAAGACCACATACCTGAATGATTCTTCTTAGACAGGACGCTGTGAATCTATGCAAAATGCTTGATTTTGTAAAAAAGATTTATTTATAGACATTTTTGGAGTTCTCATTATTCCAAGTTAAAAAAAATCAGACTATCCTATCTCGCCTTATTTGACTATAGCAACTTGCACAAAAAATGATCAACACTTTCTCTTCTCCTTTCAGCTGAAGGGCAAAGAAAGCCACTGACACTGATAGTCCTAACCATGTAGGATAAAAGTTATCCTGACAGGATCCCAGGAATAGCACAGTTAATAGAGAGAAAAATGATAATTTTACATTTTTTAGACTGCTCTCAAATATGGGAACTCATGCATGTTACTTATTGCAAGTTTATCCTGAATATTTTGAATGAATCTTTTTAATTACTTGCTATTTTTATGAACAACGATAAATTTTCTTTTCAGAGGCATCGAGGTGCAAGAAAGTGGGCTGTTAGCTATCTAGTCTGCTGATAGATGGTGGGCTTCTATTTCAAGAATGTGACAGTGAAAGATGATAGTTGTCTAGTCCCAGTATTTTGACCATTTTCTTTATTCTTTCCTGATATTTGTCTCCCAGATTTGAGGCTGGAGACCCAGTCAAAAAGACTAAATTTCAAGGCCTTTTGAAGTCAATCTAAAAGACTGGCTTTGAGAACACTCCAAAAATCATTATTTTTGCAGAGTATTGATGTTTACTTTCTTTTTTTTTTTTAAAGAAGACAAATATTGGGCAGTACTCATTTGAAATGCATCTTCAGAAAAGAATTACTAAGCAGGATGTCTCAAGACAGTAAGGGTATGTGAGATGACTCAGCATAAACGGCAGCTCGCCCTCCTCCTGCCTCCCCTCAAGGCAGGCTGGTGGGGAGGAAACTTTGGTTTTGTAACACACACCAGCCTCTCTGTATCAAAGCCACAGCCTGCAAGTCACCAACTGCAAAGACAGTAAGGGCAAGTGTTAGCGTCCTTCGCTCTCAGTAGAGCCACTTAATGAGCTGGAAACTATGCTCCAGATTTTCAGCTCTGTTTTTTCGCTTCCATGGAAATTTCTGAATTGAGCTTATTCTCCATAGGTTTAGAAGTTTTTAAAGAAAAAAGTTACTTTTTTTCATTCCTCTCGGCAATGCCTTACTATGGCTAGAGAAATTCTAGACTCCTTGATGTTCATACAGGTGGTCTAAAGCAGATGGTCATACTCTTTTCTGGAAGCAGTGGGTATATTGAGCGGCCAGAGGCCCGAGGTCCCCTGAGCTCTAGGGCAGACACCCCCCGGGGGGGTGTGTGTCCAGGGGGTGGATGCTCTGTGGCAGCTGCCACTGAACAACCAAATAGGGCAGGTTAGAGGTGGATTGGCCAGCTGAAACCCTGATTAAGACACAGAATACTCAGAGAGCTTTCTCAATGCTCTTTTGTCCCACGAGAGTCTCTGATTTCCCACGAAGAGAGATAGGTAACTTAGATGAATAAGATTAAGACTGTCAATAACCAGAATCTTTTCCTATGTCATGTTCTTTCTGTCTGTTTATAAGGTCTCTGGCATTTTCCCTTGAGTTCCATGTTAACGCTATTATTTTATTTTCTAGATACTTGGTCTGATATTTTCCATGGTCCTGTTCTGCCAGATTGGGAACAAATGAATCTGTGGCTGTGTCGAACTACCATCAGTCAAACTCCTTTAAAATTGTGCTGTGGCTTTGTGACTAAATCTATGAGTGCTGCATGTGTCAGGAGCAGCCGTCCCGCCCAAATTTCTCATTTAGCTAGACTGTATCCTCCAGGCATGTTGAACATATTTAGGATTTTAGTAATATTAGGAAAGTGATATGAATGTACATTTTTACTCAAAATAAAAGTAACTTTCTGTATGTTGGTGCTTTTTTCGTGTGTCTGATCACTATGTTCAGGTGGTGCCCTGCTGAAAACCTTCATCCGGAGCCACCCAGTGGACCAGTCTTCATCTCTGAGTGACCGTTAGTTAAGGCAGCACACCTAGGCTTTTCAGAAGCAACACTTGGCTTTGTGTGGCCTGTCACCCATTAGTGATAAGGTTAAATTAAGCCCCAGTTGAAAGACTGAGAGTGGCCCAGCACTTTCAATTTATGCCAACGCCTACTAATGGTGTCTCTTGTTCCTCTCTACCTACCAGGGGGACAAGAAGACATGAATGCCATCTTTTCAGCCACTAAATCTTTAGTTCCTCTCTGGACCTTCCTCTGGAACACGGAGTAGCTTCTATCTTTCTCGTTCTCACAGACATTTTTACATTTTACCTTTTGTTGAGGTATAGTGTACACATAATAAAGTGAACACATCTTAACTATACACCTACATAAGGACTCTGCAGACCAAGATACAGGGCACTCCCAGCACTCCGGCACGCCCCGGCGGTGTGCTGGGGCTGGCTCACCCCGACCTGCCAGAGCAGACTGTATGCAGATTTATCTCTTCCCAACTCTGTGCTCAGTGACATCACCTTGCTGGCTTGGAATCCACCATGGCGGAGTATTTACACCATGGAAACTGGCAAATGATATAAAACCAGGGATTTTGTGGGTTTGTTTTTTGTTTTGTTTTTTCCTGAGAACTGGTTGTTAAACACCTACTACTCTACCACTGCTCTTGTCGGCAAAAACTTCCCCAAAGATAGCCACCCTTCTGAATTTTATGACCACAGATTCACTTTGCCTATTCTTTAACTTCCTATAAATGGGATAGTAAAATAGGGACCCTGGCTTCTTTTTCCACAACATTTTGTTTGCGAGAGTCACCTATATGGTTGCATACAACCGAAGTTAATTCTCATCACTACGTAGTAGTTCCTTATATGGATACATATCACAATGTACTTACCCATCCTCCTGTTCATGAGCAGTGGGCTTGCTTCCAGTTTGGCCTTATTATGAATAAAGCTGCTAAAAAAATTCTTTTATGTCTCTAAGTATGTATATGTACTCATTTCCGGGCAGGTATGCAGAAGTGGAATTGCTTTGTATCCATAGCTTCAATAGATTCTGTCCAGAACTTTTCTAAAGTGGTTGCGCTAATCTGTACTCATGCTGGGAAAGTATTATAGACTCAGTTTCCTCCTCTGAGGAGGAGAAGAAGAAAGGCAGCCATTGTCAAGTAGTCAGAATGACCGGTGAGGCGTGGAAAACTTGGGGGAGTCCTGGCTAGGTCAGACAGCCCAATTGCGCTCCTCTACTGATGACGAAGTAACTGTCTTTCTCTGAGCATATCGTCTCCCAGAAACCATACCAAAAACTGTACTTTTATTATCTTGCTTTTTCCTACCACATCCTTATGAGTAAATACTATTTATTATTATTCTCATTTTGCTGGTGAGAAATAGAGAATTAGAGCTCTAAGCCCAGAGCCAAACTATTAATAATTGATGACACTGAGATTCAAACCTTGACAATTGTCTCCCAAACCCTGGCTGACGACCTTGCTCTATTTGGCTTTCCCATAATATGTCTATTAATCAATTTGCCATATTTTATTATAATTACCTACAATCCTTAAAGACATTGTTTGTTATTTCTCATTATGTCACCAGTACCTATTAAAGTGCTTGGCATATAATAGGCACTCAATAAATTGTAGTTAAAAAGAATACCTAGATTTACTGAGAGATTATTATATGCCTCAAAATATTCTAAGCCCTTAGCATAGGGCAGCTCCTTTAATCCAGAATGTACTTCTTAGGTAACTACTATTATTAGACCCAGTTTTCAGATGAGGAAACCAGGGTCCAATGAGGTTAACTAACTCTTTGTAGGCGAAGCAACCAGCTAAGTGGGGGTGTTGTGATTCAGTTTAAGTGACTGAAAACCTGTGTTGCTTATGTCATATCATTTTACCCTGTTTTACAGTGTATTGGGAGAAATAGATCAGGAAATGAATATGGAGGTGCACATACTGGGATAATTTATGGTAACATTTTCATGGTATCAATGATATAAAGAATTATGCCATCCAGGATAGGCAGGAAAACAAAAACTATCTATTTAAATAATGGAACTATAATACAGGGAATTGCAGTATGAGACAGCTTGGGCTGCCATAACAAAACCCTGTCATCTAGGGGGCTTAACCAACAGAAATGAATTTTCTTATAGTTCTGAGGCTGGAAATCCAAGCTCAGAGTGCTGGCAGATTCCGTCCCTGGTGAGAGCTCTCTTTTTAGCTCACTGAGGGACTACCTTCTTGTGTATCCTCACGTGGTACAGACAGAATGAAGGAGCTCCTGGGCTCTTATAAAAACTCTAATCCTATTGGATCAGGGTTTCACCCTTAAGATATCATTTACCCTTAATTATTTCCTGACTCCAAATACCCTGAAGATTAGGACCTAAATATGAATTTGGGGAGGAAGGGACAAAATTCAGTTCATAAGTAATGCTTATACAGATGACAGAAGAAGCCAAAGTGTATAGCAAGGTAAACCAGAAATTAGCAATAGTAAGAAGTTGCTACCACCCTTAGGACAGGAAAGACACAATTGATGTAACCACAGCCCAAGATCCAAGGCCACCTGGTAGAACCCATGGCCAGGACCACGGGGAAGATTGTCAGAACAGAGAAAGGGAGAAGTGTCTTGGTTCATTCCCTCTTGTCCACTCCAACCTTTTACCAGTACCTCCCATTGGCTGAAATCACCTAGAAACCAGAAAACAAGGGATCCTGCACAATGTAGTTTCCTCTCACACAAAATTAAGCTGAGAATGGCAAGGACTGGGCAGAACAGGCAGGGGAGACCATCACACATTTAAAGAGCAAACACACAGGTGCTGAACTTTTTTATTAAAGGGCATGAAATTGTAGAAAGTGTAACAGATTTAACATTCTTATGAGAAATGGTACAAAGTTTGCAGGGTTCCTTCTGTTTTGATAAAAATTCAAATCATTTTAGGGATAAAGATAAACTTTTAGGGCTGCTGTTCTTAACTGGGAGACATTTGCCTCTCAGAGGATTTTTGGCAATGTTTGGAGACATTTTTGTTGTCACAACTGGTGTGGATGTTACTGGTCTTTAGTGGGGAGAGGCCAGGGATGCTACTAAACATCCTACGATGCCTAGGAACGTGCCCTTATAACAGAGAATTACAGGGTCCAAAATGCCCATAGTGCTGTGCTTGTGAAGTCCTGCTTTAGAGAATCACATCTGAATAACAAAATATCCTCTTGCCAGGGAGCAATAAAGTGCTTGTTATCATGGAAAGTGAACTGGATTGGAGTCAGGAGTCATTTTAGGCCAGGCTCCTAACTTGATGGCTTTGTAATCTTCGCAAGTCACTTAGGTTTCATCAACTCCAAAAGAGAAATTTTATCTAGAAGAAATTTATTTGCTTGTGATAGTTCATTGAAGTTTTAATTTTGATCTTTGGTCCTGAAGGTGATTATGAGGGAAACTTTTACTCTCTTGAAGGATATTAAAATCAGATCTAAGAATAAGCTCATATTTATTTTCATGCTTCCCAGAACAAACCACAATATTAAAAAACATTACATTTTATTAAATTACTTAAGAACATAGCAAAAGCAAAATAAGAAGGAACTATGACCAAATGTTAACTCACTGTAGGTAGATATGTTTCTTCTAATTAAAAGAAATATAGAAATTATCTCCATTATGTTTAACATTGTACAATTGCACCCAGAAATATAAAGTATATACTGAATTTTGACAAATGCTCCTCAGGTCTGCTCATTCCTCTGCTTTCCTGTGGCTACCATCCTATCTGATCTCTCACAATCCCTCCTGAGGTAGAAATAACTAATGGTCTATTCAATATCCTTTCTTTCTTTGTCTGCCTTACTGATATACGCTTGATTTTGTTGGAGAATAATGAACCCAACGAAAACATTTTATTTCCCACCACCTACTGTGGTGAAACTCCTCTTTAACATGCTTAGCAAACACACAAGGAACACACGTAATTTGTGAGTGTTTCTTGTCTTCCACAGCAGCAGCTGCTCCCATTTTAAATTAATCTTTCAATGGCATAAGAGCATCTTGTGACTAAGTTTATTGGACCCCACACAGAACATTGAAGTAGAATTTTATCATAATTGATAAAAGAGACGCCCTTTGATGCCTGTAATCAAAACTGGAGATGAGTTGCATAATCTGAACTGTGCACTGTTGAAAAAAATGTAACTTCTTCACTACCCTAGACTGGAAAGGACACTGAGATGGCTGTGTTGGGTGATAATAAAAACCATTCCTAAGGATCTTCTTTGGAGAGTGAGTTCTGTGCTGGACAATGGGCCACTTGCAAAGGCGGGTTATTATTCCAAAATGCCTCAAGGTCTTTTTCTGGACTCTCTTGTTCTATCCTTGGACCAGTACCGTGCTGTTGAACAGTATAAAACTTGATATAAAATAGAATAAGCTGTCTCACTTTGTTGTTAAGTGCTGTGGCTATTGTCTGCCCTCATGTTTCTGTAGAAATTTTATAAGTAGCTTGTCAGTTTGCGCGCGCACACATGCACACACACATACGCACTCCTAGAATTTTTATTGAGGTTGCTTTCAATCTATAGCTTACATCTTTATGACATTGAGTCTCCTCATCCATGGTATACCTATCCACTTATTTCATTCTCTTTAATTTCTTTTAGAACATTTCTGTCAGAAAACTTTCAATTGTTTTGCTTGAATTAACAAGTAAGTTTAGCAACGTTGCTGGGTTCAAGGTCATCGCATGCAAAATTGTTCTTCTGTATATCAGCCACAAAAAAATACAAATTGGAATTTCAAAAAAGTCATTTACAAGGAATCATGAAATGTCAAATAGTTAATAATAAATCCAATGAATAATTGTAAGACTTTAATCATAAAATTCATAAAATATTCTTAAGAGAAATTAATGTATATATAGAAATATAATTATTGTGTGTTGATTTTGAATCCAGTAAGCTTGCTAAACCTACTAATTAATTTTAATAATTTACCTGTAGATTATATTATTAAGTATTTTCTATCTATACCACTGTGTCCTTGGCTAATAATAGTTTGATTTTTTCCTTTCCAATATTTATACATTTTTTCTTGATTTATTGCATTGACTAAGACATTTAGTACAATGTTGAATGGAAGCGATATATTCTATGGGTGTGCAATGGAGACATACAGATTATATATACACACATACACACACACATGCATATTACAATTAGGGTATATGCTAGTTTTATTAAAGCCAAAATTTTACTAACATTCAGTGTAAGGCTAGGGACATATGTAAAGAAAAAGCCATTTTCAGTAACCTTATTGATTAGATGGTTCATAAGTCTGGAAGAACAAAGAAATTTGGAGGAAGGGCTCGGGCGGAATGAAATAGGAACTAACGTCATTGGGGTGGTGACAGAGGCCAGCTCCCCAAACATAAATTTTTCCCCAAGGAAAATGGTAATGGGCATTGGACTGAAGAGAAACAGATGGCCCTTAAACACATTTATATTTTATATTAGCGAAATCCACATTTCTCATTATGTGAGCATTCAGCCACTTGGAAAGCAGTGTGAGTAGGAACATGACTTTTGGAATAAAAAAATCTGGGTTTAAATTCCAGCTCCATCATTGTGTAACCACAGGCAAGCTGCTGAATCTGTTCAAAGCTCAGTTCCTCACCTGTAAATTGAGGACAATGATTCACATCTATCGGTATCACTATAAGGAGGAAATGAGATAACATAGTATGTTACTGGTTATAGAAAAATGTACAATAAATGTTAATTTCCTTCTCCTTTTTGGTTTGAATTCTTTATCTTGTGTTGCTGTGTAATACTTTTGACATATTAAACCATATACTTTATCTTGATCTTTCCCTCTTTCTTGTTTCCCCACCACCCTTAAACTTCCACATTGTTCAAGCAATAGTAGGGACCCTGGAGAAGGAAGGGATAGAATGGGAAGCGCTAATCCGCAGTGCTTCTAACATTTACATTTGAGAGCTTAAAACTTTAAGGCAGACGTCTTAAACTCATGGGTTCTGGGTTGCATTTGCTTTCAGATGTGCTTTGTATTGCTTCACAGTGCATAAAATGTTTTAAATAGGTCCTGGCACCTAAAAATTGGGATACTTAACATAAGACTCTGGGAAATCTGGCGCAGCTGGATCTGTATTTTCTCAAGGAGGAATTGGCTAGAGGTCTGCAATGCCTGTCCCTTGAATGGGCTGCTAGGACTCCAGTTGGGCATAACCACCATGGGTCTATGCCATGCTCTATGTAACCTGTGCAGCTGTTGTAAGCATTAAGGTTTGTGTCCTACTGGAAGATGTTTTACGAATTAGAGGAATAGCCAAATATTTGGGAGAAGCAAGGAGGAGAGACTGGGGCATCGCTGACAGCATGGTGCATCTACAGCAGGCATGGAAGTGTTCCAAAGAGCCTCATGCCCCACCTGGCACCAAAGTAACAGAAAGAACCTTGTCCTCTGCCTCTATATGGATTTGTCCCAGAAGTGGACATGAGACTGAAACAAGGTCTTTCTAATGGTACTAACTGTGCAACTGTGGGCCTTATGAACAATAATCAGATTGGTTTCTTCAACTCCCCCAACAAAGCTTGGCACTGAGGTTTTCAGAAACTTGCTCAGATTAAGTTCTACCTCTATACCCTATATATCCTCCTCCCCATAATGGGCACTTAAAATAGTTTAACTACATTTTTTTTTCCTGTTTCTGTGAGTTGAGAGTACTGGCTTCTACCCTTTTCTTGTGCTGTTTACCCACAGTGTCACCACAACTTTCCTGAAGCCTTGTTCTGTGGTTTTCACAATTCTCTTGCCTCCTGTTTCTTGTTCTTCTTCTCTATCTGTTTCTGACCCTCTCATCATTGCTCCAGCTGCCATGGTCAGACATTCATTGCGCTAGCTGCTCTCTCTATCTGCAACCTATTTTTTATTACTTAAGTTTTTCTTCTGTGGACACCATTCAAGTTTAGGATTCTCTCAACCTTCTAGTCTTGGTCTTCTTTTTATTCTACTTCTTGTTTCTTGTTGATCCTAACTATTTCTAAATCTCTAGTGAACTCTCAAGTCTTCAAAATCCATATCCCTTATCAAGACTGCCCTTCTGAGTTGCATTTTTAACTGCTAAATAGAGATACATAGCCACATCTGCTTTTCCTTCTGCCTTTTTTGATACCAATTATCAGCATTAACAAATTAGCCACCCAAGCTATGCATGTCAGAGCCACATTCAACATATCTTCATGTACCATGTCTAACTGGTCACCTCGTTTTCTTGATACTTCTGTCTTCTCTCTTCTTTCCTGCTAGTCACAGCCTCAGTTCAGGCCATCAGCATTTCTCTCTAGAATTGATGTTGTAATAATCTCTTGATGGGTTTTTTTACCCTTGTTTGTTCCCTCTTCAAATCCATTTCTCATGGTGCCATAGAAATATTTCTAAAATGCAGATATAATATTACATTACTCTCTCTCCAAATTAGAATTGACTACAGGCTTTCCATAAGAACTAATTCCACTTCTCCCAGCTTATCTCCAGACACTCCTCCATATGCACCGCATGAGTCTTTCACTTTCTGTTCTTCTGTTATCTCTTCCTGCCTTCACCGTGCCGCTCCCTGCTCCTGGGATGACCTTGGTGCTCATTTGGTCGGATCCCTTCAAGATCTGGTTCAAATATTACCTCCTCAATGAAGCTTTTCTGGATCCATCAAGACAGAATTAATTTTTCTACTCATTTTCATTTTCTCATAGCCCATATATTTAAATACCACTTATTCTGATACATTTTGGCCAGAATTTTGTTGCTTCCATTTTACTATAAGCTTCCTGAGTAGTCCTGGGGAATTTGTTCCCCAGGTCCTGGCATTACACTTAGAATATTCATTAGAGGCTCAATACGTATATGTTGTTTTTAATATCACCTGGTCCACTTGAAGAAAGGTATTCATTCTTACCTCATTGACCATCAATACACTTATTAGTAATTATAATAACAATAACAAATACATGTAGTTCTTATTGTATGTCAGGTACAACTTTAAGAAATTCACATATAGCACATTCAATTCTCACAACAGTTCTGTTACTAAAATTATTATCCTCATTTTACTGATAATGAAACTGAACCACAGGGAGGTTAAGTTGCCTAAAATTAATGGACCCAGGTTTCAAACCCAACTACCCTGGCTCCACAGCTTACATTTTTAAACCACAATTCTCTAGTACATCTCTTGGGAAAAAAAGACATTTTGTTTTAAAAATATAGTTTTGAGTTCTCTCCAGAGTAGTTGAATTATTGACGGTGACACTTGAACATCAGAGTCCCTACCCTTATACTTTGTGTACAGCCTCATCATGACATTTATCATTGTATTACACCGCTTCATTTCATGTCTCTTTCTGATTGAGAAGAATTTTGGGCAAGAAATATATCTTTTTAAACTTCATTCCTATGTATCTATAACATGATACCTGATATATGCATACCCAATCAATAATTAATGAATGAAAGTATGAGAAATAGCCCTTACATTTTTAAAGACATTAAAATTGCCACATCCATAAATTAAGGCTGATAAGTTCTAAAACTAATAACCAATTAAACTGACTCCAAGGGATACATGGAGATTGGAATATCCTGTCATTTTTCATGAGAGGCGTTTGTTTAATTACCACTTCGATTTCCTCTTTCTATTACAATGGGTGGTGAATCACAGCTATGGAATCTGTAATCAGATTTGTTTGGGATCAAATCATGACTTCACCATCTAGAAGCTGAGAGATTGTGGGATTGTCACTTTCTCTTTGCCTCATTCTTATCAAGGATAAAAAAATCCCTGTAAGACTGTCATGAGAGTGAGACACTGCATGCATGATACTTGGAACATATAGTAAAGTTATTACCCAGCAAGTGTTAGTAGCTGTAATATAATTATTATTAGCATAAGTAGAATTAACATTAAGATTTAAAAACTCACTCATGTAGTTTTGGTTTTGATTATGAAGCTTCTTTACACTTAAAAAAACTTTAAGGCCATCAGAGTCTTCATCTTCAAAGCTCTGAATTTTTGAAATGGATTTTGACACAAACTCCTCCACAAAATGATAAATCTTCTGCTTAGAAGCTCTTTCCAAGGCTGCTGTCCAGCGACATGTTAAGCAGTGGAACCAAAAAGACAGAACAGGGATAATGAGCCAGGAACTGAGCCGCATGGAATGACAGACAGTAAATGAGAGGGGGTTTAATCTGGGAATCAGCATGATGTTAAACAGCACGCAGCACGTCCAGTGGAGAGACAGCTCCGCCAGCATTGCAGGCAAGGTGAGACCCAAATAAGTCATGTCTATTTAATATAATCTGAGCATCAGTTGTGACAAAGCCAAGAGCAGTAACTAGCTGAGGCGAACATGACATTGCACCTGGCTCACGATAGCTCCAAGAGTAATTTGTGACACTATTTCAAGTGATTCCAATAGAACATGTTGTTCTCCGCAGAAATTGTGATTTTGGAAAACAGGTTAAGGTTCATGGCAAAATTTGAGATGAAAATGGTTAGGAATGTAAGAAACAAGCAAGAAATCATTGGTAAGTTTATAACTGGAAGACATAATAACTGGCTGATTGAACTTATTTTTTAATACCATAACCAAAAAATAAATGCTTACTATAGAGAGAGGCAAGTCAAGCAAACTAAGCCCAATAAGTACTCAGAATAAGATGAATAGCAAATGTGTATAATGAACATTAAGATGTGGTGAATACTTGCTGAACTGGGGAGAGCAGAGTCTCATGGTCCTGGAAGTTGGAGCCACGGGCTGTAAGCTGGGCTGTGAGCCTGGCCGTGTGTGATGCTGGCTAAACCACCAATACCTTTTTATCCTCATTAATAACCCCTCAGCGGTTTAAAATTCTGGACTTCGAAAAGTACTTTCCAAAGATCTAAAGATCTAAATATCCTTAGATAGAAAGAGCAAGTTTCAGATGGAAGAACCAACTTTCTTTCCTGGTAAGTATCCAGCCATAAAAAATCTAAAAATATCTTGGACAGAGCATATGTTTGACAAATATAAAGCAGAAATTCTATTTTTCCTACTACCCAGACTACTCTCATATGTAATTATCCTATATCTTTATGGTTAAACGGTAGCAATGTGTGTCCTGGTTAGAGAATGAGAAACTTGTATAAATATATTTTTTTAGTCAAGGGAAGGAAAACAGAAGGAACAATGTTGGAATTATGAGACCACTGAGTACAAAAAAAAAAAATCTCTGCTCATATAGTCTTTTCTGAGATTTTTGAATAAATCGCAATGTTAGATTACCTATTGTTATGAAAAAATGTTGATAAAGTATTAAAATTCCTTTTGGAACTTACCCAAACACCCTAGGAAAATGAAAGACCACATCATGTTATGAGAGGAAATTGTTGCCGGCACCAACACTTATTTAGTAGATGCCAGCTCTTTATCAGGCTCGAGGCTGGATATTTTACATACTTACTGCCAAGTCAATATCTCAGTACCAACGCCTGGATCCCCGGCATAGAAATTTTGAATTAACTGATGATCAAAATGTGCAGCTGCAGGTGGTAACCATACCCGTAGAGGAGTCCAGGGAGAATGAGCATCTGCTCCCAGTATCTTTTTTCTCCTGTGCTGTCGAATTCCATAAATTTTCTCAGGCACATTCCCTCAGAGCACCTACAATAACAAGGTCACCTTGAAACACACCCAGTGGGTTAAATATTTTCCACACCTGAGCCTGTGTATAAACCTCATAAATTCAACATTTGACTTTCCACACGTTGTCTTTCTTTTTTATTTTAGTTCTATTTTTCCACCAAATCTATTTTTTATTTGTTATACTATTACAGTGGTCCCTATTTCCCCCTGCTTTGCCCTCCCCCACCCATCCCACTCCCCACTTCCACAGACAATCCTCACACTGTTGTCCATGTCTGTGGGTCATTCAAACATATTCTTGGTCTAGTCCTTTCCCCTTCTTTCCACAGGTTCTGTCTTGGTCCTCGATTCAGAGTGGAACTTGGAACAGATACACCTCCACAAATATGGAACAACTTAAGCAACACTTATCCATTGTAGTGTTATTTGCAATAGCAAAGCATTCTTAATGACCCAAGAGTTTACGAGTGAGGGACAAGTTTGATAAACTATGGTGCACAGACTGGTGCAACTATAACAAAGAATGGGAAGGCCTGTATGAGCTGGTATGACTGATTTCCGGGCTACATTGTAAGGGAGAAAATTGATGAATATTATAGTGTGCTACTTTTGTGTGTAAGAAATAAAGATAAATAGGAATATATATGTATATAAATATATATTTGTTTATTTATTTATGCAAAAGAAAGCCAAAGAAGGATGAAACAGAAACCAGTGAAAATACTTACTCCTATAGAGGAAATATGGAAATGGCGGCGGGGGGGTAGGAATGAAGCTGAGAGCTCTCTGAGTATATTTCCTTGTAAGTATATTCTTTTGACTTTCTAATATGGTTTTGAACTATGTAAATGCTTTACATATGCAACATTAAATTTAAATGGAAAGAAAAATAAACTCTAAAATTTAACATAAATAGAAACATAGAACCTAAATGTATATAAAATGAATAACATGACCAAAGGTTTACTTCCAGTAACTTTGACATAGTACTCTGACTGTACATGGACATAAACAACAGCAAAATGCAAAGAAATACATCACTAAATAAGTGTATTGGGAGTAGTAGTATTTGCATTGACCTTTTGAAATTATTCAATATACAAGATAAAACAAATAAATATATTAACATTACTGTGAACAAAGAATTTTAGCAGTAAAGAAAAAATATACAAACATAGAGCAAAGGAAATCTGAAAACCAGTAATGGTAAATTTGAACGGCAATAGCAATATGCAATTATACTGTAAGAAAACATTTCCTAGTTCTATTCACTGCAAGGATTTAGGAATAATAATACAAGTACTATAACTCCAGTAACAAGTTTTAAATAAATGGAAGGATATGTTATGTTTGTGAATGTATCCCTTTGTCATTAAAAATCAACATTGTAAAATGTCCCTTCTTTTCAAATTGATCTACAGATTCAAAGCAATCTGAATCGAAATCTCAGTGTTTTGCTGGTTTTATATGTATTTATTTATTTTAATAGTTTATTTTTCTTGTTTTTTTCCATTAACATTTATCCCTCTATACCCTCTTCCACTTCTACCCACCTCCCCGCTCCACCATCACACACTGTTGTCCCTGTCCATGAGTCCTTTTTCTTTTTTGCTTGACCCCTCCACCCTCAATTTTTAAATTAAATATATTGGGGTGACATTGGTTAATAAAATTATATAGGTTCCAGGTGTACAATTCTATAATACATCATCTATATATCGTATTGTGTGCTCACCACCCGAGTCCGGTCTCCTTCCTTCACCATTTATCTCCCACCTGTTCACTCCTCCCCCTCCCCTTCTTTCCTTCAGGTAATCGCCATTCTTCAACCTTTTTCTAGTGGAAATTAATAGGCTGATTCTAAAATTCTGGTGGCAATATCTGGAAGAGCCAAGACAATGCTCAAAAAAAAAAAAGCTGTGTAGCTTATACTACTAGATATTAAGATTTACTATAATAATACAATAATTAAGACAGTATGATATTGGCACAAGAATAGACATATAGACCCATGACACAGAATAGAGGCCAAGAATATACCCATTTATATGAAGTCACCTGATTTATGGTGACATTCAGTGAGTGAACAGATGGTACATCAGTCAAGGTTCTGTCAAGAGCTGGAAACCACACCAGTAATTTGAACAAAGACAATTTAATATAAAATGTTATTAACTAGTAAAAGGGCAACAGAGAATCTAAGTGTAACAACTGCAGAAAGCAGAGCGCTACTACCACCCTTCTGGCTGAAGGATCAAAGAGAAAAGCTCTGGGAGCTAGAGAAAGGGCTTGCAGGGCTGACTCTCCGCTCCGAGAAGGGGTGCGCTCAGCTCTGCCTGTGCTTATGAGCTTCGGAGGGGAAGGTCTCTGGGTGCAGCTCCAGGCCCCTGAAGAGGGGCTACTGTTGCTGTAGAAGACAGAACGAACATTCTTCTGCCACTACAGGGACAAAATATTATTGAGTGCCACTCACAGAGACCACCAGCCACAGAAGCCCTCAGGAGGAGGAGGAGGAGGAATAATAATAATAATAATAATAATAATAATAATAATAATAAAAACCAACCTAGAAAACAAACAGAAAGAAACAAGTCCCTTCCTTCTGCTCCAATTTTGAAGCCTCTATCGACCTCTGTTGGTAGAGTCTCATAGTAAGCTAGCTAGCAAAGTAGAAACGTGGTTTGGGAAGTCCCAGCCCCAGCATCACAAAGCGATGTCTAGAGCTAGGTGGGTTTGGAGCTGAAAGACAACAACCTAATAACTTACACATGTAATGTTTGCAATAAATGGTATTGAAGCAACTATATTTCCATGTTGTAAAAAATGAACTTTAACCACTATTTTAAACTGTATATAAAATTAATTCAAGATGGACCATAACCTAAATCTGAAAGAAATCAAACTTCTAGAAGACAACAGGATATCTTACAGGCAAAGATTTCTTCCACAGCCTCAAAAGCCATTAACCTTAAAAGAAGTGACTGATAAAATATATTCCAATAAATTACAAACTTCTTTTTATAAAACTCTATTACTGGAAGGGTAAAATGTTAAGCCACAGACTGGGGAAAAATATGTGAAATACATGTAATGATGGAGCCAAAATAATATAATTATAAAAAGGACATAATGAGAGAAATAAAACAGTCACTAGAAATTCAGAAATTTCACTAGGCAGGTGGCATTAGGTCCTCCAGTCCTAGGAGTGGGGACTATGTTTAATTAGACTTCAGCTCAAAGGACTTGCATACAGTACAGCGGTCCCCAACCTTTTTGGCACCAGGGACCAGTTTTCCACAGACGGGGTGGGGGTGCAGGAGGCGGAGCTCAACTGAGTTTCCCTTGCTGCTGGTTCCTAACAGGCCAGAGACAGGTACTGGTCACTGGCCCAGGGCTTGGGGAACCCTGATACAGTACAAATAAGGAAGACCTTCAACTCACTGAGAGGGAAAAATGATCTAATACATAGATAAAGACTTGAAGAGGCAATCTACAAGAGTCTATCAAAATTGCCTTTAGATAAATACATCATTAATTATCAAAGAAATGTCAATTGAAGTCATAATAAGATAGCACAATTTGCTAAAATTAAGAAGACACATTAATAAGCATTGGTGAAGATGTGGAGTAACTAAAATATTCTTATGCTGATGGGGAGTATAAATGGAAACAATCACTTTGGAAAACTGTTCGATGGTTCTGAAAAAAGCTAAACATCCTACACAGGAGTGTAACGGGTACTTGTGCTTTTGTGGTTCATGATTACAGATGAGCTCAATGAACCATCGTTCGCTAATTCAGAGTAAGTCCTCTACTCTGGACACTGAAGGGATCCAAGGATTCAACGACCTGTCTCTGGAGCTCTGGGGACCAGCAGTTCTTTGCCTCTTGCAGCTCAGGTTGCTGCCGGCATTCCTTAGTTTGAGGCTGGATCACCAGTCTTCAAAGCCAACATCTTCACATTCCTCTCCGCATCACCTCCTGTGGGGGGCTGGGTGCCGAATCTCCCTCTGCCTCTCTTATAAAGACAGTACATGTGATGGCATTCAGGCTAATCTTGCAAACCGAGTCCCTAATGATTGACTGCCCACAGTCGGACGGGTAGGAGTCTAGGAGCAGAGTTTGAATTCTGACCTCCAGAACTGTAAAAGAATAAAGTTCTGTTGTTTTAAGCTAAAACAAAACTAAACTAAACTAAACAACAACAACAAAAACTATGAGAATTCTCCATGAGGCAAAATTTTACTCCTGAGTAAATTGCTAAAAGATATAAATGCTTGTGTACACCAAAAAACATATGTAAGAATGCTTATAGTAACTTAATTAATAATACTAAAAACTGTAAACAAAATCAATATCCATCAAAAGTAGAATGGATAAATAAATTTTGTTATATTCATATCATGAAATACTACACATCAATGAGAGAAGAAATCACTGATACATAGAGCAAATGGATTAAAATTACAGATACAATGTTGCATGAAAGAAGTCAAATACAAAGAGAGCATACTATATTATTCCACTTCTATGTAATTCAGCAATGTTTTGAACTAATCTATGGCAATGGAGGTCAGAATAAACGCTTTCCTGTGGGAAGGAGGTAATAGTTGGGAAGGAAACAAAGAAGTCTCCTGGGATGCTGGACATGTTCTGTATCTTTTCAGTACAAATTCCACTTCAATCAACTATGTTGTCTTTATTTTTACAAATCTATTTAACAATGAAGTAATGATTAGTATTTATTTGGGGACTTACCTTTTGCCAGGATTCTGTTTGTTTTATGCATATTAACTTATTTAACTCTTAGAACAAGCTCTTGGGTGTGCAGTGTTTTTCATCCAAATATAGAAGTTTTTGAGCATTGTTTCTTTTCATTTTTCTTCTTCCTCTCTCTTTTCTCTCCTTCTTAGACCCTCACTGTGCACATATTAGTATATGCTGCATGTCCAATGGACCTTGATGACTGTTCAGTTTTCTTCAACCTTTGTTTCTTCAGCCAAAAATTTCTATTGATCTCTCTTCCAATTTATTGATTCTTTCCTCTGCCATCTCAAATCTGTTGAGCCCCCTACTGATTATTTCAGTTATTGTACTCTTCAATTATAGAATTTCATTGATTTTTTAAAAAATAATTTTTTAAAACTCCTGTTAATTGATTTATCTTTGCCATGGTTCAATTTAATCCTCCAAGCATAGTTTCCTTAGTTCTTTGAACATACTGAAAATAACTTTTGTGAAGTCTTTGTCTGTTAAATATAACCTCTGCAGACACCCCAGAGACAGATTTTATTGACCTCTTGTTTACCCGAATGATGGTAACATTTCATTCATAAGTTTTCTGTTGAAAAGTTGACATTTTAGATATATGGTATCAGTGATGGATTCTGAAAGTTGTCACTACTGCCACTATTTTTTGTTAGTGAACAAAATTTAGTAAACTGCTGAGGTCAAATTTTTATCAAATCTATTTTCTTAGTGGTGTGGGGCTACTCATGTCACTGCCTATTTCTCTTTTTCTCACAGACTGTTTTTATTTTTAAGTCCGGCCTCTTAGAGATTGCCTCTATATTTATATAACTTAGTTATCAGCCAGTGATTGGACAGAGGCTGTGCTCGAATACCCAAGATACAAGGCTTACATTATCTGCTGATGAATCCATGCATTAGTGTTGTACATATTAATCTTCAAAATGGTTACCCACGTGTATGCCTGTGTAAAAGCATTGAGCTCTATCTTAAGATTTGTGCACTTAACTGTAGGAAAGTTATACCTTAAAAATTTAAACAAAAAAACTTATACTGTTTAAGTCATGAGGTGACAAACTTCAGCCTGAGGGTCAAATTTGGCCCCTTGCCTGTTTTTTTTTTAATAAAGTATTATTGGAATACAACCATGCCCATTTGCTTACATATTGCTTAGAGATACTTACAAGCCTCAGCAGCAGAGTGAAGTAGTCGCAGCAATGATTATATAAATAGCCTGAGAAGCTAAAAATAATAACTCTCTGGCACCTGAAGGAGGTTTTCTCACCCGTGATCCAAACCACTGAGGTGCAGAGAAGCATCACCTAACCTATCCTGAACGATTCCGTTACCAGTTCTAGGAGCGGTGTGACACAACGGTGAAAAAAAAAATAACATGGGATCATTGGTTTAGGGGTCAGTGGTTAGAGGCTAGGAAACTTATTGTAAGGGTGGTCTGTTTTATGCAATGGCAAAATATTTGGTTTTCATAATAATTTGCAACACAGATGATGAACCTAATAAACTCGTAGCTCTAGGAGAAAGGTTGAAACCATTAATGGAGCGTGTTGGTGGCTGTTGTCTGCATTTGGCAGGCTATTAAAACAAAGCTTTGTAAGCAATAATAAAACAAAATACAGAATTTAGAAATTCAGAGACCAGTAGGGTTATAAAGGGCAACTGCTTCATAGGTCCACGTACCAAGAGTGAAAAATAAGATTTTGAAAGCTTCGAAGAACTAAGTCGACTGAACCTCGGCCTGGATGGCAAGGATCAAGCTATGAGTACTTTTTGGTTTTCATCCCGATCATTAAGCCCTCTTACTCAGTTAATATTTTTGAGTCAAGGTTTAGTTAAGGATGGAACTCTTAATTGCTCACGCACAAAAAAATATATTAGAGCAAAGAGATTAAGAAGGTGACTTTCCCACTGAAGCCTGATGGGCACAATCTTGTTGTTATAATTAAATCAAGAAAAAACAGAACAGACGGTGAGAGAGCAAAGAGATACTGAATTCAGAACCTGGGGGCTGTTTCTTAGAACGAACTGCAAGTCCAGGTTTAGGTACAAAAAGCCGACTAGAATTAATAGAAAAAAAGTCTGTTAGTGTGTGCGACTGGCCATGCCGAGAATGAAAGAGACTTTGTTCAAAACTTAAACCAGTCCTGAGTTCCAATCTGTCTATGGGGACGGAGTGGGCGGAGAATGTTGTTCAGCCCCCAGATGGATCATATTCTTCTGAGCTTGTTTCAAATGTGATTAAGGAGAATAATGCAAATGAGAAAACCTCAGAGGACGGAGAGTCAGGGACTAGGAAGAACAAGGAACCAGCATCCCCACCTGAAGATAATGTATTTTGAACCTGCCGCTGCGGTTGGAAATGACTTTTGAGTTTTCCCCCTTAGGGCAGCGTTGGATGTGTTTTGCATGTGGAAACAAGAGGGAACTGAATGCTTGGTGACTATAAGGGTGGATGTTGGCAGATTTTATTGTCACCGACCAATATTTCTTGTTCTTTTTCTTTCATGTAAAAGAATGGCATAATGAGGCAAATAAGGATTCTCCTTCAGTCTGGTTTCAGAATGAGAAGGAACTTTGAGCAGAGCTTATTAGAGTCTCAGCATAGCTGACCTGCAGCCAACAACATAGAATGTGATTGATAAATAAATGCCGGTTGTTGTAAGCAAATGGAATTTTGGAATTTTTTGTGACCTTGTCTGATAAATAGAGTACATATAATTTTTATTCTGAGAAAAGTTCTTACAGCAGCAACTAATTTTAAAAAAATGGAAGAGCAAGTTCAATGAAAAATTAGGTACTGAATTTCTGTTTCACAAGGAAGTAGATAATGAACAGGTAACATTCACAAACTATTTTTGATATTTGTCATCTATTGAAGGGACCATGGTGATACATATGACCATTGTGTATCAAAAGCCACACATCTGCTAAAGAAACTAGTAGGTTTCTCTCTCATAACTCTGCGCTATGGTCTGAATGTTTGTGTCCCCATAAAATTCATATGAGCAGTAGAAGGCTCCTACCACTCAGTGTGTTACTAGGAGGTTGAGCACTGGAGTGATACTTAGGTCTTTGGGGTGGAGGCTTCTACCACGTGAGGACACAGAAATTAGGTGATCAAAAAACCCCCACTTTTTTCTGTATCATACATGGCTATATGTTGTTTGAGTTTTAAAAAGAATTTTATTTTTGAAAATACTTTCAAATAGAACTATTTATAGGTCAACCATTAGAGTAAAACCAATTTATAGGTCAATAAATAAATGTTAAAAAGTTATAATTTTAATTTCCTTAATGTCTCTATTTCATGTTCTAATGTGTCCTGCTTAGAATACTAAATTATGTGATCCCTTTACTTCTAAAGTGATCTAAAATAATAATAAAATTATTATTTTATATGTATGTTTGTGTATTTTTCTGCTTTCTCAATATAACCTTCATATATTTAATTTCTAATATTTCTCTTTTTTGCTCTCTGCATTGCACTATAAAACCTCAGATGTATAGAGAATTTACTAGTTCTCTCTTTGACTGTATTTAATATTCTGGTTAACTCATTCATCTTGCTTTTAATAGCAATTGTAATATTTTTTATTTATAGAAATATTTGGCTTTTTATCCAATCTGATTTTCTTTTATAGTAGTCTTATTCTTTCTTTAGAATTTTAGTGATTTTTTATATCTTTAACTATTTTTAATATATTTTTCATTCTCTTCCAGATTGATTTTCTCAGCCTCTAGAGACTTTATTTGTCTGTTGACCCTTCCTGTCCTCCTTCTTCACCGTTTTCTACTTTAAAAAACATTACCTTGATCTCATTTTGAAGAGTTTAATTTTTTTCCCCTGCAAGCATCTCTTTGTGCTTTGGGTTGTGGGAGCTTTCCAAGTTTAGCAATAATCTGGGGGAAATTGTCCAATTGATTGTTGGGTACTTTCAAATAATTTTGGTAGTATTAATTTCAAATTTTAGCATTTCTTTGTAAATTCAGTCCCAAATTCTCAAGGGAGACTCTTGACTCCCAGATCCTAAATGGAGACAACCAGCTTCTTTGTCACATCTCTGGGCGGGTAAATTTGGATTAGCCCATCCTTTTATCTCTCTATTGTTCTACCAAGAGTTTAGTATATTGAGGATCATGGCTTGGTGTGGGAGTTCCAGCTTCAGTCTCCACTAAATAGGTCCATGGCCTCATCTTTAATTGCATGTCCTAAGTGCCCAAGACACATAACAGTTTCAGAGTGTTATCGGAATCAGATCAAATGTTTACCCTCTGGTTTTCTTCACTGAATCCAACTCCACAGAGGTCTCCTTTATGAATCCTTCACAGGCTCTTTTCTGATCCTTTGCTCATTTTTGTAGGTGTTGCCTGAGTGCACTATATAGACCTTTATTAACATTTACCTCATTCTAATGTATGATAATAAAAATTTATTTGTTTACATGTCTTCTTCCCTGACTAATGAGATTTTCAGGACTGTGAGGTCAGGTTTAGTATTTTATTTATCCTAGTATTTAAATCATGTGGTATGATATGCAACAAATCACTGGTCTCCAATAAATTCCGTAAATATTTTGGAGTATGTGAATGGAAGAAAGGCACCAGGAAGATGATCCCATTGAGAAACGAAAACCAAAACCCTCTGTAGATATAATGTTTTAAAGTGTCTTATATTTCTTCCCTTTGTTACTGTACAGCGAAGCATTTTTCAGCTGCCTTGGGATTATAGCACTTGTGTCTTTCACCTTCATAGTTTGTTTCCTTGATTTACATTAATTGTGTCTTTTCCCACCCTGCCTCCTCCCTGTACTCACTATTTATGTTTCTTCATAAAAAATAAAATTTTAAAAACCTTAGAACACAAGTATCTTTTCTTCTTCCTTTAAAGTCTACAAAATATATTCTTCCTAAAATATAAAGTTATATAATCAGCCAAGAATATGAACAGTGATACCTAGACAAGACAACTTTATTTATTTATTTTTAGAAACCATAATTTTTAAATTAAAGTCTTTTTTGGATGTTATATTATTGCTGAATTGCATGGACAGAGTTTATTTGCTACCTTAATGAGCAATTATCTTTCAAGCATAGTCATTTTATGACTGTTTAGAATTATTTATAAAGCTAAGTTACAGGTCAAGTAAAAATTTCCACAAACTGCTCTATTATGGCTCATTTATTACCGTCTTCTAGGAAGTTGACCCTTTAAAAGGGGATAAAAGGCTCAGGAAATAAGAATAATTCCATTTATTCCCTTAGTAATCTTATCAATGGGTGGTGTCAGATGAAAAGGAAAGCTAATATTTTTGAGAATTGAAACATTATGCGCTGACTCACAAAGGAAATCCAGGACTGTGGGGATCATCTTGGACATAATTGTGAAGTCAGAAAGTATCCTTTTTTCTGTGTTGCTTACATTTTCCCCCAGTTTTATCGAGAAATACTTGCCATACATCACCGTAAAAGTTTAAGCTGTGTAGCACCATGGCTCGGTTTACATATATTTTGAAATGATTACCATAGTAGGTTTAGGTGGCATTCACCATCTCATATAAATACAATAAAAAGAAAATTTCTCCTTGTGATAAAAGCTCTCGGGGTCTTCTTTCTTTACAACTTTCCTATGTGTCACACGGCAATGTTAACTCTAGTCATCTTATCTGTAGGGTTGTACATTACATCTCTAGCCCAACGATAGAGTTATACATTACACCGCTAGTACTTATTTATATTATAACTGGAAGTTTATATCTTTTCATCACAGTCCTCCAATTCGCCCTCCTCCCTGCCTCTGGTAATCACAAATCTGACCTTTTTTTCTATGAGTTTTGTGGGGACTTTTTTATATCCCATATAATCGAGATCCTTCAGTGTTTGCCTTTCTCTGTCTGCCTGATTTGATTTAGTTATAATGCCTTCAAGGTCCATCCATGTTGTTGCAAATGGTAGGATTTCTTCATTTTTATGGTGTAATATTCCATTACATGTAATAACTTTATAATAACTTCTTTATCCACTTATCCACCCATGGACATTTAGATTGTTTCCATGTCTAGGCTATTAAAAATAATGCCGTTATGAACATTGGGACGTAGGTATCTTTTTGAGTTAGTGTTTTCATTTGCTTTGGATACGTTCCCAGAAGTGGAATTGCTGGATCACATTGTAGTTCTATTTTTGGTTTTCTGAGGAACCTCCATACTGTTTTCCATAGTAGCTGTATCAACTGGCTTCTCCTTTAATAGTAGATGTCCCAATAGAAATTAAAAATTACGTAGACTTTCTCCTTCCAACCAACCCACCTTTCGCCCAGTTTTCAGGATCATGCATGTAGAACTGCACTGTTGCCTTGCTTTAAGTCTTTCAATTGCTGTCCTCCTGATTTCAGGATAAACCCTGAATTCCCGAGCAAGACATTTCAGGTCCTTTATTATCCAGTCTTAGCCTAACTCTGACACCTCATTATCCCTTGACACTTTCCTCTTTTCTAAATGTTTTTTGTTCTTTTTTTCTGAATGTTATGCCTTATAATTGCCCAGAAACTCCACATTCCTTTGATCATAAGCCCATGGCTTTCTTTCTCCTGTTATTTTTTCTGCCTGGAGCTGATCATCCACCTGGCTGCTAGAAGGGGATCCTCTCTGACCAGCCAGAGTGTTAGGTGCCCCAGCCTCAGTGACGTGTGCCGAGACGGGCAGAATGCCCAAGCCAGGCCCGTGAAAGATAAATCTAGGATTCCCGATGGCACTCTGAAGAAAAGGGTGCACTTTTTTGTTTTCCTGCTAGAGTTGCTAAGCCTATAGGATGTAAGTCATAACTTCCTCCCATTTCTTAATTATATGAACATTTTTTTCTTAAGCCAGTTTGAGTTGGATTTCTTTCACTCGAAGCCACAAGAATGCAAATATAGTAGGTTTCACAAAAAGTTCACATGTAAACCAAATAGGGAGGAACACACATGAGTATTCGTGATAGAATATGTGGAAAGACAGTTTTTATACAGGTCAGCACATGTGCGATGTATTTCCTTTCTGGAGTGAAAAAACTTAGAACTATTTTTCCTGCTTAAAAAGGAGAATTGTTATATGCTTGACTTTTAAAATTTCTAGGGCTGTTTATCTGTACATAAGTGTAAAGGTTTTGATTACTCAGTCTGATAATTTTGTAAGAATCTATATTCATGGGGCTCTATTACTTTTGCCTCCTGTGATACCCTTGGTTAATTGACTTCCAGGTAGAGTGTTAGAAAACCAAAACCTTTATAATAAAACAGAAAATGCCAAAAAAGGAAAAATAAAAAATGTCTAGTACTAAAATAAAATCTAAGAAAACAAAATTTTCACCAAAAAATATGTAGGGGAACAATAAGCATATTTTTATATTGTATCCCAATTCCCTATCATAAATTTATTTCACAAGGATAAATAAAAATAGAGAAAAGTATTGCATAATTGAACTCCTAAGTTAAAAAAATCTTTTGTTTGTGGTATTTTTAAGAGGATCAGAATCTTCTTCTTCAAAGTATTGGCACATGGGACACTGCCACCATTTGCAGTGGTAAAATTTGTTCGCAAAGCACTTTTTGGCAAGTACTTGTGTTCTTGTGTGAGTCTTTAAGATGTAATTATGGAATGCTAAAGCAATAGACATGTCAGCAAGAAGGATTAATTAACTAATTTAGGTTAATTAGTGTTCCAGTTGGTCCACTTTTTGTTCCAGCTGTTTTACTTTTCTTATAATTACTTAGGCTTTGCGCGCTCAATAGCACTTTCATATCAACTCAAATGCCTTCAATGGTTTTCTGTCACTCCAAGACGAAGTCTGAACTCAGTCAGCATGAAAGGTTTTCCTACAATCTAGCTCCAAAACGCTTTGGGAGCGTGCCCCCCACCACTTCCTTATGTAGTAAGTTAGAGCCAGCTGAGTGAATTCTCTGGAAACCCCTTCCTCTATTTCTGTGCTATTGAAACTCTCCCTACCTAGCAGGTCTTTTTGCTCTTACATTTCACTAAAAATTCTACTTAGGTGTTAAAAATTATCTTTTTATGGTTACATAAGTGGTTACATGTCCTTAATTTGGGAATTGAGAAAAGTAAAAAGAAAGCAAAAGTTACCACAATCCTATCACCCAGAATGAACTATTCTAAACATTTTTATGCATTTTCCTCTAGTCTTTGCTTTCACATCTATCTTTCAGTAATTTTTCTCATGTAGTATATACAACTTGGTACCTTGGCTTTTTTTCTTTCTGAAACTATGTTATCAGCAATTTCCAGCATCATTTAAGATAACTCGAAAACATTATCTTATTGGTTATATCATTCTAATGATGCCACCCTGTGACAGAATATATAGGCTGTTCCTAATTTGGGGGTATCATAATTAAAGAATTCATGAACATTGTGGAAGAGTATAGTCGAAGGGTGAGTTATGTAGTCAGATGGAACTGAACTTCAGTTTGGGTTCTGTCTTCTAAAAGTTATATGACCTCTACTTTATTCAATCACTCTTTTATTCAGCAGATATTTACGGAAAAGCCCACTATGACCCAGGGGCCATTTTGAAGATGGCAACACAGTATTAAATAAATCAGTTCCTCCGTGAGCCTAGCAGAGAATCATGAGAATAAACAAATAAACGTGTACTATTGGGCGGTGACAAGTGCCATGACACAGTGAGGGGACAGAAAAGCAGGCAACCAGCTCGGTGAGCTCTAGATGAGCAGAAACGCTTCATCTCATTTGTCTTATACCCTTAGGTCCAAAGCAGGGCCGGTGAAACATTGTTGAAGATTAATTTATATTATCAACTGGAACTATTGTTTTCAATGTAAGTAAGTTACTAACAAAAGTTGTTGTTAGTGTCAGTAGATGGCAATGCATGGATTTTCTAGAATAAGTATGCTAATTTTAACAGAACTTTGCAGCAGAGTTTGCCTCCTCTCAAATAATTTTCACTTTCTTTACATTCTGTTTTAAGAGAAACGTAATTATCTTCCCAAGAAAATTTGTGTCACCAAGTGCTGAAAACAGTATTAAAACAATGGTATCAAAGGGAAAGGGTTTAGCAGTTACTGTGTTTCTGGTTCATAGGGATAAAATTATTTTTGTGCATATATTTTAATGACATCAGCTTATAAAAAAACTCTGCCTATTTTATAATTGCTGGTTAAAACTTATGAATGGTGACTCTAAATGCTGAAAACCAAACCTAAGCGAGGTGCTAATTGCCTTTGTGCCCATCTGTGCAGAGCCTGGCAGGGGTGTCCAGCCTTCTGGGGCCCCTGGGCCCCACTGGAAGAAGAGCTGTCTTGGGCCACTCATTAAATGCACTGCAACACTAATCACAAAATAATCTCATAGCGTTTTAAGTAAATTTACCATTTTGTGTTGGGCCCCATTCATAGCCATCCTGGGCCACATGCGGCCTGGGGACCGCAGGTTGGACACTCCTGCCGCAGTTTTCCATCACTCAGCTTACGGCGCACCTCGGAACAGTCTCAACTAAAGAAAATGCGCAGTGGTAAATAACAGATGTTGGCAGGGTAGCTTGGGTGTCTTAGGTTTTGCCGTCTCTGCTTTTTTTCTGTTCCCAAGATGATGTTACTGCTCTTAATTGTGATCTGGTTAGGAACACAACACAAAATGGATCTGTTCCTGAATTCATCAATTATGGCTTATCCTGTTTGTGTCATGACTCACACACAAGCCCACACTGCAGAGCAAATGCTCACATTACAATGTATGAGAAAGACATAGGGCTTTATTATAGTTATTACTCAAATAGGATAAGGGTCGAAGCCTTAGTTAGAGACCATGGCTTTCTCCCTGGTTGTGGACATCAGTACCTGTTTGACAGCCCATAGGAGAGTTCACATTTTTATGTGGCCCACATGTGTCTCCACTGGGAACAGTCACTGCTTGGGGCTTTTTTTTTTTATCCTCCTGTTCCTAAGTGAATGTCCAAGCTGGGAGATAGTCAGTCACGCATAATCAAGCTGAGAAATGTGTGCTGTGCTCTCTAAGTGAGTTCTGTCTAGCAGCAGGGAGAGTCATGGGCAGTCTCCTCCTAACATTGGGAGGTCACTATGTGGGGTGGTGCCAGAGTAATTTATCCAAATGTGGCCCAGAGCAGTGATGGCTTTAAAACAGCAGGTAGCCCATTCTGTTGGTCTGAGACAAATGCAGTAATAAAAGCAAGTGCCTAATAATTTCCATTGTCTTGCTCCCAAACTTGTGATGTATTCTGTCCATGGACTTGATTTAATTTTAATGATGTTCTCCAAGGGACAGCCAAAATGTTCTTTTAAAAATATGAGTCAGGTCATGTCACTCCTCTGCCTAACCCCTCTCCCGACAATGGCCTTCCATTGCACTTAGAATGAATCCCAAGTCCTCCAAGGCCCTGCAGCCCGGCTCCTGCCCTCCGTCGCACATCACCTGGAAGTTTTGATGACTATTCTCCAGCTACTCTGGACATTTTTTTCTGAGTCCTCAGCACCTAGAATAGTCCCAGGACATGAGTGGTACTCAATATATACGTGTATTGAATAATTGAATGAACGAATAGGTCAGTGAGGCTGTTATCAAACCTGGTTGCACGTTTGAACCAACTACAGGGCTTTAAAAAATAGATATGTCTGAAAATAGATATGTCATAGAGTTTATGATTTCATTTCCGCTATGGAGTCATGTATTAGTATTTTTTAAAGGCTTCTCAGGTGATTCTAATGTGCAGGTAGAGTTGAGAAAGGGCGATCCGGAGGAAAGAACAATTGTTAATAAACTACTTATGTGGTTTACTCAGACCCTGGGTCCTCACCACGGTATGCCGTCACTATCTCGTAGTCCCAGATATATTCTCAAAAAGTAAATCTTTCCCCATTTTTTGTTACAAGACCCTGTTAGATTTCAAATTACTGATAGACACTAGCTGTTAGGACACATTGATTCAATTGGCTAAAGTTTGTTTGCTCTAGAATCACTAAGTTAGGTTCCTGGAAGTTCCTGACATGGAAAAGGAAGGGCCATTGGAATCTCTTTCATACACCCTAGGTTGCTGATTAAAAATAGCTGGGTCTCAGCCAAAGGTGTCGTCATGACTGTTGCAAACAAGCCCCAGCATCCAGGCAGATCTGAAGTTCAAAGCTTATTTAGACTGGGAACACTTATTAAAGAAAATGTCATTTGCGCTCAGAATAATGGCTTGTAACTCTTCCAGCATTATTTTTCACCTAATCGGATTTGTCTTCTACAGAGCAAACTCCAAGGAGGAAATCTGGAAATTTTGGCCTGTTAGGTACACAGAGACCAGATGGCCGACAGGTACCGAGCTGGTTTTTGTAGTGGGTATGCTGAATGAAAAAGACAACTCTCTTTAAAGAATACAATAAATTTCCCAAATGGCCTGTGTGAAATGTTTAAAAGTTGAAGATAAAGGTTTTGGGTTACGTTGTCCTTAATATGAAAGAGGGATAAATGAAGCCAGGTGGGCTGCTATTTTAGACTTGAGCAGAACTGTCTTCTCAAACTGTGAACTTTGTAAAAGAAACTGGATGGAGCTTGAAAGCAGTAAATTACAGTAGAGTCTACATTGGAAGCATGTAACATGCTATCTGCTTATAAGGGTCCTTCTGAAGGTGGCATGCTGAGGTCTCAATTCAAGAGGGCCAAGCGTCAAAAGCGTCTTTTAACTATTAGAAATAGAGAAACTTTCGTTTTTTGATAGCAGGGCATTAAAATAACGGAAATGTTCTTTTTTTTCTTCCCTTCTTACACTCAAATACTAGTTCCACTATATGTGTCACATGTTATCGAGTGAGCTCCGACCCCAGCAGCCCTGTGAGTGGGCGATGTCCACACTGCCCTGTCCTCAGCACCAGCTCTGCTCAGCTCCTGTAGACTCGCGCTCCCGGCCTTTTTCATGGAGTCAATCCATCTGTCATTGGCTCTTCCTCTTTTTCTGGTACCTTCTATTTTTCCTAGCATGATTGTATTCTTCAAAGAACTCTGCCTTTCTCATGACATGCCCAAAGACAGTTTTAGTTTTGTCATTTTTGCCACCAGTGAGGTTTCGATTCCACAATCCGTTAACCTCAACCCCAAATCCAGGAAGTTCTTGAAAGTGATTTTATTTTTCATAATTCATCTGAGGACAAAACTTTTCCTAAATGGATGTGGGGCTATTAGTAATCTTCATTTACCCCACCGAGTGTGATATTTGTATGTTTCATTGAAGTTATAGTCTCATGTCTAATTTGGTGTTTCCTCAGACATCCTTGGAGCTGCTACATGGTACTCAGCATGTGAGCCTTATTACTTCTCCAAAATCTGAAAAATCTGAACTCTGAAGCACACCTGGGTTAGGTTAGGAATATGCCTACCCAAGCTTGTCAATTTGTGTGAGTTAAAACACTCATTAGTGTTGAAGGATCAGCGATGCCACTCCAAGTTCTTTTATTTGTGTCATGCCAAGATGCGGTTGTAGCAACGACAGTTATTTTCAGGGGAGCACACTCCTGAGATGGTGAGAAGAGGGTAGGAACACTCTCACGGGTTAAGTGCTTCATTCACAAAATAGCGGGCAACCTCTAGTAACATATACTGAAGGTTCTTTTTAGCACTATAGGGCTGGTAAAGGTGGAGTCTGACAAGATTTTACCTTTAAAAAATTATTATTCTCTTGGCAGTCCTCAAGCCAAACCTGAGTGATGATTGTGATAAGATTTACATAAACATTACGGAGATAAAAGAATTGGTCAATTGAGCTGGGTTTGAGCCGGGCTTGGGTAATTATTCTGGACTGATATGTAACAGATTTTTTGGGGCTAGATTTATAAGTTCCTTTCCTATGAAGTGGTCAAAGTTGGAAAAAATGAGTTAATTGCTTTGATTTGCCTATTTGGAGTCAGGCAGATTTATATGCCTGAAAACAATTAATGAGGTTTATTTTCACCTTAATTCAGAGGCCTAACAGCGCGCACGCACACAGACACACACACACACACACACACACACACACACACACACTCTCAGTTACACGAATGGAATTTTTGAATGAACATAGTGAGTTCAGTTGTAATATCTGAGGCAGGAACAAACAGTGACATTTTAATTATGGTTCATTGGTTGGTTAGATCATTGGTGGTCAGTGGTTGACCACTGTGGATGATAGATCCCAAAGAATCTGAGTAGGAAGCTGTTATTTACACTTACAGAAAAGGTTACTGGGTTTGGGATTTCCTCAGGGTATATTTAGCGTTAGGATGTCCACTATACAAATTCTTTTTTGTGTGTGACATGTTAAAAGTATGGTAAGCTTACAGATGACATAAGTTTCTTTCCCTGTACCCCAACTGTAATCTTCTTGAATTATTCAAGCATTTTCTTGAATTATTGCTTCTTTGGGATAAAGACTTTTAAACCCTAAAAACTTTTGAACTGGAAAGATTTGGGGGGATCACCTACCAACACTTATATTTTACAGGTGAGGAAATGAAGAGTGCTTTTCACTTTGTCTGTTATATATTGGAGTGAAAACCCCCTCAGAAAATGAAGCAAATTTAGTTGTAACTGCGTGTTCTTTCAGTCTTCTTGAAATTCACTATAAAAAGCTCTCATGGAGAAGGAAGGCCTTGCCTTCCTTCTAAATATTATTATATTTAGAAGTATAGTATTATATTTAGAAGTAGTTAAATATTATTATAGAAAAATTTCACTAGAGTACATTAATTATTAAAGTACGCAGTTTATAATTTCAGCTTTTTAGAGAATGCGGAAGGTTAGGCGGGACCATGTTTGGTGTATTTTGCCAAGTCTTTGACTTATATAATCTCTTTTAAGTTTCCCCAAACCTTTAGAAATGAATATGACAGATATTATTACTATTATTGCCTATATTTTGCAGATGATGTAACCGTGCTCAGTAAGGGTGAATTGACTTAACTAAGTAGTTGAGAGTTAGGATTTGAACCCAATTTTTCTATTTCTAAATCATGGGTTTTTTTTTCTACTTTTCCATTTTTTTGAGTGACAAATGAGCTGAGTAATGGAACATTCTAGTTTTAGACCAAGTGAACATGGACATCTTCTCTCAAATTTGTATGCATGTAAGGAGTCAGAAGGCCTATGGCCCCCTACCTAACCTGTCCCACCTTTGCTCGAGGCCAAGAGCAACTATTCGGCAGCAAGAAACCAAAGACCTAAAGGCCTATTTGAAGTTTCTCAAGCTCAGTCCTCCAATGTTAGAGTTTGCTTAACTTATTTTGTTATATACGAATGATTTTATTTTTTATCCTGGCTTCTGGAAGTTATTTTTAATTTTTTTTTGTATTACATATACATGCACCTAATTTCAGAACAATTTAATGAAGTATTTGTGGGGGTTTTTTTGGTATATTTTATTGATTATGCTATTATAGTTGTCCCATTTTTTTCTCTCCTTTATCCCCTCCACCTTGCACTCATCCCATCATCCCCCACCTTAGTTCATGTCTATGGGTCATACATATCAATTCTCTGGCTTCTCAACTTCCTATACTATTCTTAACCTCCCCCTGTCTATATTTTTTGTTTTGTTTTGTTTTGTTTTTTTCAACATTTTCCTGCCACCACTTTCCCCAGGTCCACCCACCCCTACCCCCCATGCTCAATCCCTCCCACATTTGGCTTAGTCCATGGGTCCTTTATGCATGTCCCTTGATGACGCTTCCCTTTCTTTTCCCCCAATATCCCCCTCCCTCCTCCCCTCTGGTTACTGTCTGTTTTTTATTTCAATGTTACTGGTTATATTTTGCTTGCTTGTTTGTTTTGTTGATTAGGTTCCACTTATAGGTGAAATCATATGGTATCTGTCTTTCACCACCTGGCTTATTTCACTTAGTAAAATGCTCTGTAGTTCCGTCCATGTTGTTGTGAAGGGTAGCTTTTCTTACTTTCTGCTACATAGTATTCCACTGTGTAATTTTTTGGTATTACATGCACATGCACATGCATTTACTTTTGGAATAATTTAATAAATTAATTTTTCATATTTTAATTGAATTTTCTCATGACTATTTATCCCCCTTATACCCCCTCCCCCCACCATCCCCACACTGTAGTCCATGTCCATGAGCCTTTTCCCCTTTCTGCTCAGTCCCCCCACCCTCTCCCTCCCTCTTCCAGAGCTGTCATCCTGCTACCTATGAGTCTGTCTCTACTTTTGCTTGTTAGTTCAGTTTGTTCATTAGATTCCACATATGACTGAAATCATATGGTATTTGTCTTTCTCTGACTGGTTTATTTCACTTAGCATAATGTTCTCCAGGCCCATCCATGCTGTCGCAAAGGGTAAAATTTTCTCCTTTTTTATGGCCCATTAGTATTCCCTTGTATAAATATCCCATAGTTGTTTTATCCCCTTACCTACTGATGGACACTTGGGCTGCTTCCATGTCTTGGAGATTGTAAATAATGCTGCAATGAACATAGGGGTGCACTTGATCTTTCGATTTAGTGTGTTGTGTTTTTCTCGGATGTATTCCCAGAAGTGGGATTACTGGGTCAAAAGGCAGATCCATTCTTAATTTTCTGAGGTAACTCCATACTGCTTTCCACAGGCTGCACCAATTTACAGAAAAGTTATAGATAGTAGAGAGAGTTCCCGTATGCCCTTTCCCCCAACTTCCTTTAATGTTAACATCTCATGTAACCATGATACTTTTATCAAAACTAATGTTGGGGTAAGACTATAAACTAAACTACAGAGTTTGTTCAGATGTCACTAGTTCTTCCATTAACACCTTTTTTCTGGTCTAAGTCACAATCCAGGATCCTACATTGCATTTACTATTTACGTCTTCTAAGTCTCTTCAAATCTGTGACAGTTTCTCAGTATTTCTTTGTTTTTTATGACCTTCACACTTTTAAACACATTCTGTAAAATGTCTGAGTTTATGTTTGACTGATATTTTCTCATGTTTTGACTTGAGTAATATATTTTTGGGAAGAATATCACAAGATGAAGTTCTCAGTTAGGGATATATAATAGCAACATGACTCATTACCGGTGACATTAATCTTGATCACTTTGTTAAATGGTGTTTGCCAGGTTTCTTTAGTGTAATGTCCCTATGTTTTTCTTTTCATGCTCTATTTTTTTGGAAGCAAGTCACTAAGCTCAGTCTCCTTTCTTATTTTATTTTTTAATTACAGTTGACATTCAATATTATTTTGTATTAACCTCAGGTGTACAGAGTACTGGTTAGATAATCATATACCTTACAAAATGCCCCCCCTGCTACTTTCAGTACCCACTTGGCACCATACATAGCTATCGCAATGTTATTGAATATATTCCCTGTGCTGTACTTCATAACCCCATGACTATTTAGCTTCTTTTCAAGGGCAGGGAAATTAAGCTCCACTGTCTAGAAGAAGGAGTATCAAAAAACTGTGGACATATGTTAAAACCACCACAGCAATTAATACATAGTTGGGGGAAGATACATGGAGGTTATTCAAACATCCTACGTCTCCTAAAAGTTTCATCTACCAGTTTTAGCGTTCATCCATGGATTGTGTCTTCAACAATGATTGCTTTGATTTCTTCGGTAAGGAAGATTTGTCTCCTTTTATTGAATCTATCATTTATTTATATCAGACTTTTGGATATTTATTTTACCCTTTGGCTTATTATCCAATCGCATCATTATTTATTTTGCTGCTTAAATTGTTCTAGCTTTGGCCATTGAGATCTACTAGAATGCGGTGGTTTGTCTACAGTTCTTTTCTACTATCTGTTCCTACTACTATCTGTTCCTGACAACACCTTACAGTTCAGTTTTCTCCTTGTCTCATCCTTCCTGTGCCCGTTGACTCTAATAAGTGTTTTGTTTTGTTTTGTTTTATTTTGTTTTTTCTCCCTGAGAACCTTGTTCTAGGCCTCTCTGGCCTTAATGTGTCTAACCATGGGGTCTGTTGCCTGGGCCGATGCTCAACTCTGATGCCAGACTCCTGTTCATCTCAAAGCCAGAGGCCTCATCCCTTCCTTCATTTGGTAAGTTACATAAATGTCTACTCACTATGCTGTACGCCCGAAACTTATGTAATATCGTATGTCAACTATAATTTAAACACTTTTTTAAAAAAGGCCTCATTCATGGTGCCACTGAGGACAAGCTCTAATCCTGTGGCCAGCACTGCCACTGCTCCACTGTCCAGGGCTGACACGTTCACAGGAGACAGTTTCCCAGAATATGGAAACCTAGCCTCTAAAATGTAAAATATTGACGTTTTAGGTACTGATGAAAATAGACCTAAAATATGTCATGAATTTCCCAAAGCAAAATGAACATGGTAGATCTGGGCTTCTTTTATTTTTCTTCTTTTTTTTTTTAACATCCCAAAGTAATATTTTCTTTAAGATTCCTTTTTAATGCAGTAATGGTCTCAAGAACTCAGGAAGTAAGTGAGAGCACAAGGTCAGAACTCTGAAAGTTTTGGGGCTTCTGCCTGGGTCTTCCAGTTGGTCACTGTGATTCTAGGGCCAATGCTAGGGACCCCTGTCTTTCCTTTTCTCTTTATAATTAAACTTAACTTGACGACTTTCTTCAGAATTTTCAGGTGTGAATGTTGTTTTATTATTTTAACTTAAAGGGCATCAGATGGTTAATATTCTTTCAAACTTACTGAAGGAAACAATTTAAAGAAACCAAGTGACATATATGGGATCTCAGGGAATCCTACTTATTCCAAATTTTCTGTCCTTTGTATTACTCTTAAGAGGAACAAAAATATGTATTCTTAACACATTACTGAAGTACTGGAAGAATGAAATAATTAAACTTAGAAAAATTTGAAAAGAGGGTACCATTGTATCCAAGATGGTGACATATTTCCCCAATATCCAGAAAACAATGGAATTCTTTGGCATGATGGGTCCCTATCTTGTGTGGCGTAAGAAGAAAAAGGTTTCATATGATGGTGTAGGAAAAGAGAGTGAATGAAAATGGAATCCCACTTTAGTCTGATAGATAGAGCCATGTTTATCAACTTTGTCATATTTGTTTTCATGTTTACATTCCAGGTTCTATACAAAAAAGAAAAGAGAAAAAGTAAAATAAAATGGGAGAGAGGGAGGGGGAGAGAGAAAGAGACAGAGACAGAGAGAGAGAGGAAGCTGTCAGGAAAAACTGGTCAAGAAATTTTTAAAGCTCAATTATGTAGGCTCATGAGGTTTATATCATTTCGACATGCTTTGAATAAGTATCTAAATTGAAACAGAGCTAGAAATCGTTTGATGTTCATCCATCACTAAATTTAACCTGTTTTTTGCATTATGTATGTTGCCATGTTGCTTTACCAGTACTTTACATCCCTGGGGGACAGTTTTTCGTCTTCAGGATTTCTTCTCCTGTGGTTAGGAAAACAAACGTGGATCTCTCCATTGGATGAAGAGTTCTGTGGAATTTAAAGCCCTTGAATGTGACAGACCAGAGCATGAGAACCTTTGAAAGAACATTTTATGTTTCTCATCTGTACTACAAAAATATTTTATCTCATTCCTTAACTTCAAATGAGGTTATTTCAAAAATCAGTTTCTCAAAATGTGTCAAATTAGACTGCACTCAGTATGGTGGGAGATAGAGAATAAACAAAGAAATGCATATTCCTGGGGGGGGGGGAGAAACAGAATAATTGTAAACTGGCACCTGTTCTTTTGGTTAAGTTTATTAACAAGAAAACACTCTACACCACATCATTAACAGGCATCGTGTTGCCCTAACCATCCACGAAACACTTCTGGTTCAGGGCTCATTGAGCATGGATTTGAAGACAGGATCCAGTGGAATATATTTCCTATAACCTCCTCAAGTCTGACGTCAGGCAGATGTTCCATCCTGTGCTCTGGAATTTTGTCCTCTGTGGTTTGCCTAGAACATTGACCTTCAGGCCATGCCGTGAGATCTTTTCCATCTGACGTGTTCTTTTTGTGCAGGTGTAATGATGGAGAAAAGGGGCGTTGTTTTAAATAATTCAATGATGTTTCATGTGGTTAATTATTGTTTTCCCTGACTTTTTCTTCTAATGCATTTCCATTAACATTTTATTGTAGCCCGAGGCTAGTTAAAGTCCAGGAGACACTTTTATAAACCCACATCCCTCCTCTTCCCGTTTTCCATCTGTACTCACTAACTGGTTCACTGTGGGTCACTTGCAGGACTGCAAACGATAAAGATTTTAAGGACAGCTGGCTTTACTTTTAGTGGAATAGGAGCTAAACTTTGATCAATGAAATGGCCATAAAGGAAGGAAAAACCACATGAGGATTTCTTGTTTATCAGCTCAGTGAGGAAATATACGCACAATAACGTTGAAATTCTGTTTGTTTTTGTTTTTTTTTTAACATGGGAAAGTTTCAGAGATTATGACCTTGAACCATGGAAATTAGAAAATCTTTTCTCTCTGTAGCTTTATATTTCCCACAGTGGTTGGGCTCATAAGGCACATGCAAGTTCATGGCTCATGGTTGTAAAGAAATGTAGGGAGCGGGAAAGAAACAGAGCAGATGAGCTGAAACCTGGATAAGGTAGAAAAGGTACTGGAAGGTGCAGTACTTAAGGCCCCAGAACTTTTCAATCCAGTGGCCTGACCTCGTGTTGCACCTCTTTTCAAGCACCTCCCTCCTTCTCTCCCTCTGTCCCATCCCTGCTTATCCTGAAACTCCCTTTCGGCATTGGAACTCCGGGTGATGCTTCCGTCGTCAGTGCTATTGTTCTGACCGGTGAACGCCTGACTTTGTTTATTCCCTGCAAACTCCCCCGCTGTGAGTCACGTGTCAAAGGAACTCTACTCTGCGGTTTCAATCTTGTTTCCATCCTCTGCTAACCACAATGTCCAGAATTTTTAATGCTAGCAACTTCACCCAGGCGTTAATTCCTGAACACATACTTCGCTTGACAATTTAGCTTTGATCTATTTAGGACTATCCCTTTACGATTACTCTGGCAAGAATGGCTCAGAAATAACAGTATAATCCAGTTGCGGTGGATGAACACTCTCCATCTGAAGCCACTCTCTTCTCTGACAGCTGCAGGTTGGGAGGTAAGACTCTGGGGCTGTGCGAACTGCCCACCGTCCCAGAAGGCCCTCCGGGCCTCCCCACTGTATTCGGCCCTCATTGCCCATGGGGAGAACTGGACTCTCAGACACGGTTTAATTACGTGAATGCCTTCTGCCTTGGCCCTGCTATGTTTAAGCGTTCACCTTTGTAAAAGTGTTGAGAGCTGATTCTGATGAGCCCTTACACCTGAGCCTTCATATTAGGCATATGGAAGGCTTCACTGTGATTCACCAATGAACTATTTATTTATTGAGCACTAATAAATATTTTTTATTTGTAATACAAAGCATTATGACAGGTGCAGTGGGAGAGGGAAGAGGTTACTGAGAAGTAAAAAATGTACCTTTGCACTTACTGCTCTCAAAAGGCCTACCTTTTAGTTGGGAAGATAGCTCGGGCAGAATTTGCTAAGAGTTGCACAAGCTTTACCAATTAGAAATGAGACTGGAGTTTGGAGAAGGAGAGCTTCCCATTTTGATGAGTGTGGTCCCAAAGTTCTAGGTAAGGGAGTGTGGAAAGTAAACCCAGCGCCGAAGAATGTGGAGGGTTCCAACAAAAAGGGTGAGGTCTATAAAAGCGCATTTTTAGGTGTAGGTTCTATGTCCATTGTTCATTTTTCTATGTTTTCACTTTATGTCTACATATCAATTATATTATTGTACATTGCCTTTGATCATAACTTCCAAGGGGTAAAAAAATAAAGTTTCTTTCACTCATTTTGGTAAGCACTAATGGATATAATTGATGATAACGCAATTGCAGTTTCTAGCTTTCTCACATAATAATTGAAGTGTTCTGGGGTTTGTACTATTTTAACTTTTTTTAATTTAAAAAAGGAGTGACACATTTTCATTATAGAAATTTCGGAAAGTACAGAAAATTTACAAAGAGGAAAACAAAAATGTCTAAATCTCACCATTCAGAGATAAACAAAAACATTTTGGGAGACACCCAGCAGGATGGTCACGCACACTTAGGCAGCTGTGCATTTTGCAGCTCCAGGGATTACCTTTCACGTGGACTACAAATGTCAACAGTGCTCTGGGAACACGCGTGGCAGGGGCCCTGACACCCATAGTAAGGACAGATCAAACATGCTCTTATGCAACCTAACTCTTTTCATTTATTAGTATTGTTTATTTTATGTATGATAGGTATCTATATCAAATACATTTTAAATAGCTAGGAGTATTTTGTTTTTTAATGTATCACAACTTTATTTAAAAAGTTTTTTAACCCATACTCGAGGATATGTTTGTTTGTCTGTTTTTACTGAGTTTAGAGAGACAGAGAGCGAGAGAGGGGGGAATATTTATGTGAAAGAGAAACATCAGCGGGTTGCCCTCCCATACATACTCCTACCTGGGATTGAAACCACGATGTAGGAATGTGCCCTGACCGGGAATCAAACCCGCAGCCTTTCGTTGCGTGGGACGACACTCCAGCACACTGAGCCACCTGGTCAGGGCTAGTGTATCCTGATTTTAAACAAATTTTCTACTATTTAACATTTGTGAATTTTTTTTAATTTTAAAATTTAACTCAGTGTCACAATGAAT
Source organism: Mormoops blainvillei (assembly GCA_004026545.1). Classification (NCBI taxonomy): domain Eukaryota; kingdom Metazoa; phylum Chordata; class Mammalia; order Chiroptera; family Mormoopidae; genus Mormoops; species Mormoops blainvillei. The sequence continues at coordinate 143,559 of PVJD01002672.1, read as the reverse complement.
ATCCTTGTAAGTATATGTCCATCTAAACTTTATTATATTGGATTTTTCTCAGGTTAAATTCCTAGAAAAAGGCTTGATAGAAAAAAACACTTAAAATATATTGGAGTATAACATACTCCCAAAAGTACACGTCACAAGTAAATAGCTTACCGAAGCAGCGCCTAGACCAAAAAAACCAGTATATAATGGAACCCAATACTCCCCCATCACTTGTGTACCTGTTTAGTCACGGTCCTCCTTAAAAACAAGACAAAACAGTCCAAGGCATGGGAGCCTCAAAGTGGGTACTAGACTTATCGTGCCTTAGACTATTTTGCCAATGTTTTGTACTTCATATAAATGGAATCACATAGGGTTCATTTTTTGTGAATTCATTCCTACCATGGCGTATTGCGAATTGTTTGTCCATTACTGGTAGAATTCCATTGTTAGAACTATACCACAATTTATCTATCCATTCTACTATTGAAAAACATTTGGATAGTTTCCATTGTGGGATTACTACAAATAGTACTGCTAAGAACATCCCTATACCTGTCTTTTGTGATCATACATAGAAATCTCTGTTAGGCATATGCCTAGGTAGGAAGTTACTGAGTTATAAGGAACACAGGTACTCAGCTGTAGAAAGCTGCCACACTATTTTTCACCAGCAATGTGAGAGTTCTTGTTGTTCCACATCATTACAATACTTCTACTGTCTGTTTTAGACTGGTGAGGGTGCACTGATATTTCATTAGAGTTTTCATTCACTATTTTTTTTCCTGTTAGCCAATGTAGGTGCATTTTCATGTGTTTATATTTACAGACCGTTTGGAAATCATTTTATTTTATGAAATGTCAGTTCACATCTTTTGTCCCTTTTCTTTTCTTTTTTTTAATTTAAGGATTTTATTTATTTATTTTTAGAGAGAGGGGAACGTAGGAAGAAAGAGAGGGAGAGAAACATCAGTGTGTGGTTGCCTTTCATGCACCCCTTACTGGGAACGTGGCCCACGACTCAGGCATGCGCCCTGACTGGGAGTTGAACCAGGGACCCTTTGGTCTGCAGGCCAATGCTCAATCCACTGAGCCACACCAGCCAGGGCTGCCCATTTCCTAATGTTATCTTTTTCCTATTGATTTGTAGGAGGGATCTAAACACTTTGTTTAAAGACTCTCTTAAAATTTTTAGTGGCAAGCACACATCTTTAATCTGCTGAGAACGAGGGAAAGGAGATAGTCCCTGGAATTCACATAAGCATAAAGAAAATCTGTTGTGTGAAGAAAACCAGAAGAATTTCCTTAGACTTTGGACCATATTTTTTTTTTCTGATACGGCATTTAAAAAATAATACTTTCTATAAAATTCTTAATGTCTCATAGTGTATGCAAGTGGAAATACACAGATGGTTATTCTGACATTTCATTTAGAGGCATTTAAAAAAAATTAAATAGTATGAATGCTCCAGTCTGGCAATCTGAAATAAAATGACAAGGAAACAATTTTAAATTCTCTAAAGAAGAAATGAAGAAAAAATTATTATAAAAATGTTCGAGTTTCAATATGCATCTCTATTTAGGTGGTGATGATATATCCAGGGATATAGAGCAGATGTGCTGGCCTGTTTCCAAGCCCTGCTTGGAGGTTTTGAATCAAAGAAGACCGTTCCATTATGTGTGAAATGCCACTTCAGTTCAGAGTCAGCCAGTAAATTGCTAATACCAACTTCATAGTCTTTTCAGGCTGATTAGCAGGAAAAGCATTCCCAGATGCAAATATCCACAAGTTTAAATCATTTTATAAGAGAAAAAAATGAGCAGGAAACATCAGATCCATCTCTGGGATCTTCTAGATACTGTAGGCTGGCTGATTTTATATTTCTAAAATCAGGTAGGTTTTAAAGACATAATATTCCTCTTTCTCAAGGAAAACAAGAATTCTATGCCATTTAAAAAAAATTGAGACCACATTAAACTCTTGGGAAAAAAAAAGAGCTAAAGTTGAATTAAGTAGAACGAAACCTCACTAGTCCACTTGGACAATCTCCCAAAATAAATTTACAAATTGTACAACTCTCATCAATTTGGATTGGTCAAACTACTGTTCAAGGTCTGTCCATCACCTTCTTAGCTGTGAAGGGAACATCATCTTCAAATACTAAGGACTCTGTATGTGGGCGATTATGTCATGTTGTTTTGAAACATTTAGAAAAGCGGATCCTGTAGTGAAAAGACCAAGGAGAGCTTCATGAGCGTGTGCTCAAACTCTGTGCATCTGGCTTTACTCTCAGTGTCTTTTTCTTTCTTGTATAGCAGAGCACTTTTTACTGGTTTTTGGGAAGGTCAATAAAAGAAAGATATTTTAACTTGATAATAAAAGGCAAATAAGAGGACATATAAACAAGTAATGAAGGAACAAAGTTTTTCCTTTCTGTCAAGAATTTCCTGAGGAAATCACAGGTTTCACCCAGGTAATCAATACCTTATTAAGGTCATTTCTCTGAAATCTTACCTAACTCCACACAGAATACTTTTTAAACACACACCAAAGCACAAAACTTAGGCAACCGTCAATTGCATAGGGTAAAAAACTGGGGGTTACTTTTAGGGAAATTTTGGCTGACTTGACTGGAAGAATAGCTGTGCTTTATGGATTTCATCAGCTCACGTGATTCCATCAGCAACTGTTGCCTTTCTTTCTTCTATGGACTTTTGACCTATGATGATCATCAATTTAAGATCAAGGCACATGACCCAGCATCACTGTTCTGGGATTTATTTTAAAAGAAATTAAATCAAGAAATGAGGAGTGAGGTCCAAACTAACAAAGAACATCATATAGAAGAGATCAGTAGGGCATCTATGTGATTGAACTAGGATTAAAATGGTTTTTAAATGATATGTGTAAATCTGTTATGGTGTGTTTTAAGCACTTGTCTTGGAATGGAAGTACTATCACTTTTAGGTTTTATAGCCAAAGAAGCAAAATATCTATCATAGCATTATGTGTTTTCTTTAAACGCTCAATAAATGTAAATATTTTTCCTGACATATTTTTTTCATAACATTTTGTAAGGTAATGCTTTACATCATAAGCTTGGTATTCATAAGTGGCTTACGGAAACAATGTCATTACTTCTAATCATGCTCCATGCTTTTCTCTGGCATGAATTTCAATCTCTACATATAATGGCTATAAAAACAAGATGGATCAAAAAGACCATTATTGCCTATACTTGAAAATGAATTTTTCATATAAGAAAAGAAATGAAAAAGGGGAAACGCAAAATTATGAAGGAATAGTTTACTTGAAATTTACTATATTAATCATGTCTCCTGTCTTTAGTGCTCATAGCAAGGAGATCTTGATTCAGATAATTTTTAAATTAGGTTTTAGATACTTTGTAAAGTAAGCTTTAAGGTAACCACAGAATTATAGAAGCTGGATTTGACCATAAGCATGAGAAAATATTAATTTCAGACCTTCCGAGTGCTCAGAACTTTTCGGACAATGCTGCCTCTGAAGCATAGAGGTACCACGCCAGTGTCATCCTGTTTAAAAGTGAATGGAACACATGCCACTCTCCTGTTCAATATTTGGTTGATTTCTCTTAATCTTTGGAGTGAAACCCAAACTCACCCTGACATGCAAGAGCCTTTATAATCTATATTTTCATTCTTATTTCCTATTATTATTATTATTTGTTCTTAAAGTATTGTCCTTGAATCATCTGAACCAAAATAAAGCCAAATGCTTATTAAAACTGAAAATCAAGCTCTACAAATAATACTTATACACATTAAATGCTAAGGCCCCCTGTTCTACATGAGCTCTCTGTAGTAACAAATGTGACCTGATGCCCCAACATGCTTTCCTGGACTTTATCTTTGGGCTTTGGCAACACTGTTTTTTTTCTATTCTATTTTTTAAAAAATATTTATTGATCAACTTTGAGATAGAGAAAGAGAGAGAGAGGGAGAGGAAGAGGGAGAACCATGGATATGTTGTTCCACTTATCGATACATTCATTGGTTGATTGTATGTGCCCTGACTGGGCATGGCACCTGCAACCTTGGCATATCGGGACAGTGCTCCAACCAACAGAGTTGCCCGACCAGGGTCTCTTTATATTTTATGCATTAGTCAAGGCTCAGGTCAATTCTAACCACCGCCATGAAACCATCCTGCGTGGTTTCTTCTGAGCCTTGTTTTTTTCCATCCATAAAAAAGAATAATAAAATAAAATGAAAGGATCATTGTGAGATAATTGTATTACAACAACTAAAACCTGAGTCCCAGAGCTCAGAGATGACACTACCAGTGTGATATGGGATTAGGATCCAAGCTTGTGTGATTTCAAAGGAATCCATGCTCTTGCATGCTGTGCCTCCTGGAAGCAGAAATGTGTTGAATGATCGAGTTGATGAAACGCCTTCCATCCATTTCAGTCTAGCCAGAGAAGATCCAGACATTTGGATTTGAGGACAATCAGTGAAATTCTCATTTTTGCAAGATAGGAGTCAAATGAGGACTTTTTAAATGAAAAATTTCCCAGAAGGTTAGTATATTAAAATATTTAAAAACACGGCAAAAAATGTTGGTCTTCCAGAACATTCGGGGTTATATTCTCCTGTTGCATTTTTAAACTCTAGGATAACTCTAGACACTTCACCCTTCCCAAGCACATTTAGATTTGGGTGAGTTTATGTAGATTTATATAGACTTTCACCAGAATCTGGTCCAGGGGAACGAGGGTTTAGGTGGAATTTAGACACTTCTCAGATAGTTCCAGATCTGTCTAGACTACCTAAAGCAGAAGGAAGTAGGGGGAAAACTTTGAAATAAAAGTTGCTCTTGCAGGGGTCTACAATAAATCAGGGCTCTTTACCAGAAAGTAACTGACAACAATTAATAAGCACGCATGTATCTGTTCAGAAGGGGCTGAGGACATTTAGACTTAATTGGTAATGGACTTGTTTAGGTTGTGGGAAACTTTTTACTCCCAAATTTCTAAGCCATTTTATTTACTTTCGCAACAGCTTTTCTGTTAATGGATGTTGGCTTCTGCACCATTATCTCTGCATCATCTCTTAGCTTCTGCCTTCTCAGATAAAAAGACATTTCTGAAGAGCTTTTGCATTTGTTTCAACTGGTTCCTTCAAGGGTATTTTCTTAATAGCCTCGCTTTATTGTCACTTTCATTTGAAAAAGCAAACACAAAATGAATACCATTTGGATAAGGAAATTTACAATTCAGGTTTTTAGAGTGAAAACTTTAATTCACAGGGAGTAGGGAAGAGAGAAACCAAGCATTTACTTGCCAGAAAATTCAGGTTTAAAAATGAGAAAGAGCTGTATCAGATAATTACATGTGCAAAGCACCTGAACTCAGTTCCTTGGAGTCTGAGACTACCCTAGATGGTAGCTGAATGGTGGAAAATATTCTTGCCAAGGAAAACTTTGCATTCACTCTTGCAGAGGAAACAGAGCTTTGCTGACAAAAGCTCAGAGGACGCTAGCCCACTGCATCCTCAGAAGTACTAGCAGTTTTCAAATTCTAAAGGTTTGCAGGAGAGAGGGGATAGACAAGGAAATGAAGCAAGATTGAATTGAATATAGGTCGGGGTCATGTCAACAGATGAACATGTTGTTCACAGTCAGACAGTTTGACACAAACATCTTCCTGGGCTCCTGGAACTAGAAAATGTGAATTCATTTAATGAGATGCACATTTGTCCGGAACTTGGATTTCCCTATTATACAATGAAAGAGACACACTCAGAGTCGGAAGAACCTTCTGACTTATCTGAATCATTCCTCCTCTCCCTCCTTTTTCACCTTAAAGTCTCTTATTTAATGTGTTTTATAATTTCTACAATTTCTGCTTAGTTCTTTTTCAAGTCATTTCCTCTTCTTCGGCTCTGGAATCAGACAGACTTGGATTTGTTCTTTGCTGTAGATTGAATGCTTGTGTCCCCTCCAAGATTCAAATGTTAAAGCTCTAGTCCCCAGGTTTCTAATGCCCTATTAGAAATCACAGGAATAACTAAAACCAGAAATAATATTTGACATCTTGCAAATTAGTAAAGAATTTTTAAAAGTCAAGCTCTGTTAGTGCAGAGCAATGAGAGCATTTATACACTGTGGGTAGGACTGTAAATTGGCACAACACTTTGGGGAAAAAAATCACATTATCCAATAAAGATGTGGCTGTATTTGGAGATGAGGCCTCCAAGAAACAATTAAATTTAACTGAGATCATGAGAGTGGGGTCCTGATCCAAGAGGATTAGTGTCCTATAAAGCCAGTTTCTCTCTCTCCCTCTCTGTCTCTCTGTCTCTGTCTCTCTCTCTCTCTCTCTGTCTCTCTCTCTCTCTCTCTCTCCCTCTCTCTCTCATGCACACATACACACACACACGGAAAGGCCATAGGAGGCTCTAAGGAGAAGGCAACCATCTATAAGCTAGGAAGAGAGGTCTCACTAGAAATCAACAGATAACCAGAATTTTGATCTTGACTTACTGCAAGAAAATAACATTTCTGTTATTGAAGCCATTCAGTCTGGTATTTTGTTATGGCAGCCTAAGCTACTAATTGCAACCTTGTTCCTCTTCCTATCTGGGGGATCTAAAGATAGCTATTCAAGCTCTCTGGGCCAGCTCTGTAATGTGAAAACAGTCTGATGACATCTAACCCCAAGGGCAGTTGTAAGGATTAAAAGAAAAAAAGACATATAGAAGTTGCTTGTTTCAGAGACACAATCCATTTCCCCTTACCCTTTCCTGTGGTTGGACATCTCCAGAAATGACAGCTAGTTTCATTTTTGGACACCTCTGACTTTTAAAAATTCTTTCTGATTATATCCTTTGTGTTCTTATATAGGTTGGCATTATGGGAAGAAGAGTTTGGGGATCAAAAAATCAACCCTGTCTTATCTACCCTTTTTCCAAGCTAATGGAAAAATAAAGTACAGGTGTGAGATGAGCATCAGTATATCAGCTACACCGGTGAGGCCCGGTTGGCAAAAGCGGCCAGAGATAGCGCCTACACACATTCCCAGTGCTTGGTTGGACCTACCTGACCAGTGGGTCACAAGTGCAATGGGAACCTTGTCCCTTCTCAGGAGGAAGACATGGCCCCAAGAACAGACTAGAGGTACCTACTCTGCAGGGAGATCCAGAGGAAGGGCAGAAAGGAAGAGCTGAGCATGCTCCGTTCTCTCTCCCAGATTCACTAGCCAGATAAATCATTTCCCCTCCCTAGGTGAGGAGGGAGGGCAGGCGGAAAGGAAGGCTAGACATGTTACTTCAAAACCATTCACACCTGGGAGTAGATGTTGCCACATGGAAACATTAGGAGAAGGAAATAAAGGGTTCCCCTAACCGTATCTTCAGTTGCCAAAAATAAAATGTGACTTAAACGTTGAAGGAAAATGCGAAAACCCAGCATGTGCTGACACGTTTTAACGTTAAGTCATAAAGGGAAACCCGAAACTGTAAGAGAGTACACAGAGCAATGCAAGGTCAGTGTCAGACCTCAGAAAACACAGGTAGCAGAGACGCAAAGCGCGGAGCAAGGGGGAATTAGAAGCAGATTGAGAGAACAGGCAGGTAAGGAGATTTGTATACACGTCTATGAGGAGGGGAGATTTGCATTCGAAAAAGTCTGGAAGGGGCAACCTCCGCCTCACAGACGTGAGGGAAAGAAGTGGAGTGGAGATTTTTTTAAAAAGTAAACTAAAAGATGAAAGGGAACTTTTTAAACATGAAAAGCAAAATTGTAAGAAAAGGCAATCTTCTGGCAAGAGTAGCTGTTTTTATATGTGAGTGTGTGTAAGACAAGGTGTAGGCATTTCAAGGAAAAAGTAAGTTAAGGGAAATTTAGCACAAGCTAGAAAGAACACGCCAACAACGAAAAGAAGTTAAGCTCAGAGGAGGTAAAATATTTTATAAAAGATTGAAATGAGTTTCTTTTTCATCCTACCCATTATGTGTTTTCTCACTGACAAGGTCCTTTGATACACCTTAGCTATTTAGTGTTGGGTGTTGTCAAATTATTCATTTGTCACATCATTGTCAATATTAAAAACGAATCTGCAAAGGTGCTAGTGTCTACCACATTTTGTGTTATTTCCATGGAATCTAAGCCCTCATCAGTTGTAATATGCATTATTAGTTTACATACACAAAGAAAGGGAAAAATGATGTCAGTTAAACTCAGACACAGTAGCAGAACCTTCTAGATCTCAGAAATGGTGAAACGTAAAAAAAAAAGACTTAAAATTAATAAAATATTTTATTTTCTTGGTAGTATTTATCAGAAGTTGAAAGGACCTTATTTATTTATTGCATCTAATTTCAGTCTCTTTCCCTTAAAATTTAAGGTTGGTTGAAGGCAGTACTTTGCCTGCCTTATTAACAGCTATTTTTCTGTCCAGGTCAGTGTATCCATGTAACGGGGAATACTGTTTGATAACTGGTTGTTCTTGTAAAAGGGGGTGATGAATGAAGAGAATCTTAAAAAGCTGGGATTCATTTGGTATCATTCAATTACCCACTCAAGAAGGATATTCCTCCTAAATTAATCTTCCTCGGTACCCCCCTCTTCACAGTACAGTACCTTCCATCTCTGCCAGCGCCACACACACTCTCTTACAGTACTTGGCTTATCCCTCCGTTTAATCTTGGGTTATAGTCCAGCTTCAGTGAATAATGTAACCATCTTGCATAGCTGAAATATCTTAAGGATTCCCCCAGGAAGGTGCCATTTTGAAGAATAACAACATCTTTCAGTAATTCAAGCAAGAGCCAAGTGTTCCCCTAGGGTAGGAGCAGGTTACAGTTTCTTTTGATGGGCACCAGATGAAAGAATTGGCTTATATTTAGAGGCCATGCATATGAAAAATATGAATTTCTGACTCCAAAAGTCACACACGGTGTGGTGAGCCGCCCTCACCAGGGGTGGGTGAACGCAGCCTCCGGGGCTGACGGAGGAGCCGCTGACCCGGGTCTCCCGTTACAGGCGCACGTGCTCAATGAATGCAACGCGGGCGATCACATGCAGTATTTAGATCCTTTTTTCTTTCCTTTTTCTGTTTTTATGTAGGTAAGGGAAGTAGAATATATTCTAAGTGCATAGGATGCCATCCCACTGATCATGTTTATCTTACTTTGATTGTACCTTGGTAAGATGTTATCTTACAAAGTGAGGGAAGAATTGATTTGTATGCATACTATTCTGAATTTTTAAAAATTTATGACGCTATCTTCATTTCCAATAACAATAGTACCTCATATTTCCAGAGTGTTTTAAAATAATGCTTCACATTTCTACATTACTTTACCAAGCTTCTGGATTCAATAATATATTGTAGAATGGCCTCTAGATTCAAAATGCCCAGCTTCAATAACTGGTCTACCATCTACTAGCTGTGAAATATTGGAAAAATTACTTATCTTCTCTGTGCTTCAGTTTTTTTTCTTTTATCTGTAAAGTGGGGATAAAATAATAACTAACGTCTATGGTTGTCATAAGGATTAACTTGGATAAGATTAAGAATAATGTAATCTTTCTGGATATTATAGTCCTCAGTAGGAAAATCATGTCTCTAAGGTTCCTTGCAGCTGTTTTGTTACTGTGTTCATCCTTTAGTTACTGGGATCCTGAGGAGCCACGTGCTACTTTGATACTTGGAAAGTCACTCATGTCCATGAGGAAATAGCCTCAGACCAAAGATGGTTGTGACCAGGCAAGTTCAGTGTCTGAACCAGGGGCTACATCCAACAGCCATCCATTCTTTGTAAAATATTTCTGAAGTGTATGTTCATGGTACTGTTATCATCACAGTTTATTATTTATTGAGTGCCATCCCTTTATGTGGGGCTGCGTGGAACACACAACAGACGTGGCTTCCCCCCAAGGAAATGGGAATGGAATTCAGATGATTCATGAGATAACAATAAAGCTACTCAGGGTGTGCAAACATGGTTTGCAATGAGGTCAGCCTTGGAAGGCTCAGCTAAAGGAAGTGTTTGATAGGAAAGAAAGGGGGAAAAGTTGTTTGGCACTAAAGGAGCAAGACATGATTCTAGGTATAGGGAGCATCACGAATGTCAGTGACCAAAGCGGGAGCAGCTGGGGACAACACCAGGACCATATCAGCCATCAGAAAGGGGCACAGTGGGAGGAGCGGCACGAGAGCACACAACCCAGCTGAGAGTTGTGTATCTGTGGCCATATCCTGGTGCCATGTACTGTTTGCCCTGGGACAGACTGAAAGAACATGTCCTGCCTGGTGAAGGGAAGGGGATCTGTACGGCCTCCTAGCCCCGGCTGGGAGTGGAAAGTTATATCACATCTGTACTGGTTTTTAATCTCCGTTTGGTTTTGTTTGTTCAAGTTAATGAAAATGATGTGCTATTGTTATGTAGTGATGCCAGAAAAAGTTTCACCAGAGACTTCAAAAATGTTTTTGGTACTATGCCCATTTCATGTGGTTTCACTTTCCCCCAGCTTCTCTCCTCCCTCCCCTCTCACTCTCCCTTCCCCCGAAGCCCTTCTCTGATACTGATGGATTAATATCATGTGATTCGAAGGATATTTGGAAAGAATTCAGCTAAACAGGCAAGCCAACCCCCAAAAGATAAGTGATGGGAAATCTAAGGGTGAATGGAGTTAGTATCATTTATAGGGGACATATTTGTAGAATCATCCAATAGAAACACATAATTAATAGCTCCTCAAATTCATAGCTGGAGCTGATGAATTAGGAAGACTACACCTTCATCTGGGAATAATTAATAGTAATTTATAAACTCCTTTAAGGAAAAGAACTATGTCTTCACCTTCCTCAGTCAGTCCCCTGGGTGCCATAGAACCTGTTTTGTCCATCCAGCCTTTCAAAATTTATTAAGTACTAGGTATTGTGTGAAAGCATTGGGAGACACCAAAGAAAAAGCAGTTATCCTTACCCTCATGTAACTTAAAACTTTATGGAAGAGAGTAAAACAAGACAGAATGTAATAGCTGCTCTCGGTAGGGTGAAATCAAAGAGATATGAGCTTATTGGTGGGGGGAGCATATCACTCAGGGTTCCCAATAGCAAGAGACACAAAATCTACTCAAACTGGCTGAAAATATAAATGGGAATTTACTGGCTTGGTCAACTGCGAAGTAAAGAGTGTTATGAGGTTCAGGTTGATTGCGGACTCAAATGACCTACCAAGAATCTGTCTTTCTCCACTCTTTTGGCACTATCACCTCTGCGTTGCGGTACTCTTGAGACAGGCTCTATCTGTGTTGTGGCAAAGACAACCACTGGCAGCTCTATATTTATGCTCTACTACCAAAGAAATGGGGGCAGCAAAAGAATGCCTTTTCCCAAGAATTCCAGCAAAATTCTTGGGGCTTCCTCTGGCTGGATCGACTTTGGTAAAGTGCCTATCCATGAGCTAATTATTGTTGCCAGACAGATGGACTGGGCCTACTGGGGAGGCTTACTTAGTTCATGTTCCGCTTCCCTGGAGACCAAAAGGTGGAATCAAGCATTCCAATCACAGGATTTAGAGTGAAGGAGGAACATTTTTCCAAATGAAAATCAGCGTTATCGGAATAAGAGAGTATGATGTGGGCAGCAAGCAGTGCTTTGAAGACACCCCAAAGAGTTGGTGGCAATCTCTGAAGAAGGAACTATGACCTCTCCTCCTCCCTGAAAGATGGGTGGATCTGAGAGGGGGGAGATGAGGGCTGGGAGGACATACACTCCAAAACACTTGCACTTGCATATGAAAGAGCTCAGTCATGTGGGCATACGTAACTGCAGCGGGTTGCTGGGTAATGTATTTCCCATCGATGCCACCATCACAACGTGCTCGAAGGAGAGACTAGAGTTCAATGAACAGCTATTATTGGGAATAGCTCCCAATATAAGGGGACATTTGCTTATTTAGGGAGGTCTCAAAGAGATGCGTGGGGGAGATGATGATTGAGGTGATGTCTGAAGGAAGAGCAAGAATTAAAAACCAGGAGAAGAAGGGTGGGGAGGTCTATGTGTGTTTCACTTTGAACTGGAGAGGCAATGATCCATGGAGAAGGAAATACAAGCCCGTGTGGATGAATTTACACCAAAATGTTAACACTGTCACCTCAGGGGTTAGCACAGGAAGGAGAGAACAAGGAAATTATTGATTTTTTTCTGCATGTAACAATATCACTTGATGCAATGAATTGGCATTACTTTTGTAATATTTTATTCTCATAAAATAAAGTAAGAGATATGCAGAAAGTGGCATCTACTACAATAGAATTTTAGCACTGAGAGAGAAGCCGAGCACCATTCCTAGAAGCTGAGAGAGACAATGCAACTTTCTTAAATCTCATCCCAAATAAACAAACAGATACTGAGATTAGAATCCAAATTACCTGGTTAAAAAAAAAGTATGAGGTTTTAGAACTGCCGTCAAGCATCAGTTTTATTTTCTCCACTTTTTCTTTGTGTGAATAGTGGCTGTTTACTCACGAAGTACTGAATACCTGGTGCTGCGGGAGGCCTTGAAAATATAGCAGTGAACATGGCATTTATAGGCTCGGGACGCAGTTGCTGTCCAACTTTCATTCATTCATTAATGTCTGTCAATTATGGAAGATGATATAAACAATTGTAAACTATCTATGTTTTCAAGTACTTGACTACTAGAAAATAAATTTGAAACCATGTAATTGTGGTTCCTGGCCACCCAGTGTCTGGGTAGTAAATTTGCTGCTATTGTTTCATTCGCTTTAAGGCGATGTGATAGTGAAAATTATTTCTACTTGAGATGGTTGCACCTTCTCATTTAGCAATAACTACCTCACCTTAAATTATCCATCTTCCAGTCATTTTAGGTGACTAATACTGAAGAGTATTAGTCTTAGATTAGAAAGTAGAAAACCAGAAGTTTAGGATTTTCAAGTTGAGTTCTTGTGGAAATGTCCTCCTGAGAGACAAACATCCACTGTTGTCTTCCATTGTGGTGTTTTAGTGATTTATCATAGGTAAATATACAAGGAGAGATATAAACTCAAACTTTACTCTGACCCATGACTTTGTAAGATACTTTCAGATTTCCCCAGGAGTTTATTTGAAATACCAAGGAAATAAAAGGCTTATTTAGGCAAAAGATGGGAAAATTGAAGAGGAATGATGGAGAATTTATTATTAGACACTCTCACCTGAAATAGGTTTATATTTTTGTTGGGTCTATAAGGTTAGTTTTTTCTGGATCCATTTCTAATTTGATGCTAGAAAGAGATAGATTTGAGAACAGATTTTTAAAGAGATATTTTAAAGAGCCATTTGAAAGTGAATTTCATTTTAAAATGCCTTAGTTCTGCAGCTGAACACTTTTCCTCTAGCATGAGCTAAGTCAAGGTAGTAAATTACACATTACTTGATAGGTCTTTGAACTTTCTAGCTGGAATTTACTGTGATGTAAAAACAGAAAAATTTCATTGGTCAGACGGTTTTTGTATAGTTATCAGTCCAATTTCATAATTTACTTTTATGGTACAAAAGACACACCGTAATAATCTGTCTCTGTGATTATATCTTGGCATCAGTGGAGACTTTTGTTTTCTCAAAAACAATCCTATCAGTCATTTAAAAAAAAAAATTGGCCCTAAATTAAGTTCTGCACATCTGGCTTCTCTTCCCCCAATCTTCCTAGGATTTAAATATGTATAATATATGTATATTTGATAGTAACTTTCAGGTGTGTTTGGCAGTAACCACTTATGTCTTCACATGTTGAAGACACAAGAGAAGGCAGAGGGGTAATGAAAAAATAGGTCTGTTTGGAACCAATAAGTTAACTGGTTAATTCCACAAACATTTATTGAGTACTTGCTATATAACACACTACACTAGGTACTGGTAATTTAAAGTGAAGATAGAGCCTTTGGCTGTAATAGAACTGATACTAAGGAATGACAGTTATTACTCTCGCAAATATTTACTTGCCAATAAGTATGATCCACTACGATGAAAAGTTACAAGGTGTTAGAAGACCAAAAACAGAGAGGTTTAATCTGGTCTGGAGAATCTAGAAAGACTTCCTCCAGGGGAAAGTGATATTTATGTAAAGGTCCTGACAGATGACTGGAAGCCAATGAAATGAAGGACAAAGGAGAAGAGGCCCAGAGAAAGGGAACAGGCTGCCCATAGTACTAGAGGCAGAGCAGGGGCATTTGAGGGGCTAAAAGGGAGCAGGTAACGCTCAGATTTACCACTCTACTTCCCCACTTTCTCATGAAATCCACTCTCATCCATCCAGTTGTCAATCTGGGCTCTTCAGCTGGATGTCTGACAGGGAGCTCAAACTCACTGAGCACAAAACGGAGAGCTCCCGATATTCCTCCCATAGCAGCTCTTTCCCCAGTGACCACCTTCTCAGCGTCACCATGTACTTAGTTGCTCAGACCTCAAAACCTTGAATATTTGGCTCTTCCTTTGTTCTCACATCTATATTCAGTCGCCTAGCAAATCCTGTTAAATGCACATTGAAAATCTCCCTGAATATAGCTATTTTTCAACAGGTCTGCCACAGTTGTCTCAGTCTAAATCCCCACCTTCTCTCACTTGGGACAATGCAAATGCTTTCTGACCTCTCTTTCTGTCTCCATTCTTGCACTGTCTCGGTCTTTACTGCAAGCAGGAGCCAAAGTGAAGTTTTTAAGCCTGAATCAGATCCTGGGACTCCCTGCAAGGGCTTCCTGTGACATTTGAATTTCAATCTTCCCGCTCTCCTGCCTTTTTGTTACCACTTGTTCCTCTCTCCTTCCTTCATCTATCCCCAGCAGTCAGTCACCTTGTTCTTTACCAGGCGCAGTTCATACCTCAAGCTCTTCCTTTTATGCCCTTCCCCAGGTCTGTGCGTGGCTCGCTCCTTTTCTTCACTTACGTGTCTGCTCAAGAGTACCTTCCTCAGGGAGGCCTGTTCTGGGCACCTAACTGAAACAGTATCCTCTCTGCCCCTGTAACCTCTTGCCTGTTTTATATTTCTTTACAACATTTATCTCTACCGGATATTATATGATAGATTCCATATTCACTTGTTTTATTGAGGGCATGGTCCTCATCCTTTTGCATATTTTTGCAGTCCCTAAATAAGTATTCATGGAATGAATGAATGAAAGCCAACATGGCTGATACATGGTAAATGAGGAGAGAAGTGATAGAAAATGAGTCAGGGAAAGTGTTTTTAAAATATGCAGAGCTTGGTAGGCCATCTTAAGAAGCTTGGACTTTTTCCTAAGATAAGTGAGATTTTAAGAAGGGGCAGTGATACAATCTGATTTCTATTTTCAAAATTTTTCAGCGAAATTGTCTGTGAGCCTGATTGTTTTTTTGACCTCAAGAATAGGTTCAATGAAGCTGCCACTTACAAATGCATTTTTAGTTGCGTTGTATAACTGTGTTTAACTAAAATCATTTGTGTGTGATTGAAAATTACTCCCTCTTTAGGGAAGAGTAACCTAATATTATACCATTTCTACTCTAGAGGGGCAATAACTGGTATATGACTTTTAGGATAAAACATTATTTTAAAATAATTAAATTTTATTATTGCCAAATGAATACATTTTCTTATACTTTTATACATGTTAAGGCTTGTTAAACTTAATTCACTTTAATCCTTATGAAGATAGCAATTGAAGGAGAATTTCTGTTCTGAGTTAGAGGATAAAAAATAAAAAGCCCTTAAAGTTCTTTTTGTTTGGTTGTTTGTTTTTTTTGTTTGTTTGTTTTTTGTTTTTTTTGCCAATGGAATCTGAACTACAGCCTAGCACGGCACTTTTTCAAATTTTATCTATGGACTACTAATGTTTCCCAAGGTATTCAGAGGCGTTTTATATAAACGGGATTCTGTTGCCAGGCACATTTCAGAAAGAATGGATCAAATGAAACTTAAGTGTCTTTAATTCAGGATTTCCAGAGCCTGTAATTCGCTAATGTGCACTCGGAACCCCAGGATGGGGATACGGAATGCAGCATTGCCCTAGCCCCCCTTTTCACAGAACACCCCTTCTGCAGAACATGGTTTGGGAATTGCTGATGGTCTAAGGCACAAGGGACATTAACGTAACTTATATGGTACTAGCGGGGCGGCTTCACGGGTGTGAGACCTGTGCATTTTTACAGGGTCCAGCTCTCAGACGGAGCCCTGCTTCTGGTTTAATGCTCTACCGGCACCATCTTGTAAGTGTTTTCATCTTTGAGCGACTGTTTTGTAGATGAAGAACAAAGGGACAGTGGAGCATGCGCAGGACGAGCGGAGGCTTTACACCGAGCAGCGGTGAGCTCATAGGAGCGGTGAGGCCAGTGTTTCCCCGGAGCAGTTTGCCAGGCTCCCCGCCGTGCACACACTCTGGGGCAGTCCAGGACACTGCGGACCTCGAGAGGAGAGCGGAGGGTGGGACCTGGGTCCACATTGATGGTGTCCTCAAATGCATCTGCTGCAAAAGCAGCAGCAGTGGCCGCAGCACCCTGACTTCGTTGGAGCAAGGAGTGTTCCACATGGCGGCAGCAGTGGGACCTGGTGGGGGGTCGGCTTGCCTGTCATTCCCATGGCCAGTCTCCTCCCTGTGGCGTATGTATGAATATTAACTTTCAGGCTTGAGTGCTGGGACAGGCAATAAATTATTCAGTAAATATTACCTTAAAAAGTGTACACATGGCTAGCCCAAGGAAGCATACTAGGGAGTTGCCAGAACTCTTCAAAGATTTCACAGTCTTCTGGTTTTGAAAACTTGTGCGCCATTGCAAAGCAAATACTGTGTCCATAGGCTTAGAAACAGAAATTAAATGTAAAGATCATCACAGCTGTGGGAAATCAACCCTATTTTCATATAAAACTTCGGATGAACCAATTATTAAGAGGAAGACAATTTTAAAAATTCCTTGTAATTAAAGATACAGTGATAAAAGACAAAAAGAGGCACTTTGGACTATATACAAAACATGACGCTACTTTTGGTTTCTTATACAAACTCCACAAGTTATAAGAAATGCCAAAGGAAACATTAAAATGCTATTGTATACATTTACATTTACACTTACGTGAAATTGATTTGTGTGAAGGATTAAATCTTTCTGGAACATTGTTCCCACAAGAATCATTAGCTCTAGATGTACTAAAATTTACATTCTGAGATAATTTATCTGAAATTTATTCCAATGTTGTCACAGTCTATAAAATATTCTCAGCAACTCTAGTAGCAGTTGCATGAGTAGAAAAATCTTTCTCAAAATTAACATTTATTAAGTTATTTTTGTGATATTTCATTCACCAAGAGTAACAAATATCACTTTCAATTATGTCAATTGAAATAAAATTGCTAAAAATATAATTTTAATAACCTAAGAAATGAATTTGCAGCAACCCAAGGCAGAAAACTTTTATAATCAATCAAGATATAATATAAAACATTATTTTTATTTTATTATATAAAGTTATGACATCAAATGGTACATCTGAGGATTTATAATTTTATGCTGGTACTCATGTATATCACCATTATTCTTATGTTTTATAAATAGTAACATATTTTTTAAAGAAAAACTTTATATTTTTGTACTTTTTTTCCTGCTTTCTGAACAATGGATCTCACATTTTAATTTTGCACAACGCCTAGCACATTATGTAGCCAGGTCTGGCTACTGGGCATCAAATGATAAAATGAAGTTGTCCAAGCTACTCTTCCCCGAGGGCTGTTTTGGGATATTTCACAGGAAGTGTGCGGGTATGGATGAATGCATGATTTTTTTTTTTTATGTTTGAATTCTGTAGTAAAAGGTACATTTGTGCAGCAAACATCTTCTAAAATTCTTCCCACTTTCATAGCAGGCTAAGGACCTATGAGGCAATGTAGGCTGGTAGCATAGAATGTAGAAGATACTACAGAAAGTTTACATGTCCAGCATTGTCAATATAATTATCAGCAGTTGATTTCCTTCAGGAATTAGAAAAGTCAAAGTCAATTCTTGACAGTGGAGAGTCTCCAGTACTTCAAAAGAGTTTCTCTAAATGCGAAGAGACGTCCCTTGTGTATGCCTTTGGGTACTTTCAAAATGGTAAAAAGATAACTTTTACCTGAAGCCTGAGAACAGGTGAAGTGAGATTTTTGTTGTGTTTTTGTGGCACTTGTGTTTCTGTGTGTGTCGCAATGGTGATGGTGGTGGTGATGACGCGGGTGGCATTTGGGGAGGGATGGCTTATCTGGGGAGATAAGACGGCCGGCAGTGCAGTGCGAAGGACCTAAGATTCCATGTTACGTATTTTCACTTTATTGTGGAGAGTTGAATGGTCCTATAATTCTAGAAGCTAAATGCACTATTTTTTTCAATAATCTTTCTGCTGCTTGTGTGACATGGAATAGTTTTTCCACAGTACATTTCAACAATAGTTTACTAAAGAGAACGGTTGATTGATGATGTCATTTTTGTAATTGGGAGGTATGAGAAAAATTATAGCTTCCATACTTTGGGAAGCATTTTCGCAGGTTGTTTCCCACAGGAAAAATTGCTCAGGTCTTTGTTCTAAAAAGTTTCATGGCTACCTGAGGTGCTTTATGGCTTATTTCACTTACTTTTGATATATTAATAAAGAGCTTTGAGCAGGCAGCCCCAGTGAGAGCACAATGTAACAATGGGCCTGGGAAGATAAGAGGGAATATGTTAATATCATGATTTTATATTGATAAATGTTTTCCTGGACATGGTATAATAGATCAACGACTACTGTTAAACTTTATTTCTAAGGTTACCAAACATTGAATTTAAAAATCCAGGTATAGGGAACTGGATCTGTAACCAAAAACATTTAAACAATTTACAGGCATTTCAAAAAACTTAAAGAACACTCAAATTTGCAAATATCATTCGATTATTTAATTTTTCATGTAACACATAATAAAATATTACTAAAGAATATAATGTGGCATTTTCAGAGCTTAAAACTTAAAAGCCAAAGAACTGGTATGTGCAGCCCATGGACATAGACTAAGAGGTGTGGGGATGATGGGATGGGGTGCAGGGTGGAGGGGATATAGTGGGGAAAAATGGGACAACTGTAAATGGG
Organism: Mormoops blainvillei; assembly: GCA_004026545.1. Classification (NCBI taxonomy): domain Eukaryota; kingdom Metazoa; phylum Chordata; class Mammalia; order Chiroptera; family Mormoopidae; genus Mormoops; species Mormoops blainvillei. Next base: position 124,461 of record PVJD01002672.1, on the reverse strand, counting down.
GCATACTCAATAAAAAATACAAAAAAATTCCATTTTAAATTTCTATGTAATTCCTGGCCAAGAACAATTCACTGTTTTGTTTTTGTTTTGTTTTGTTTTGCTTTATTTCCAGTACTAGTAATTAGCTTTCTTTTTAGGACCATGTTCCAGCAATAAACAAACTTTATTACTTCTCAAGAAATGGGAAAATAAATAAATAATGATGTGTACTATAGGAGAGACAGACTTAAATGCTTATAGAACTCAGTTAATTGACATAATTGAATCATATGACATTCTACATAATGTGCAGAATCATATGCCTGTCCTTTTACTATAACACGCATAAAGATTCAGTGTGATAATAAAAGGCAACTAACCCTGGTTTCATCTGGGAAATAACAGGGAGTGGTAAGAAGTGCAGAAAAAAAAGGGAAGGCATAATCTAGCTAATTCTTGTCACATAGGAATTTTTTAAAAAGGAGCTACAAATCTTTTTTTTTTTTTTTAATATATGACTTCTCTCAGTTTTTAAAGTTTGGATAGATTTTTAAATACCATGTGGCCCACACAAAATATATCAGCGGGCTAATTAACCCCAGAGTCAGCCAACCTGTGAAGCCTTTTCTTAAAAAAAAGTTGCTTTACATTTTTAAAATTGAATTTATTGGAGTGACATTGGTTAATAAAATTATATGGGTTTCAGGTGCACAATTCTATAATACATCATCTGCATATTGTATTCTGTGTTCACCACCCCAAGTCAAGTCTCATTCCATCACCATTAATCCCCCGGACCTTCTCCTACCTCCCCCACTGCCCTTTTCCTCTGGTAATCACCATACTGTGGTCTGTCTATGCGGGGTTTTTTTATTCCTTCACCTTTTTCAACCAGCTCCCCAACCCCTTTCCCCTCTGACATCTGTCAGTCTGTATTTATGAGAAGTCTTGAGTACACGATGATCAGCTTCACTGAGATGCTATGCTAGGCTGGTGTTCCCCAAAGAGGGGGAAGGAGAGAGGGAAAGAGAGAGAGACATTGAGGTCAAAATGCTTTATTAATACTGGTGAGCAGTCCAAGCTCGGAGACCTGGCTGTGCTTGACTGGCCAGCAGTAGCGTACCAGCTTCACAACTCACAGGACTCCCATTTGTTTCTCAGTAAAATTAAAAATCATTGCAGATCTTCGAGGTCGCTTAAGACCAGCTGAAACGGCATTTACAAAATGCCATATGTCTATTATTCAGGGTGGGACAAAAGTAGGTTACAGTTGTTTGTATGGAAAATAATATCAATACAATAATAAATAATAACACAAGAATAAACTTTGTGTTTCACATACTCACAACTGTAAACCTACCTTTGTTCCACCCTGGTGTCTTAATTTTACCAACCAATTACCTTAGAAAAAACAAGGACAAAATCAAAGGCTGTTTCTTAAAAATGGGGAGATTTAACCTGTATCAGTGTCAAGCCAGAATATTTTCTTAATGGAGCAATATTTGTTGTAACTTTTACATGAATTATTGTATTATAGAATAGAGAACAAATGAATCGTTCTAGTGACTGTTGGAAATGTGGGGGGAAACTTGTGCACAATGAGTTTTGATGAGAGCAGTTTTTCTTATTAATTGCCTAGAACCCCAGAGAATTATTTAGCCAATGCCTACTCTGTTATGTCCCTACTTTGTGGAGCTGGGGGTGGGGCTCACAGTGGGTAGAAATATCCTGCAGCTCTTGTATATTTCATTCCCTTTTCTCCCATGGAAGGAGTTAATCTCTCCATGATCTCTGTAATGAATAGACAGTTTTCAGTCTGGTAGTTTTAGGCAGGCAACCATGTGTTCTGCTGATTCTATGATGGCTTGTTTCGTTTCCTAAAATGAAAAGTCTTTAAGTAGTTAAAAGGTATTGAATTCTTACCATGTTACTACCCTTACTAGATACTTATATATATCATATTGAATCTACATAAAATCATCCAAATCATTAAAAAAATCTCTGTTTTTCTGCTAGAGAAAAATGACCTTCAGGGTGGGAAACTGATGGCTCAGGGAGCCATCATATGAACCCAGGTTTTCTTGACACCAAAACCTGGGTTCTTTGCATCATACAACTTCATCTCTTGATTTACTTAATGTTTTCATTGAGCTTGGTACTCTGGAAAGTTTGCAGTAAGATATTTTCAAACACCATCTGCTTTTTCATTTGCTTCTTTTTAAGTCTGTTGAACTCTTGCAACACTGACTTCTTTTTCTTTTCTTTTTTTTATTAATAAAAAATCTCAGGCTCTTAAGTATTGTGCAGATGGGCAACTGCACTCAAAAAAAGTATACCATGAAGCTTCCTAAGGGGAGAAAGCACCCTGAAGGAAATCCAATTTATTTAGAGGCATGAATTCTGGAAAAGTCCCACGGTTTTCCACTACCATCTATGTGCTCACACCTGATTTTATCTTCTGCTCTCAGCATCTCCACTGAGCTGTAGAGTCTTAAAGCCTATTTCCTAATTGACATATTCATTTGGGCATAGAGTAAGGCACTTCAAACATTACAAACCCAAAGCAGATTTTTCCTCCCAAATTTGCTCCTCAATTATCCTTTCCTATCCTAAGAAAGGATGCAACCATCTACCAAAAAATGGCGAAACCATCCTGAATCTTCTTCCCCTCACTTCCCAGCTCTAATCCATTAGAAGTTTTATGACTTTACCGCCAAAATATATCCCAAGCCTGTCAATTTCTTTCTATTGTCACCGTACCAACATAGTCCCAACCATCATTGTCACTGGCCTGGACTCTCACCTTAGTTTGCTACAGGTCTCTGTACTTTCACTCTTGTTCCCCTATTATCTGTTTTCCATCAGCAGACAAAGGAATTTTCTATCTTTTCCTCTCTCCCTGTAGTTTCTTATTCTCTAGCTGCATTTGGCTACATTTTGGTTATTTGAAAATGACTTGTATATTCTTGTTTATTGTATTTGCCTTAATTTAGCTGTTATCTAGCTATACAGTTAGAGTAAAGTCTCTTATTTCCCTCCCTTTTTGCTTTAAATCATTTAGATATGACTATAAACTTATGGCAATGATGTTATAAACAAACATATTATTAATTCCATTCCGCACAAAAAATGTTTGTTGTCAGATACAGAGATGTGTCACATAGGTCCACTTTGAGAAAGGACTTACTGCCCAGCTACAGAAAATATGGTTAGCTGGCTATCTTTTCGTGTCACCTTTGTCCAGTTCTGCCTCAGCTTTCTAGCTAAGATCATGCTGTTCTTGGCATTCCCCAGCCAATGAGTGAGCAAGGTGATGTTAGCTAAGGTCAAGATTTTCTTCTGAGAACAACCTTCAGCCAATGACTAAATAAAGTAGGGGGACAGGGACTAGTCATTTATGTCTAAGGTGGGAATTCTCTAATGGGAAGTCTTTGCCCTAGTGCTTCCTGTTGGGCTGAAGGAAGTCTATCAGGTCAGCCATGTCATCTGATGGCAGTCTTGGTCCAATCCTTCTTCCTCCCTTTTCCTTTCACAGGTGTTACTTCCCAACCAGTGTTTTTCATTGTTAATTTTATCTCAGAATCTGCTTTACAGATAACCTGCCCTCACCTCCCCACTATGTAATAGACACATTCTGGACACAAAAGTCAGAGGGAACAAAGAAATAAAGGAAAACACACCAAGCTTACATTCTAGACAGAAGAGACAGAGTATAAACCAATATGTAATAAGGAAATATCATAGAAAAAGAATGTCTATTTAAAAAATGAAAGGCAATGAGCGAGGAAATGACTGGGATCAATTTAGATTAGTAGATTAGGTGGTTAGGGTGGCATTCCCTGAGTAATGACATTTGAGCTGAGAATCTAAATGTCAGAAAGGTATCAGCCCTACGAATATCTGGGATAAATGCAGTGAGGAGTGAATAGCTAGCGTAAAGCCCAAAGAAAGGAATGAGCTTAATATGCTTGAAATCAGAAAACACCGAAGTAGCTCGAATACTCGCCACGTGCCAGACCCTGGGATAAAGACATCGAATTCCTTGGTTTTTCTAATAGTCACAGCAACCATGTGAAGCTGGCACTTGCATCAGTTAGGGTTCCAGCAAGAAATTGGTAACACACTTGATGAAAATCTGTTTATGAAGGTCTGGTGAGGGTTAAGATAATTAATAGGAGATGGTGAATTACCCACACACAGTTGTGGGGGAAGCCAGTCCTCCCCCCACTCCTTACTCAGGTCTGAGGCATGGGAGGGGAGCTGGGGTAAACCCAAGCCATGAGAGAGAAGCCACTAGATTGAAATGTAGCCTTCGGGACAGACTACAGTGACTGTCCCGCCTCATCCCCACAGTGAGGATAGAAACAGACACCCTCAAAGTCTCTCGCCCCCTTGTCCAAGAATCTCCTGTCTTTTCCCCAGTAACTAAACTCAGCCAGGAGCCCAGCTGGAGCGTTACATTAGAAGTCAGCCTCCCAGGCCACAGAACCAGAAGGAGAAGGTTAAAAAATGGACCTAGGGGGCAAAGAAAGAATTTTGTACAGTACCATTGTCATCTTCCTTTTCCAGGATAGAAAATTACAGCTTTTACTGATTCTAAGATGATTTCTTTTTCACATTTTAACACCTCTGAAACAGAGATGTGCTTCACAATCAACAGTGTCACAGTTTAACTGGCAGCATTATTTGCCCTTCTTAGTGTCACCTTGTCACATAAGATAAAAGTGAGTTTTATAAGTAGTAAAATATTTTATTTTATAAAATCTGGTAACCAGTCCAAGATTAGGCAGCTGGAGAATGTTGGAACTGTGATCTAAACTTGAAGAAGTGCTGGGAACAAGATTGGGAAAGAGGAATCCTTTGCTTTTCTAATATCTCGCTCTGTCTCTGTCTCTGTCTCTGTCTCTGTCTGTCTGTCTGTCTCTCTCTCTCCCCCTTTTCCTTCGCACCCTCTTTGCCTCCCTTCTTCCTCTCTCTCTACCTTCTTTTACAAAGGAGCATGTTGTTTCTCAATAATCTTGCTTGTTCAACCTGATGGTTGACCTTGGCCTGGCAAAGCTATCACACTCTGTCTTCAGTGATGTCAGGGCCTACAGACACTGGTGCCATGAGGAGCAAAGGGTGAGGTGGCTTATTTAATAGGACACGGTCTTCTCACCTGCTTTGCATGTGAGCCATAAATCAAGTAGGTTAGATACTACTTTCTGTTACTGGTAACTTGAGATTTTACTGTATTTACAATTGGAAAACTCACTTTAAGAGACATATGGCACTATTCCAAATTTTCTTTCATCTAATGTGAAGCTCTGGCTCCCTCTGGCCTAGATGTATGAGTTCTTAGCTCATCTACAAAACAAAATATGAAGAGCATGCATAAGACAACAGGTGTGTTCAACCCTTCGTACAGTCTCTATTTTAACACTTTATCTTCTAGAGGTAGCTAAGGGATTTTATGTCATTTGAGGTTAATTTAGAAAATATAATTTAAAATTTGCTTTAAATGTTCTAGTGACTCTTGATGGCATGGAGGATGAAAATGCAACTCCTTGGCCGTTCACCCTAAACCGCCCTTAATTTGGCCTTTCCGTGCCCCTGACCCCGTGTTCTCCGTGCCATCCGCCTCTCCCAGCTTCAAGGCAGCCCTTCTGTGGCAGTGTCTTTGTGCTTCTTCTCCATTCCTTTGACTCACACTTTACGCTGTCCCATATTTGTCTTTGCTCAAACAACTGGTAAACATTCTATTTTTCACTTGCTTTCGGTTGCTTGCGACCAGGAGGTAGATGGCTCTAGAAGGGAAAGACAAAACATTCCTTTTCTAATTGCACAAAGTATTCAATTCTCATGTGACTCTTTTCTTTGAAGAGATAAAAAATGAATCCTAATACAAAAAGCTCCCTTTAATCTCATTATTTACAAATTTGTGATTCTTTGATTTTCAGCACCCTTATGTTTTTCTCAGCCATAATGACATCATTCGCAGGTGCCTTTGAGAATTTGTCTCCTGCTCCTGCCTCTACGTGGTCACCAGAATTCTTCCCCCTGCACTGCATGGCTTCCGCGTAATCCCGCCCACTCCATGACAGGACAATAGCATGTGCCTGTTAAGACTCCAAGGGTATGCATCTCCTGAGCTTACCAGGCCTCCATCTGAAGGTCTTCCCACCTTGCTTAACAGAACATACTCACAGAGTTAAACTTTGATTAGATCTACCATGGCAGCTTCTTTTTGCACACAAGAGACCACACTCACACATTCCTGTGAGTGGGGGAAATGAGCACATTCATCAGTACAACACAGAGTAAATTACACAATGAAGGGGTTTGTTTCTGTTCTTGCTTTTCTCTTATCCTTTGGCAAAGAAAACAAACAAAAACAGTTGGATGCTGAAAGGGATGGCGTAGGTGGAACTTTAGTAACCCTTTGGTTAAGACCCGTGGGTTGGAAGAGTACTGGCAGAGTCTGGACACTGAGAATCTTTAAGTGGTCATCGTGCTAAGAATTCATGTTATGCATGCAGGCTAGATTGTCACATGGCCAACAGCCTCGTTAGTAATAGTGCATGAGATATATTTCCAAATCTGTTGAAATAGTTGTTCTGAAAATTAACCTGTGGATTCACCAGCTATTTGGTTTGGGGAAAACTGTTCATTCCACAAATGATAGCACTGGCCCTGGCATTAAACATAAATAGAAAGAGGAACAATATTTAAAAAATTTCTAAGTTGTGTAAGAAATTATCTTAAAGGCTAATGGTTAGAAAATGTTAAACACCATCTCATACAGTTGATGGTGTTCAGAGCTTTGGGAGCAGGTTGCTGGGTGGCTTTGGCTCAGGGAGCCTCTTACTGTTGCGCTCAAGGTGCTGGCCAGGGTCGCGGTCGCCTGGTTTGGCTGGAGCCGGGGGCCCCCTTCTAGGCTGGTTCACGTGCATGGTTCTCTCAGGTTCTGTAACACAAAAATTGCAAGATTAAGACAATCGGAAGGTTTGCTATAAATACTGATTACTATTACCATTTTGTATCTATAAAACTCAGAGATGGAAATTTAGAAATAAATCATTGCCAGAATCAAAACTGAATATTCTTAAGTCTTATTGTTCTAAATGCCCTCAAGAACGTTTGGGACATTGTCATTATCTTCATTTTTATTTTAGTACTTTTGAGTCTTTTTGCTTTCAAGAATCCATCTAAAAGCTGTATATACATAGAGCTCCATCCTTAATAGGAGTAGCATTCCCTTTAGCTCCTATATTAGAATAATGCTTGACCAACAACCAAGGATACTCCCTTCTATATGCTAAAATATGCTATTTTAGGTACTAAAATAATTAATTGATTCTTTGTATGAACCCATGAGTGAAAAGCTCAGAACTCTAAGACATAGTCATTAATTGTAAGGTTTTCTATTTGAAGTCCCTTCACCTTTCACTTTCTATTCAAGATTATGTTTATTCATTGTGTCAGTTCTCTACCAAAAATGCATGCTGTCATTTCCATATTGTAGAGTTACCACTGGGCAGGGCCTACCCTGTCATTGACAACACTCCCCAGGCTCTTCCCATCTTACACCTTCTACACATCCTGGTGTGGCTTCCTGACTTGTTCTTACCAATGGACATGAGCAGAACTGATGGAGGATATGGAATGGGGATTTTAGGAAGCAGGTGGGTTTTGAGTCCTGGAGGGATCTTAAAGAACCTAAGGGATGATGGACCCATAAGAAGGAAGGACTTGGGTTCCTAAAGATCGTCCACGAGTAGGAATGCTCTCACTGGACTGGTACCTGAGCAAGACATAAACTTTTGGCGTGTTAAACCACTGAAAGTGAGTATTTGTTTTTGGTTTTTGGTTTTTTTGTAACAATAAGCAATCTCATTCTGTCCTAATGAGTTATTGCCTACACTACTTTCTCAGCTGTTTGCTGGTATTTTTTTTCTTCAGTTTTTCAAATGTCTGAACAGAACCAGTGATGTCTTGCCCTGTCTCCATCTTTGGAGGCACAGACAAAATGGAAAGATGGTAAGGTGGCAAAAAGTTCCCCTGGCTGATTTCCCTAAACTGCTCTTCCGCCCTCCACAGTGAAATCATGTGAATAATGAAAGTTGTAATTGGCTTGGGCTAGCAAAACACACAAGACTCTGGAGTTGACTTATTTCTACCACAAATTGTGCTGTGTGACCTTACACAGGTTTCCTAACCTTTCTGGGCTTCAGTTTCCACCATGTGAGGGGAGGAGGTTAGATTGAAAACCTCAAAGTTCCCCTGTAATGAAAATTAAAATGAAGATAACTGCAATGTTTTGAAAGGAAGACGAAACAATGGTACTATATTTTAAGAAAGGCACTGCATTTGAGACAGTGAGGGAGAAAATAATAAACATTAATCAGTTGGCTCTGGAAAAGTGTATATGAAAAACATAAAATTGAAACAACAGGTGCAGATAACATTATCTAACTTCTCACATAGTTAATAAAAAGGAGGGGGGCAGTTCTGGCAAAAAGCATAGCTTACACTTGAGAAGACAGGTTGATTCTGACCCAGAACTTGAGCCATCCTAAACGAGCGTTTATTCCAAGTGCAATAAAGGCAGAACACCTGAGCTGGGCCAACCAGCTGTCAGGACGCGACTTGCCCTACGCATCCCTTGGTATGTTACTTAGCCCAAAATCATTCATGGGCCTTAGATTTCTTGCTAAATAGTTCAAATTTAAAACCAGACAAAATTTTTGGAGTGGCTTAAAACTGCACAGGCTTCTGTGAATTCTCTGGATCCATCAAGAATTATGGCACCATCCAGGGCTGCAGATGAAAATATGAATTAAGTGATGTGATTTGGCTCCAGGTGGACCCAGTGTTGCCTTTAGATATAGGCAGATGGGGCAAAGGGGTCCCTACCTTGAACCCCCCACTTTAGAGTATTCCACACATTAGAGAGTTCTGTTCTGGCCCTCCTCTGGTTACATTCCTTCCCTGAAAGCAATCAAGGGCAGGTGTCACCCAGAGTCAGTGTCCCCCTGACTTTCTGGACTATGCTCTAGATAAGGCAGACCCCAGGAACTCCCTACCCAAATGGCTTTGAACCAATGTCCAGGCCTGCGAGGGCCTCTTGCCTGGTCTGTTCTCCCAAGGAGAGCTGTGCTGCCAGTGTGAGCTCCCAGCCTGGGTTGATTTGGCCAAAGGGTGGCTGTTCACAGGGCTGTGGAGGGCACTGCGGTGTCTACATGCATGCAGGTATGGCCCCTCATGGTGTGAGAGAGAGGTGGGCTAAGGTACTCCAGGCTAGAAGCCAGGTTCTAGCATGGAACTTTGAGGAATCAGAAAATTCAAAATTCATATCTTACCTTTCAGATTATTTTGGATGTTTATTTGTCTAGATAGCAAAAAAAAAAAAGCTTTATCTAACAGATTTGTAGCTTAGTTTCTAACTATTAAATATTTGACATATGATATCGGAACCTTCACTTACATTTTTGTTCTGGACTCCACAAATGTTATTAGAGGGACTGATTGGCCAACTTTGCATGATAGCACAAGAGAAAGTTAGATGGTACATTTGCCCCCAAGCATTTATTGTGATCTCTTCACCTGAATTAAGGCTCCTTAACTTCCCTTGGAGAAACTCAGATCAATACAAGATACGCGTGTAATGACTCATTTACGTTGAAGTACAGATCTTTTTGGTGTTGTATCCTTGGTAGTGTCCAGTGCTTTGCTAATGGTGCTCAGTAAATAACAGGGGTCACGGGTTTTACAGCTGCTGATTGCTGAGTCCATTTCCTTGTAGTTGCTTAGATACATTATCTCTCAAAATACTAATTCTGTCTAGTGCCCTTCCCAGGGATTCACTTGGCTGAGAAATGTTCACATCGTAGTCTTAATCCTCAAATCCCCGTCTATCAGCTCAATCTTGTCAATTCTGAAGCAGCTGTTCGAGCCCATACTACTGGGGAGATCTGTTCAAGGGTTTCTTTTTACACAGCTGTTTGAATGCCATGGTAGGTTTTAATAGAGGTGAAAGTCATCTGGATTATCTCGTGAGTATAAACTTGTTACTATAGTTTTCTCTGAGTGTGGGTCTCTTGTGCAGTCACTTTAATTGTAGCCTACTCAAATATTATTAGCCTATAAATTAGTGCATACAACATGCCTAAGTATGTTGGGGAGATTTTGGGTGGGCTACACTGACTGGAAGTGAACATCCAAAAGGGTTTGTTATTTTCCCCCTTGAGAGTGTATTCTAAAGCCTTTTCTCTTTAAGTACAGAAGTGAACGGATGAAACCGGCAGATAGTATTTAACCCTTTGGGGCTCTTCTAAGCAACTGAAACTTCCCTCAAAGCTCCAGAAAGTTGCTAATCTGTAGGGCTGGCAAACTTACCTGTCCATGGTAGGGACCAAGTGGAAAGGTTTTAAGTTAATGGGAGAATATTTAAGCCCATATTTTACTTCCAGTCATTGATAGTCACTTAAAACAAAACAAAACAAAACAAAAAACTGTGTGCCAAAAACACCAGTTGGCCAAGTCTACACCCTCTGCCTTGGGGGTGACTACATGGCGTGACTTAGGATTTCCAGGGCACTGATAAAATTCCTTTGACCCTAAATAGTTCACTCACATGAATGGAATGGTGCACAAAATTCCACTATTGTTGAGGCAGTCTTTTAGATTAACTTATCCCTCTCTTCATACATGTCAGAAAAGAATAATAGATTATGCCTATAAAAGCATAGTGCATTTATTGGAAATACATCGAGAATTTTTTCTCCATGAGAGTTCAGGGCTGCGATGTGACAGGGAGGGTACCATTGCTGCAAAGAAGGGCAAAGGGACACTGGGAAACAGAAATAATGTTCTTCTAAAAGAAACAACAGTGTTTATTCAGCTATGACCTTCAGGCAATCTTTAAGAGACTATCTTATTTGTTTCTCAAAACACATGGTGATTGAGGGATAACTATTCTTACTGTTCATAGGAGGAAATGACCTTGTCAAAAAAAGATCATGTGCTGATAAGATGCAACTGAGACTCAAATCTAAATTCTTTTATTCAGAATTTTATGCTCCTCTATGACACCTAGCATTTTCTAAATTGTGTTGTGCATCAGCAAATTAGCGGTAGTCTCTCCTCCATGTGGATAATTACAGCTTCAATCAGTTGAGCAATTTACATGTGTGATACGCCCTTGGGCTCCAGAGCCAGGTGGTCTGGGGTTAAATCTCAACTCCATCAACTACCGATTGTGTAATTTGGGCTAATTACTTACTCTCTCGGACTGTATCTTTAAGTAGGAATAATAACCTTACCTACCTCATGGCGTTATTGTAAAGATGATTTGAGAGATTGCAATGTAAATTGCTTAGGACAATTCCTATCCCACAATAACTGCTCAGTAATTCTTAGCTAGCGTACTTATTATCTCATTAAATCCTTCCAAAAACACTCTTATTTATACATAAGTAAACTGGACTCAGGACATTTAGGTGACTTGTCTCAGTTCAAGGTCAAATAAACTAGCAAGAGAGCTAGAGCTAGTTTACTTTATACCAAGGCTCGTTCTGCACTCAAGGTTGAGATGGCACCTGCACGAGGTTGAAAGTGCACCGGCCCATCAGATAGAACACACGTGTAATATCCGGGACTGGCTTGCACACGCATGGAGAGATGGCATAAGTCTCCATGCACACAGGTTTTGAAAGCTGTTGCCAGTCTGTGGGATTCTGTGGAAAATGGCCGTGGCTATAAGCATCCACATTGCAAGTCTGTCTTCAAAGGACAGCAGGGTTTGGGACAAACCTCAGTTAGAGCACTGACTGAGGGAAATACAGAAGGGAACACATGGGCGAGGCTGCGAAGGCACTGGCATTGAGAGAGGGTTGGCCAAAGGAAGGAAGCAGGCCTCAGGCGAGGGGACCGCCCTCCCCCTCCTTTTTAACGTTAGTCTTAGGTTCAGTGCTGAGTCAGTGGAAACAACTACCCAGATTTACAGCCTGTAAAACATACTTCTCCAGTGCACTTTCTTATGCAGTGAAGATGATCCCAATTCTCACAGCCTAACTCTCATTTTCCAGATGATAAAATGGAAATTTAGGAAGATCAAATTAACAGCGCAAGGCCACAACTAATAGGTTGCTGAGACAGTGCTTGAACCTGGAGTCTTTTGACGGCAAAGCCCTTGGCTCTTTTCATTACACAAGGCTGCCTCTTAAAGGCCAACTGCTGAACACGAGTTACTGGGAACGGAAGGGAAACAGAAATGTGGGGCTGTGTATTTACATAAGCAGTGGATTCCACACTGTCCTTTGATTTTGCTAGTTTATGAACTTAACATGGAAGTGGCTTCTCTGAAACCGCAGTATTAGCTTGGTTTGTGAGTAAATACTAAACCTGAAACTATGCTTCCTTATAATCAGTTTATACTAATTTAGTATGATGTTAAATTGCTCATAAAAGTTAAATATAGCTCAGGAGCCTGAAATTTGACCAAAGTTTCCCAGGATTTTTTATTGTGTGTTCATAAAATTTTACAATCCCTGCAATTTGTGACTTCTGACTAAGTCTCTCTGCAAAGGACAATGAATTAATTAGAGACACTGACAAGTCTATTGCTCACCAAGTGCTGTAATTTGCTGTTGTCATTTTAAGAAATTGCAGTCCCAGAAAAATCCAAAATTCAAATGAGCCAAGTGCAGGCCTCATATTTGCCTGTAGCCCTAGTCAAAGCAATGGCAGGTCGGGAGTGAGGAGGAAGAATCTCGGTCTGTATGGAAACAATCAGATTCTTTTCTTCCCTCGAGAGCAGATGCGTAATTAAAAATAGGATATAATTATTGTTCTTTTGTATGGCAAAGAAAATTCAGCAAGCAAAAGGCCGCTGGAGGAATTAACCACAGGTGAAGGCAACTTGCAGCTTGGGAAGTAGCTTCCTCCTGATTTACACTGCGGCACGAATCAGGCACCAGACGAGGAGCGAGGAGCGCACTGGCGCCCCGCACAGGCAGCAGCTCATTCGTGGAAGCGGCAGCAGCCGGCCGCTTCAATCTTTCGAACTATCATTGTGTCCGTGCAGGGAGTTTAGCGAAACATCAACTGAATTGTGAACCCCAAGCTGAAATGAAGCTTACTAATTTGCTGACCCCCGCAATGGAAAACATTTTTTTTATTTAAGCATGTGTGTATTTTTTATAACTTACAGTCTGTTTACTTCCAGGAAGGATTTGACGCAACCTAACTCCAATCTAAAGAGAAAGTAAACTAGAACGCAACGCAAAATAAAACTTCGGGGTGAGTGTAGGAAACAAACTAACTAATAAACCTATCGAGAAGAAGTCTAAGTCTTTACATATTTTTGAGTGAAAGAATAAAAGAGCTGTATAACAATATAAAAATATTCTCTGAATTGAAATCTACAAAACCAACATTTTTTTCAATCTGTCATAATTCATTAATCTTCACCTCTTGCCCCTTGAAAGACCTTTCAGGTTTTATTTGAAGCTTTTAGTTTAGTTATGCCCTGTAACGCCAGCTGTTAGTGCTCACGAAGTTTGTTTTCCTTGTTTTCCCGATGCATTGCTAGACTACATTTCCCAGAGTTCCTGTATCGAGGGAGGCTGGGGCGAGTAGTTCTCGATAATTGAATGTGAAGAGGAGTGTTGTTTGTCACCTCTGAAATGAGGTACTCTAGAGCAGCTGTGTCTTCTCTCAGCATCGTCATCTTCCCCGTCCACCAGCTGAATGCTCAAGGCAGTCCCTTGTGGCTCTTGAGCAGTGGTTCTCAAAACGGGGTCCCTGGACCAGTAGCTGCACAACACCTGAGAAGCTATTCAAAATGCAGGCTCTTGGCACCCACCCCGGACTTAATGAATAGGTGGCCCAGAGATCTATGGATTAACAAGCCCTCCAGGTGATTCTGATTCACAGCAGAGTTTGAGAACCATTGTTTTAGACAACAGCAGGGCCATGGACTGAAAGAATCCTGGGTCCCTGGATGACAGCATGGAGCAGAGATTCCTTTCCTGTTCCCCTTCTCACCTCATTACCGTAACCTAAGACAAATTTTGTACTTCATTAATCCCCTGAGACAACATGGAGCAAAGATTCCTTTCCTGTTCCCCTTCTCACCTCATTGGAGTGTAACCTAAGACGAATGTTGTACTTCATTAATCCCCTGAGACCTTCAGGTTGCTTTCTATAGCAGATAGCCTTGTCTTGACTAACACCACTTACTTTTCCATCTTCTACTATTTCTGTTGATAGACATCACCGTTCTATCCGTGTTCCGCTTTTGTCCTACTCACCACCAGCCCTATGTAGAATAATGAAGAAGGGATAAACCAAGTAGCTGCTTGTTCTCCCTCAGGTTTCGCTATTTTATCACACCTTAATTTTCATATACTGTTCCCTCTGCCTAGACTGTTCCCTACTGCTCACCGAGCCAACTGCTACTCACTGGTAAGAGTCTCTATACCTATGAAATCGTCTAGAACACTTCATACAATATGACAGCTACCTTTTTACTTATTCTTATAAAATTTCTTGACCTGTAAGGACCAGGAAGTTCTTTAATATGAGACAAGCTTCTCAAATACCCAAATTTTGTCATAAAATTATGTAAGATACCCCTTATCATCTACCATATTTTTCTAGTAAGTTTCCTTTCTTTGGAGGACAGGTTTTTCTCTACTTTGAACATGTATTTACACCAAATTTGTGTCTTAGTTCTGTCCAATCAGAGTTTTTCCCCCAAATTGTCTAAGTGGGTTTATTAGAAATTTTTAAATTGGTTTCGACATTGTAAAGTCATGACCCTGGAATTGTTTGCTGGCACGTTGACTGTCGCATGAGAGAAGCCTGTCTGTTGTGGGAAAGTGGCAAAAACCCTGAGACAAGAGTGTCAGCTCTGAAAATATCCAGCCCCTGGGTCCAGTCATTCCGTGAGTTTGGAGCCACATTTCTGTGGTTTGGATACTTAGAGCAATTAAATTTTCTTCTTTTGCTTTAGATAGTTTGACTTGAATTTCTATCACTGGCTATCAAAAGCTTCCAGCTGCTATGAGTATGAAATCAATTAGTTCATTTGTGAAAATGAGGGATTGCAATAGGCTTTGAGTTAGAGAAGGGAGAAGAGATACCTAGAAAAGTAGGAAGAAATGAAAAAATAGATTCCTTAAGTGCAGCAGTTAGAGATACTACAGAAAAGTGCCAGATGAACGAAGAAAGACCTCTCAGTTACGACAGGACAGTGCTCCCAGGCCTTATCCCTGATTTAAAAGCTTCATGGTTTCTGCCTTTTTTCCCCCCACACATCTGTGGCATTGTTTTTTTAAACTTAAAAAATTTAGCCTCATTCTATGCAGTGATGTCCACAAACTCATAGGTTGATTTGCTAGCTAAAAACTCATTTGTGGACCTCCTAATGTCATTGTGTTTGCTACAAATGGTATGAATGTCACGCTTTGGAAAATACTGAGATAGAGGATCGGTCTGCTACAGGCTGGAAGGGAAGCACAAGGAGGGTAAAGGAGAGAGGGAATCGACTTCCTCATTCTGTGTCTTGAATTTGCCAGCTTGAGAGCAACTTTGCTTCCTTTGGTTCATAGCCAAAGTATGTCACCCCCATTATATATGCAGAATTACTTTGGCCACTGTATGGCTACAGCAGTTGGTAGAACATTGAAATATTTCTGTGCAAACTAGGAAACAGCCATTTCTCTGAGCCCCCATGCTCCAACGACCTGGGTCTCTTGGCCCCACCTCATGCCTCTCTGATCACTCCGTGCTCCAGCAAGGAAGGGGGAAATACCAGTACAGCAGGCAGCTGCCATTTGATTGGCTGGTGCCTTGCTGACTGGTTGTGAAGTAATCTGTAACCTGCAGATATTTGCCTTTCTCACTATATGGATCACAGCGGGTTGCGTTTATTGGTTTACTTGATTGGCACTAGTCTAAGGATGAGAACTATGCCATATTTGTCATTTTCCCCAGCGTCTAATGTGAGTGAAGTCTTCAGGTTGGAAAGGGGTGAAGAGATGGACAAGACCTAGAACCTACATTTCTGGCTGTTTGACCCTATTAACTGTGCCAGAGGAAGACAGTCATCACTGGGCAGGAGGCAGTCTAGGACTCTGCTCAGAGCCCGGATTCTTGAGTTGGCCTACTTGACTTCAAAGCCTAGTTCTGTGCCCTGTACAGACTGAGTGTTCTCGCGTTTTCAATTTCTCCGTGTCTTAGTTTCCTCATTTGCTGAGTAGGAATAGTAACACGACCTACCACATAGTGATGATATCATGATTAAATTACAATACATATAAAGCAATTAGAATGGTGCCTGGCATACAGTAAGCAATCAATACACAGGGTCCGGCACAGATAACACCTCCTTTTTATTACAAAATCATAAGCATGTAATTCTGTAGCATAACGGTATCACACTCAAGCGCACCATATGACATTTTAGGTGAACTGTTCAAATTAAAACTATAAATTATCACATTCATATTATTACCCTCCCCAACCACACTCAAGTAGGCCTTACTTCTGCCAGATCCTGTACATTCGCTGTGATTATTACCCTTACTTTATGCAGACATGAGAGCAGCTCCAGGTAACAGTGACTCTGTTACTCTAAAACAGGGTGCGATAGGCACTCACACTGTTTCCCACTTGTAAACAGGCATTTCACATAAAAAGTTTCTGCGGTCCGTTTTGGCTGAGGAATCCTGAATTAACCAAGATTAAATAAAGTTTGCTGCTGGATACATGAATATGTTGATATATTATATAAAACTCCAAAAGGGTTTTTAAAAGAATCAAAGAAACAGATTTTCCCATCAACTTTTTGTTATTGTTGCTGCTGAGAATACTTTTATGGAAATGTCACACTGAGAATTTTGACCTCAGTCCTTGTCCCTGGCCCTCTTCATTGGACCAGGTCCTGACAACCACGATGCACTTTAAATGACGTATTCAGTTCTAAGTGGCCTACATGCAAAACAGTCAAGTGCCTCCTTGGCCTCTTTCCCCTAGACTCATCTTGTCATTCAGATGGTGAGAAGAGGCAAGAAAACAACAATCCTAGTTAAAGAATCTAACATAAAAGTGCTTGCTCCCTTAAGTGTAGAGGAGCTCACGCAAGCCTTCCTACCCCCGCTCCCTGGCTCAACCCTAGGCCTTCCCACAGCCGACGTTTCCTCTCACATTGTAGTCGACCGCAGTCCCATCCTACCTATCAATGGATTTTAGTTTCAAAAGACATTTGAAAGGAAGATTCAGCGGAAAACAGGTATGTCACAGAGCGGCAAGAAAATGGACCGTCTTGGCTCATCACACCAAAAGCCTCTCCTAACTAACCCTGGAGACCAATGATGTGCTTGACGTTGACCCAACAAATCAGTACCCTTCCTCGTGTCTGGAGTCAGCAGGAGAGCTGAAGGCTCGCGCGGGCCCCCAGACCTGGAGCAGGGCCTGATGCAAACAGCATTTGATGTGTGCTGTTGAATTAATGAGAAGAGTAAAGATGAACATTAAAGATGAATTTTTGGATAAGATATAGGAAGTGAATACCACATTTTCAGTAGTGCTCATAATACAGCTGACATTCCACAAATTCTATCAGTATTAAAATCATAAATTTAAAGCTACTTAATCAAATGCAATACTTTTTTTTTTTTTTACCTCGGCTTAGGAATTTTAACCATTTTAAGTTTTACTTCTGCCTTTCAGCAATCTACAAGTAGCTTCACATGAGGATTGGACTTTCTCGTTTATATGTGTACAGTGTGTGTCCCCCTTTGGTTGAGATTTAATTGTGCTGACTTATTAACATCACTTTTCTCCCTTCAGTAAGTTCATGTCCCATTTCTCTTATTTGCTTATCCCTGAAGTTAATTTTATTAGCAGTCATTTTGTCTTCTCATTCAGTAATATTGTTTCAGGGTCCGGGGATTCTGCATGATGCCCACAGTGCTCCCTGAAGGCAGAGACCCCGACTGTGCAGAGCAAAGAGCATCTCTCTGCTACTGACAGCTCGCCTGGTAGAGTATTCCTGGAGAAGCCCTTCCCGGTCAGTGCTGTGAAGTGACCACCCCATTATCTCTGGAATTTTCTTGAAATTTAAAGACTTCATCAGATTTGGGTTACTTTACTGATATTGATTTTGATTAGAAAATAGAAAGCCTTTTCAATATCCAATTTCAGCTTTCTTTTTAATTCTGAAAAATGTTCCTCAATTATACCCTTGAGTGTGCGTCCTGACATTTCGTCCCATGCTTCTTCAGAAATGGATATTAACTTTTAGTTAGATTGCTGCATGACTTTCCATGTCTATTCTCTCTTATATTTTTGCTTCTTCTTATGGGTCCTGCATATTTTCCTGGAATCCGTCCATTATTTCACTAATAGGACTTTCCATAGGAATGCCTATGCTTTCCTTGCCACTGCTATCAACCTGAATAGTTCTCAAGTCCAACTGAACCTATACTTTCCACTCCTCTTCTCAACTTGTTGAGGATGTGTAATGGCTCTTACTCATTTCCTTTGAGAGCTTATTTTCTGTAGTCTTCTTTTCATTGTTGTTTTGGGGTGTTTTCCTATTACGGTTTCAATCCTCATAATTTCATGTGTCCAGGATGCTGGATTTGGGGTAAGGTCCCAAGAACAACATAGAAGTGGGTCACGATTGACCTATGGGTTAAAGAGTGAGGGAGAAAGCAGGGCTTAAAAGACAGAATTGAGTGACAAGCCAGAGTCAAGATCCAAGGACAAAATCCAAACAAAGCCACAGCGTGAAGATAAGATCAGAGACCTGGTACAAAACATTGGACTAGAAAGCCAAATGGCTTTGGAATGGAGGGACTAGGCTGAGTCTTGAATCTCTGAGACAATATAAGGAACTACAAAGTGTATTGGACAATTTAGACAAAACGGGAAGTTGGACAGACCAGAAATCCTGTCTTAACCTGTTGTTGAAGCTGATGCTGGGAAGGACTGGGGTAGGGGCATATGTCTTCTGGCAGAAGTCCGTTCTAAGACAAGATTTGTAGCTCAGGTTGGCTGCCAGTGTTGCCTTGACATTATTCATCACAGATAAGAATATGTGCAACTCCATTTGTTTTGGCAGTTACTGAGTTTGCTTCTCTCTTGGATGATTCTACAGGTATTTTAAGGTAAAGGTTTCTTAGGAGCTTTGGTTCACTCCACCGTTTTTTGTCAATTCCCAAATTTTATTTAAAGATGTATATCTTTGTAAGACACAAAAGAAATAGGAATACAAAAATAAGTTCCAATTGCTGCGTATAATATTCTATAAATATGCTTCCCCCACACCTACTCCCAGAATAGGCTGGAATAATTTTAGACATCTAGCATTCATGTATGTAGACTATTTGCATAAGATAGCGAGCAGAAAAGTATCAGTAGCCCAAGCTTATGTGATATGGAAATGAACCCAGGAGGGAGTAGAATGAAATTATTAGATCACTTTGGGCTTTCCAAAGCCCTAACATGATAATCTCTTTGAGAGATGACTGGAAGCTTTGGTATTAAGTTTCCAACATTCAAAAACTGGTCATTTAAGGAATCATATCTTTTCAGGGAAATTTAGAAAAGCTAATGTGTTAAGATAGAAGTAGTAAGATCCCAGTCAAGGAAGCTTTCAACAGAAATGTGTGTTACTGGACTGAAATACTGCCGTCTAGCCCTGCCGTGAATCAGTGGAGACAACCTCAGGGACTTGGAAGAAACACAAACAGAACATTGAATCACATCACCTCTTGGATTTCGGAAACAAGTCTTCCAAAGCCTGGGCATGTTTTTCACTCCAGAGTGCTCCGCTTACACTCTGTTTTACATTGAATTTAGAAAAAATAGATAAGCAGAGTTGGTACACCGCAGGTGATGGGAAGCTGCTGTAAGCACAAAAACAAGCCGTGAGCTAATGAGAGATTAGATTAGGACTTTTATAGTTAATATATATCAATTTTTTTCCCAAACAAGGAGGAAAGCTCCCTTCATTTCCTTTATGAATTTCACCTTCAAAACTTGCTCTCACTTAGGGCCTGTTTTTCTTAGCACTTATTTATTCGTCCATCCATTTATCCATCCATCCATCCAGTATCTTATAAGTACTTAGTATACGCTAGTCCTCCAGTGAGTGTCTGGAAATACAATGAAGAATAAGAATAAAGTAGACTCTGTTCTTCATCCTGTTTTGTGAAACCTGCCTCTACCTCCCTAGACTCTCAGTTTCTCAGTCCAGCAACTTCTCTGAGCTCTGCCTGGATCCCCCCGACGCACACAGACTGCAAACTCTCCCGAGGCCGAAAGCTGGGAAGTCGCAGGACCCACTTGTTTGTCTCCCTTCTCTCTCTGTCCTTTATTGCCTGATGTGCAGTATCTCAAAAACCATGTGTAATATAGTTTGTCCATTATGTTTTTGTTGTTGTAGTCAGGATGGTAAAACCATATCTTGTTTATTCATCTTGGGTGAAAGCAGATATCCTCTACTGAGTTTTGAAAGTTCTTTACATATTCTGGACACAAGTTCCTTGTCAAATATGTGTTTTCAAGCATTTTCTCCCATATTATAGGTTGTCTTTTTATTCTCCTAATGGTGTCTTCTGTGGAGAAAAGTTTTTAATTTTGATGTTCAATTTTGTGTCATATCCCAGGTCACAAGTTTTCTCCTGTGCATTTATTCCTGTTTAAGCTGTTGTTGCTTTAATTCTATTTCAATTATATGTGTAAAGAAAACTTATTTTTGTTGCTGAATTGTGTGATATCTATCTCAAACCAGGCATCCATCTGGGCTATGTCCTTGGGGATTTTGACACACCTGTAATTATTCTGAGCCTCCACTGGATGTCAATACTGCTCAAGGAAAAGCAATTCAGACAGCATATTGAATGTACAAAAAGCAATTCATGCTTTTACAAAGTGTGACAGTGGAATAGTCAGAAAGAAGGCAAGAAGAAATGAAATACACAAAGAGAAATGCCTCTCCTATAGGCTGTAATACATGCCAGGCAGAGTGGCGGGGTGCAGTGCTGGCATTCCTGACAGCGTTAAAGCTGGAAGGCTGCATTCTGTGTTCCTCTGTGGCTCTTCGGTGGTGAAGGCAAAAATGGAACCAAATTTTTGCTTGAATTATTTGGCTAATTCTCACAAGGTATATGATTGAACTAAACTTAAAGGTCCGTTCTTTATTTTAGTTCTTTTATTCACTTCCCAAACATGTACAAATTTCAGCAGTGATCAGGTAAGAAATTACCTGGGCCATTTTGGTCCCTCTGTAAGAACATCATTAAGTTCAGGAAGATGAAACCAGGCCTGAAAAGTCCAGTGACCTTTGATCATGCTTCTGAGCAGGTTTTAATTTTAGGAATGGCTTAGTCTGTTCAAGGGCCGAAACAGAGAAGCAAAGTTGGATTTATCTTGCTTTTCCGTCCTAATAATCTGCCACGTCAAAATTACAATTTGATGCTTAAACACTTAAAAATTGAATTCCAGATTATTTTGTTACTGTTCTTATTGTGAAGAAGGTAATTATATCTCCCAGCATTGTGGTATTTTTAATAAACTCTTGTTTTTCTCTAAGACGAACAATTTTGAAGATTGGAAAAAGTAGAACATACAATGTTTTGACAGCAGGCCCTGCAGGGGGGAGACAAGGAGGTGGAACTGACCAGGTCCTTTTAGCAAGGAATTATCTCCATAATATTTAATGAAATATCTGAAATGTGTTCCGTTAATGTATTTAGCAGCCTGTCATTGACAGAACGTAAAAGTGAGCACACACTTGTTGTTGCCTGACGAGGATCGTGCAGCTACAACTGGCAACGGTAGGCATAGTGAATACATAGCCATACTGAAGCAGGCAACGTTTCTGGGTGAACAATTTTGACATTTGGGAAAAGATGCCCAAAATACAGTGTCGGCTATGGAGATAATCTGATTCGAGCAGAATTGCTCTTAAAATTAAGGTGCTATTTTAATAAATTTGTATTCAGGTATTGGTGATAGAACAAATGTAAGGTTTTTAGCTCTTTCTAGGGACTGTAATTTTTGTGTTATGACCTATTTCCCATGGAAGCTTAACTTTCCATTGTAGCTAAATATCCGACAAACATTTGAATTGTCTTAAGCAGCCTGTCCTACGAATGTGTACCACTGACATATCGTGACTCCTGTATCAGCTATATATGGTTGCTAAACTGCATTCAGCTTCGATGTTTTTATATGGTGACAAGATTCTGTCCTAGCACGCATAGTTTTTGGTCTATGTGCCACAGAGTCCAACATGTCACACTGTTATAATCATACACACGCTTTGGCAACTGGTTCAAAGCTTTGCACTATTATTCATTCCCTGGGTTAATGAGACTTGTAAGAAATGTAAAAACAACACTTCTATTTATCAAATTTGCTCATGACAAATGAAAGACCCAGACTGTGTGCTTGTAACTCATGGGTTGGCTTTTCCTATAGGCCACTGGCACAAGATACAGAAAATCATGAAGGTGTAAATCATACTCCAACATGGCTAAAAGCTTTGTTCTGGACATGGTATTGGCACAGAACTGAAAATATTGGACTGATTTTCCATAAGTTCAGAGCCATGGCTTTCATGTCCTTTTCGTAATGCCAAATTATATCACTAGTGTGTTTTTTTTCTGCTTTGACATGATCTTGTGTTATCCCATCTTTCAAATGTCCCATTTAAGCCATTCTCTGGTTTGCTTTTATTAAATGAGAGGAATTCTCAATCTGGAAGACTATTTAAAATCCTTTGGATAACCACTTTAATATTAAGGGTGAAAATACAGCTATTCTACCAAAAGAGAATATTGGAAACATTGCACTGGAATAAAAACAAAACAATTAAAAGAAATTCTTAAATAGCAATCATTGGTGCCAGTGTGTCAAATTAAATATGTGCCTCAAAAGATAGTAATTTTTCCATTTTAACATTAATTAAGCCAAGTTTTAACTTGTGTGGCATAATAAATCTTTTGCTGTGTTTTTCATTTATTTGGGTAATAAAAAACCTTTGGATTTTTAGTGGTTTATAATAAAAAATTTTCCTTGTGAGGAAATGAATAGTGAGGAGAGAACCTATCACTCAATAAAAAGAATGAAATGAATTTTTTAAAAAATAATTTGAGACCAGACATTTTCTAATGTATTACTTGCTGGTCAAGATTAATCCCACATAAACTTGTTCAGCAATGATGTTTTCTTAGATGACTCAAAATACTAATTTAAGAATAGATTTCACCATCAAAATCTTTTGAGTAGAAGGTATGAAGACAAATGTTTCAGTTTTTGGTTTTATTAGCTTTATAAAACTATGAAGCCTGGGATGTAGGAATCCATGGTTTTAGGCTCCAGAAGGTTACTTAATATAATAGCTGAGACACTATACTGTACTGTTTTTAGTGTGACATGGCCCATAGTAGGTGTTCAATAAATCTGTCATGTCTATCAAGTGAATGAAATCGCGGACTCACTGTACTAATGTGTAATACAATCAGGGCCTCTCCTAGGGTGGCAGAGTAAGTTTAGAAGTGAATTCTGGAAATGAAGCAGCAATGAAAGTGCCAGACTTAGAGTCTGCAGCATCTTTATCCCCAAACTAGTAATTTATGTTGAGGGAAAGAATGTAGGCCCACAATCATTCGCGCCTGTTTCCAAAATCCAAAATGCTAAAAAAAAATGGAAAGTATTTTTCTTAATTCATTTGAAGGTAAAACCAGACCTAAGCTGACAGAGTTTATTTATGTTGTTTATTTTTTCTGCTTAGTGTAAATACATATTTTGCTGTAGAAACACTGATGTATTTGATTATGGAGTCCCACGTCAGACCCTAGTAGGAGGCCATATAATATACAGTATGTGCACTTTAATACCTTTCTTAAATACATACGATTCTGAGTTCTTAAACATTTCACCCCAAGGTACGGGAGATGGGCTTGTAACTGTGTATAGTTTCTGAATTATTGGAATACGTCCTGTTTGTTTTCTTATTTGTCAATCATCCTCTCCTCTCTGATGCTCAACTTGCAACAAAACTTGCTTGCGCAGGGGCTTCTCTTCTAGAGGATGAAAATTTCTACCTCTGCTCCTTGATTCACCGCACAAATCACTGCCCCATCATCAGCCATCAACCCGCACTGTGACTTGGTTGTCTGGGAGTGGTGCTGTCTATGCTTGGTTGCCATGGGAAAGCCTTAGTGCCACATGTGGCCTGCAGGAGCAGCCTATGTGAAAACTGGCTCACTGTGGGACCATCGCAGATATCCCACCATACGCACGACCGGTATGTGGATTGTGTACAGTTTTCTCCATGGAGCTGTATCAGAAAAGAACCTATAATTTGAGCTTTGTTAGTTTCAGGCAAAAACCATGTGGAGATCCAAGGAAGAGAACCCAGCTATGTATTTATCCTTGACCAATGAACGGTCCTCCTGTATCACTGAACAAAGATTATCTGGATAAACTAAATTTTTCCATGAAAGCCAGTCCTGATACATCTACTCCACGAGGCACAAATCCTGAGCTATAATGCTTTCACATCTGACTTTAAGTAACTGATCCATTTGGCCCTGACTGACACTTAATTGGGACAGAGTAAAAGTAAAACTAAAATTAGTTAATTCTGTTCCTCATTCATAGTTTGAGCTATGGAATCTGGGGGATGGTTGGGGTATTTCACACCCTAAATTTACCCACATAATCACTCTGCCTAACTCTGCTAATGGTAGAGTTGCTTGGGCCTTGGCAAGCCAGAAAACTGGTATTCAAAAACCTGCTGTGATACCCTGGACATAGCAGCAAGGGCATTTGCTGGCTTGTACTTCTTGTTTTGTCTTCGCTTTGGATTTTAGAATGTCCAGAGAAAACATTCGTCCTATCTGGTTACTCTGACGCCATGCCTCCTTCCCCCCTCTACCCTTCTTTCTTTACCAGTTTCCGTTGTTTCTGTCTCTCTGTCTAATCATGTCTTGCTCACTGTCCCTCTGTCTGCCCGACGGTGGCTCTATCTGCCTTTTCCCCATACTTGGAAAGTATAAGAAAAGATGGGAATGGAGAGAAATGGGCCTTTTCCCTCTTCTAATGAGATTTAAAGTATCACTGAAATCATTATTTACACCATTGTTAGGCTTATAAAAAATAAAACCTTCTTGTGGCAGTAATGATGATTCTTAAATTTCACTTTCAGAACCATGTAAACTAGAGACCATTTAGTTTGGATGTTGTAGAAATGAAATGTAACTCGTTCAGCACTTTGAATTCCTTGGGAGATTTCAACTAAATTGTAGCGTGCTAGCTGAAACTTTACAATAAAATGAAATCTGCTTGTCTATTGACCCTGGAATACATTTTGCCAAATTACCCATGGTTGAATTATTTAGAATATTGTAACAGAAGATTTTGATAGTTTCATTTTAGATGGGTTCCCACGGGAAATTTTCTCATCAAAGTTCTTGTTTCGATATTCTGACACATGACTATTTGTCCATTCAGAAAACAAACAAATAAATAAAAACTCCAGGGTATATAGGAAACGAATAAACGTTTCTTTTCTAATGTTTCTGACTGTTTGTGTTCTCAATTGCACTGTGAAAATTGTGAAGAAAATCTTTTGGCCTTGCTGAGTGTATTTCCAGCAAGTAGCTAGAGGCGAGTTTAAAAGCAGCCGGGGCGTGGCCGGTGCTCTGGACTCAGCTACTTAAGTGGCATCCCTGGCGATGGGGGCGCATCCCAGCTTCTCGCTTTGGAACAGGCAGGAATCATGAGAAGCGCGCTCTTTGGAAGCTGGGAACTTCGATGTCCCTTGTTCCGGTTCAGGCTGTTTCACTGCCTCCCTTCTGTCTTTCACCCATGATCCACTCACCGAAACTTCAGACGCTCCTGTTGGTGGCAGTGACCCTAGACCACGAGTTACACACACACAGGCGTAAAGGCCCCAAGCAAGAGGTGTGAGTGAGTGAAGGCGGCCTGCGGGGGCCTCGGTTCACAGGCGGCTCTGCCTGCACAAAAGGAGAGGTTTCCACCGAGCTCTCAGGCTAGGCCATGTCCAGGTCCCCTGTGGTCGGATAACTTTTGTTTTTTAATTCTAATTTTCAAAAGAAGTACAAAATCCAGACAGGTTTTTAGAGGCACTTTGGTAATATTTAAATATCTGTTGTCATCATTCAAGTTTATCGGAAAACAAAAACATAGCCGCAGGCTGGATCCAGCCTGGGAGCTGCCTGCTGTGACTTCTGCCCCAAATGAAAGAAAACCAGGAAGAGAGGCCTTTAACAGTTCACCGGCACACTCAGCGACATCATCTTTTTGGTTTATTAGGAGTCACAGCAAAACCTAGAGATTCTTCTAATGCTAAAGGCAGAATGTATGCAAGAGCTACAGCAGCAAGGCCTTGCCTGATCTTGATCATAAGAGATCATCTGCACACTGTGTGAGGGGAAAGAAGCCTCAATCAATTCATGTGGCTTTGTGCTCTCCAGCTATGAACTTGCTGCAGATCAACACACTCGGCTTTCACGAGGAGGCGAGACCAACATGATGAACTAACAACCGTGAGGAACCCCCTCTGGACGAGACCACCCAAAGAGAAGCTGAATTAAAGTCCCTGTAACACAAACCATTGCAGGTGGAAAAAGAGAAGTACTTAAGAAACAACTGAAATTTACAATGATTTCAGACCCACTCAGTCTGTGTGTCAAAATAAAGCAGTCTCATTTCGTGTGATTTGCTATAGCTTGTGATTGTAACAGAAACATCTATTTAAGACTTGGACACAAATATTTTGGAATATGACTACTATCAACCCACCGTGAACTGGATCACCTGAGTTTTATGGCTATGCCTCGGGCTTACCCAGATTTCACAGACATAAACTGCGTCTACATGAAACAAAGTTAGGGATTTATTGTTTTTATTTTAACAAATGATTACTGAGGTTTGTTTGTTGTTTGGGTTTTGGGGGGTGTTTGGGGGGGGGTTGGCTAAATGTTCAAATTGAAAGATAACTCTGACAATACCCTCCATAAAAGCCATTAAGTCTAAGAGGGAAGAGAGAAAGATAATCAGAAAACTAAAGATAATACATTTAAGTTCACGGTAATGCTATGTACTCTTCCATGAGCAACTTCTGCGGCTTCTACTCCAGCGTTTATCTGGAATCAGTCCGCACTTCTTCATCGCCGGTATCCTCATCTAAGACACTATTATCTCTCCTGAACTCTTGCCATAACCTCCTGTCTCCTCCACAAGCTTCCCTTCCTCCCACCACCATCCCAGTGCAATTCACAGCAATGAGAACAATTTAAAAAGAATAACAAAGCCCTCTAGGTATGATCGTGGCCAATCTCTCCAGCCTCATTCCCTAGCACTGCCCCTCCCAGTCTGGTCTGTCAGTTCTTACAAAGAGCTAAATGCTTTCCTCACTCAGAAACCTCACGTTTCCTTGGCCAAGAAGCTTCCTCATCTTAAATGTCATCTCCTTTGAAAGGTGTTGGTTGCCCTAAGTTCTCCACTTTAAACTTATCTTTATATTGCTTTTAACCTTTATTATAATAAACACTTATTTTTGTCTGCATTTTGGATTTTTTGTCTGTCTCCGCCACTATCCCCAGATTCCATGAAATCGTTATCTTTGTCAGTCTTGACCCCTGTTGGATTCTCAACACCTGGCAGAGCGCTTGGTGTCCACAATCAGCCCTCGGTTAATATCTACTCCAAGAGTGACAGAGTCACAAGGCCCTGCTGAACAAATATGGGGAGCAATTTATTCCACTGAGATTAGAGAAAGGAAAAAGTTGGTAGGTCATCATATTAATGTCCCAGGGTTGGCCATTAAAAAAATACCATGAACTGGATGGTTTAAAACAACCAAAATTTATCCTTTCACTGTTCTGGAGGCTGGAAGTCTGAAGCCAAAATGCTGGCAGGGTTAGTTCTTTCTCGGGGACTCAGGGGGGAAATCTGTTTTGAGTCTCTCTCCTGTCTCCCAGTGACTACCAGCAATCCTCAGTGTTCCTTGGCTAGTGGTAGCATGATTCCAGTCTGTGCCTCCGTTGTCACACGGCATTCTCCCTGTGTGGCTGTGTCCACATTTTCCTCTTCTTATAAGGGCACCAGTCACTGGATTATGACTGACTCTAATCCAATATGAGCTCATTTAAACTTGATTACATCTGCAAACGCTACTTCCAAATCAGGTCATGTTCACAGGTACCAGAGAGTTAGGACGTGGACATAGCCTTTAGCGGAACACAATTCAATCCGTGACAGCCATCTCTCTTAGAGAGTGTGACATTAGAGTAGGATCTTAAAAGATGAATAAAATCTAGAGTTGCGGGAAAGCTGGGAAGGTGGGCAGTTAGAGGAATAAGAAGGACAATAAATTTAGCATGGGAAAGATATCAAAATTGGCTGGGAGGGGCAGGCTTGAAATCTATATGGAGGAGTCTTGATTTTTTCCTATTGTCTTAGTCTGCTCAGGCTGTCATAAAAAAATACCATAGACTGAGTAGCTTACACAATAGAAATTTGTTTTCTCACAGTTCTGAAGACCAGAAGAAAAAGATCAAGATGCTAGCAGGGTCGGTGTCTAATAAGAGCTCTCCTCTTGGGTTGCAGATGGCCGCTTTCTCTCATTGTCCTCACGTAGTGGAGAAAAAGATCTCTAGTGTCTCTCTTCTTATTAGGGCAACAGCCCTATAGTAATAGGGCCCTACTCTTATGACCTACTCATTCAACGATTATCATCTGCACATAGACCCTCTTTCCAAATATAGTCACATTGGGAGTTAGGACTTCACCTCTATGAATAGCAAGTTATATTAGTAGTGAAGCAGGGAAATAGGAGATTTCCTTGAGACAGTTCAGAGGTTGAATCTATGGGACTTGGCAATGTCATGGGGGGAGTGACAGAGGAGGGATTGGGGATAGATGAGAGAATCTGGTGGCACTTTGCACTGATCTTGTCTTCATTCACCTGCGTCTCTGCAACACGGTTAGTTAAGGCAGCCATGTTTATCTATGTCAGAATTTCTCTCGTTTTCATTTTATAGAACTGAGACTTTACCCCAATTTCCCTGACTCTGATTTTTTAAAATTTCCTGACTCCAGTATTCTCTACTACAGGAGTTCTTTCCAAAACTCTGGCCTGCTTGGCTGGTTCCTGTACCCCAACGAGTCCTCTCAGTCACCTCTTCTGGAAGGTTAGGATCTGTCCCTCAACCACCAAACCCAGCTCAGGGACTATTGTGAACTGATTCCCCCTTGCTTAATTTTCTTTCAAATTGTTGATATATGGACACCGCTGCCTATATTAGGTTTGTCATTCTTGGTCCTAGCTTTGCTTGTATCAACTCTGGCCTTACTAAACCATTTGGACATTTGACTCTCTGGCTGTGCCTATCGGGGCAAGCTGACAGCCAAGTTATCGCCTCTTCCAGCATGCTTCCTGCCCATCCTCAGCTTTCTCCCAACTGGCCTTCGTTTCTGACATTTGGCCTGTCTTTTCTCCCAAACTTCTCTTAATGATGGAACTTTCTAACTCAGGCAGCTGGGTAAATGAAGAATCAATTGAGACAACCAGTCCTCCCTGCTCTTTTGCCCTATAGAAGTCATTGCCTCAGCAACTTTTTTCAGTGCTTCTGCATCATAGTAAATATTTGTTTTTTCAAAAGCAGTGTAATTTTTATAACCTTCAAATATATGTTACTCTACTGATACAGAGCAGTTTTCTCTAAATATGAAAAGCCTAAACTCAGTGTTTTGCCCTATAAGCTTCCCGACCTGACTGACCAGTAACTGCAGAGTTGAACCTTGGTTAGCACAGGGTGGCGGTCCTCCTACTGCCCTGGTGAGCAAAGTCATCAGGAACATCGGAGGGCCCAGGAGGGACACACATATATACCCCACAGACAGTACCTTATAAACAGTTTAATATATACTTAATTTGAAAAATAACTTGGATTTTAATACATATAGTAAACTATTTGAAGATGAATTTTGTGTATTTATCTTAAGAAGTAGAAAGTAAAAATCTATCTTGGAAGGATAAAATTCTGGAGGGGAGAAAAGCAATATTTTACAGAAGGATAGATTGAATTACATGCCAGAAGTACCCAGAGAGAACAAGTTCAGTTGTTTCAAAAGTATCAAATATCATAATGTAATTTTCAAATTTGAATACCATTAACATTAGCTTCTCAATTTTTATGTGGCTTGTTAATATTAGTGAGCAGTGCCAAATGGCTCCTAAAACCAACCATTCTTTTCCATTTAAATTGTGCTTTTCAAAATCTGTAATGTTATTCTACTCCAGTATTCTTAGATATATTCACATTTAAGCATAAAGGCAACATCTTTAAATGTGATATTGAATATTAGGTTGAATGTATTTTGCTGTGGAGGAAAATACACAGACATTTTACAGTATAAAATATTCAATTTATGGATGTTATTTAAAAAGACCGTAGTTTCTATTTTACAAAGAGAATGGAAAATTATAATCTCAGATTAGACACCCTGACTGGACACTACCCAAGGTAAGTGTGTTTCTAGTAAGGTGGCAATTTCCAAGATGGTTACTCATGATTGCTCTTCATAAAATATAATATGGCCCATTCAGGCTTTGGTACTGGGGTTGACAAGCATTTTTTTCTTCTTAATCTCTGGTACATCCAGTTTCGTACTACCTGTCATTATTAGGCTTTAGAAGTTTAATCTGATGTATAGTCTTTGAAATATAAAAATGGTCATTACATTACAAAATGATGTACTGTAGATCCTTTTTTTGTTGCTTTAAATTTTAATTGTATTTGTTTCAATTACAATTTAGCCCCCTTAGACCCCGTCTCCACCCCCACAATCACCACACTGTTGTCCATGTCCATGAGCCCTTTTCCCTTATTGCTCAATCCCTCCACCCTCTACCCTCCCTCTACCCCCATAGATGTCATCCTGCTCTCTATCTCTGAGTCTGTCTCTATTTTGCTTATGAGTTCAGTTTGTTCATTAGATTCCACATATGCGTGAAATCATACGGTATTTGTCTTTCTCTGCTGGCTTATTTCACTGAGCATAATGTTCTCCAGGTCCACCCATACTGTCACAAAGGGTAAAATGTCCCTTTTAAATGGAAAGCTTTTTTTATACGGCTCCACCTCCAGCTGGGCCAAGATCTGGTCTGCCTTTGAGGAGACTATATTTGTGATCACTCATTTGTCATTCATCTCTCAGGGGTTATTGTCACAAATCACAATGGTGAAGCCCTGAACTTCCTCTGATATTCCTTCCACACACAGAGCAGCTTTGTTCAAAGAACTGGGAGTTTTCATAGCCTTTGTCTTTACACACTAGGGTGACTGACATAGGTCCCCAGAATATGAAGCTAGGATGAGCTTGCCTCTATTCAGAAAATGTGCTGAAACCTCAAATCCTAAGAGCTCCTGGAATCTTGTATCCAATCATTGAATAAATAGAATAGAATCCTCTCAATTCTACTTCTGTATCTCAGAATCCATTCACTTATTTCCATCCCCACTACCACCATCCCAGTTCTGGTCACAAACATCTCTTGCCTACGTCACTGCCAGAGATTCCTATTATTACCTTGGCTTCGGCCTCACTGCCCAGAAGTGTACTCTCTGTATTTCAGTGTTGCTAAAAAGCAAATACTTCCAATGCTTTCTTTTGCCACAAGGGTAAGTCCAAACTCCTCGACATGGCATACATTTTACCCCTCTCTACCTTCAGCTCTCACTTTCATGTTTGCAGCTTCTTTGTATTTCCTTGTGTTATTATTTGATCCCAATCCTTTGCATGTGCTGCCCTTAGCCCGCAAGGCTGTTCTCTGCTCTCCCCCTACCTCTTCCGTGGCTTTCCCTTCCTCCTCCCTGATAAACCATGCTACTTCCTTGACTGAGCTCATCAATTAGACATAGACCTTGATGCTATTCTGGAAATCTTCTCTAACCCCCCAAACTGAGTTAGGTGCTATGCTTGTGGGCTCCCATAAGACGTACCACTCTGTGTGTAATGGCTTCTGTATTTGTCACCTTCCCGACCAGACCATCGGCTCCTTGAAGACAAACTCCACACGCTGTTCATTATTGCATCCTCAGCATGTATGATTTTGTCTGATGCATCACAGATATTTGCTTTATATTTGTGGAGTGAATTTTGCCTGGTGCCCATTTGCCTCTTACTCTTGATTGCGTTTCTGTATTTCATTGGCTCCTGCACATTTGGGCTTCTCTTCCGTATGGCTGCCCTGTGATTGTCACCATTCAATCTAGTGTTTGGCTTTTCTTACTTTGAACTTGGAAATTCTCTCTTGAATGTCTTTTATACAGTCCTCTGGCCACCTCTCTTTTTATTGCTTTGGAAAACTACACTCATTGTGGCATTGTCTGCACAGCTGATGTCCCTCCTGACCCTGCAACTGTAAGGGGGTGGCAGGATGGGGTTAGATATGGTGTTCCCAATTATCTGTTACTATAGTAGCTCTATGCAAAAGTGAAAAACGTTGGTTTTCTTTTTGACGGCTAGAGAACTACTCTGGAGCCTATAACTGTCATCTGAATTCATCACAATGCAGTCACGTTTGCCTTACTGCGTGACTAAGAGCGGTGCCCCTGCTAAAAGAGCCTTGTCTCTGCACCACTCAGCCTGTTCTCTGTGAGCACCAGGTCTCTAATTAGCTGCTTCCTCTAAAACCTAAGCTACCTCTTTTCTTCTTCTGAGCCTGCTTTCTGCCAGTCTTAGCAAGATTCAGGGAGAAATACCTTAATTATTGCCTCCTCAGCAGGTTCTCTCTTCTTTTTTCCTATTTCCAAGTTTTAACACAAAGGATAAAGACAAAAATGCTCCGCCCTAAACCTTTTCAAACCTCCGAGGTTCTCCTCCAAAGAGAAGAGGGTGACTAAATTACCCTCTCTGTTCTGTTTTCTCCTCTTTCTCTTCTTCTCTGCCTCTTGTTCCGTGTTTTGCCCTCCTCAAGAGTGGCTTTAATTTTTCATATACCTATCAGTCATTGGTTTGTCTTAGGAGGGCTGTCTATTCAAGTCCTTTGCCTATTTTTAAATCAGATTGTTTGTGTTTGTTCTGTTTTTCTTTCTCTGTTTTTCTTTCTCTGATTGGAAGGAGTTCCTTACATATTTTGGGTAATGGCCTCTTATCAGATATAGAGTTGCAATTATTTTCTTTCATTTTGCAGGTTGTCTTTCCACTCTGTTGTTTCCTCTGCTGTGTAGAAAGTTTTTAGTTTGATGCAGTCTCACTTGTCTATTTTTGCTTTTATTATCTGTGATTTCAGTGTCATATCCTGGAAATCACTGCCAAGCCCTGTGTCTCTTGCCCCGATTTCTTCTAGGGGTTTTAATTTCAGGTCTCTCATTTAAGTTTTTAATCCATTTTGATTTCTGTGAACCCTCAAAAAATAAAAAATAGAAATGCCACATGATCCAGCAATCCCACTTCTGGGTATTTATCCAAAATGATTTATATCAAAATCTTGAAGAGATATTTTCACTCCCATGTTCATTGCGGCATTATTCACAATGGCCCTGATGTAGAAACAACCTAAAAGTTCACTGGTAGATGAATAGATAAAGAAAATGTGAATGCTAGCCCCTTTGGAGATGTCCCAGGATGCGGGAGGGAGAGGAGGCAGAGCAGGAAATTGAAAAGATATTTGAAGGGATAATGGGGGGAAGTCTTCTCATTTGGCAAGAGAAGTGGATGTGCAGGTCTGGGAGGCATGGAGAGTCCCAGGTGGGTTGGACCCAGAGGGTACCACACCAGGACATGTCATAATAAGGTGCCAGAGGTTGAAAATAAAAAGAAAGTGTTGAAGCAGCAAGAGAAAAGCAGAGTTGCCTACAAGGGAATCCCCAGAAGATTATCAGCTGGCTTCTCAAGGAAGCTTTGCAGGCAAGAAGGGACTGGCAGAAGGGATTCAGTGTGATGCAAGACAGAGACCTACAACCAAGATTGCTCTATCCACCGAGGCTATTGCTTGGAGTTCCGGGGCTGATGGTGCACTTCCCAGACAAAGGAGAGCTGGGGGAGTTCATCATCACCAAGCCCTTATTGTATGAAATGTTAAAGGGTCCTGTTTGGGAGGGAAAGGAAGGTCAAGACTATGAACACCAGAATGGCAACAGACTTGCAATTATCAACAACTGAATCTAGAAAACAAAGGCAAAAACAGACTGAGCAAACTAGAGTAGGCACGGAATCATAGATATGGAGATCATTTGGACTGTTGTGGGCTGGGAGGGGGAAAGAGGAGAATGGGGGAGGGGCTGTAGGGATTTAGGGGCATGCTTGGGTGGGTGCAGTGTGGAGGGGGATGTTGTGGGCATTGCGGGAGGTGGAGAAGTGGGAGTGGGGCAGCAGGATTGGGAAAACTGTGGTAGCATGGTCAGTGAGGTATACTTTAAAAAAGGAAGAAAATGTGGTATATACATAAAGTGAAATGTTATTCAGCCTTAAAAAAGGGAATCCCTCACATGCCACAACAGGGATGACACTTGAGGGCATTATGCTAAGTGAAATAAGCCAGTTCCAGAAGGACAAATACTGCATGATTCCATTTATATGAAGTATGTAATATAGATGGACAGAAACAGAGAGCAGAACTGTGGTTGCCAGGAGCTGGGAAGAGGGGGAGACAGGGAGTGGCTGTGGAATGGGCGTGAAGGTTCAGTTGTGCAGGATGAGTAAGCTGTGGCCATCAGCTGTGCAACACTATGCCTGTGGAGAGCAATTCTGTGTTGCACACATAAAAGTTGGTTAGCAGGGTAGATCTCACCTTAACTGTTCTTACCACAATAAAAAAAAAAAGTGACTTTGTTCATTGTGATGTCAACTTCTTGTTAAGACAGGTAATCCTAGCAATTTAAAGCATTTTTTAACTTCTACAAGCCCCTGCTTAAGAGACTTTGAATGATTTTTTTCCTGTTAAAAGCTAAACAGCTCAAATAGCAACTAATCTTATAATAGCATCACTTCTGTACGCCCCTCAGAGGGATCCCCAAATACATATATTTTTATTCACGGGAAGTCCTCATTCATTTGTGACACAAATGGATGTTTTCCTGGTGGCCAGGAACAGAGAATAAATTTTCAGTTCTAAACATCTAATGAATGAATTCACTAGTGTCTGCAGAGCCCTGTGGAAAAGAACCTTCTGGGTAATCGTCAAAGGAAAACGATGACTTTAATTTTTAGAGACAAATTGAAATAGGCTTATATATGACTTTGTATCCAACAATATCTATGCGACACTGTGTGAAATGATCCAGAGCAAACTCAATTAACTTTTTCATAATAGTAGCTCCACTGGTCTGCAAATAACGGGCATAACACTAATGGGAATGAATTTGCTTGACCAGAGCAGCCTTGTGGTTAGGAGGAAGGAAATGACCAGGGATGGAGAGCAGCCCTTGTCCAGTAGCCAAAGTGCGGTCCACACGTGTAATCTAAAAGTTTCTAGTAGTCATATTAAAAATAAACAGGTGGAATCAATTTTAATAATGTGCTTTCCTTAACCCAGTATATCTAAAATGTTTTCATTTCAACACGTAATCAATGATATATTATAAATAAAAGACTTTTCTTTGATATTAAATCTTTGAAATTCTGTGTGTATTTCACACTAACAGGCCCTTTCAATTCTGACTAGCCACATCAAGTGGTCGAAAGGCCTGTGTGGCTACTGGCCGTCCCATTGGACAGCACATGCCTAGAGCCTAGAGAAAGTGGCTGACTCAGAGTGGCTGTAAGATGCACACCGAGGATCAGGTGTCCCCATTATGTCCCTTACCATGACACTCATCAAATCTTCCTGATTTAGGTGTCACCTCTGGGAAAAATTAATGAGTTATTAATAAAATTACTAACTCTGGGCATTTGTAACGTGAGTGAGATTAAGTTGCTTTCATTTCAGAGAATGAGGACCTGAAGTGCAGATTAAGTTTACATATGAATGAATTAGAAATTTGTGTTTCTTGCTCCCTCAGGTTTGTGGTCTAAGTTTCCTACCCATTGCACTTACCTCACAGAGTGGTTTTCATTATTAAATGGGAAAATTTATACAAAGGCAATGGTACAATGCATGACACTTTGAAGGAGCTCAATCCCTTCCCCTTTCCTCAGTTAATTCAGCATAAAAATAGGCCAAAGCTATGGGTTTTATCTCTTTTAAGATCAACAAACTTTCACAGATGGATATCTGAAGATTTCAGGATGTGGTCACTGCAGTCAATAAGTGAGAAATATAAATGAGTAAGTGCCATTTATTTTCACTAAAGGATGACTAAATTGTATGACATTCTGAGACTCTATAATATCCACATCATTCATGAAAACCAGCACTCAGAATTGGAAACATATGGATACTAAAGAGTGTGTTAAGTGTAGATGTATACACTGGTCTATTCATTCATAAACAGACTAAACAAAAATGCTGGAAAATATATTTTAAGGTAAAGTGTTTAAATTGTTTTAAAAGTGAGAAAAGCATCCTAAACACAGGAAACATCAAGTATTATGTTCTTTTTTCCACTATTTTTTGAGACACATACTGATTTTGTTGTTGTTTAGATCAATCTTGAATGGAATCCTGCCATTTTGTCAGCAGTGTTCAGGCCCAACCAGGAGGAAATGACACTGAGGCAGAAGCTACAAGTGATGTTAACCATACATGTAAGAAGCTGGATGGAAAGATGCAATGGCCCATGATTATAGCATAAATACATGACAGAAATACCACATAAAGAAGAGAATGAGGATTTGGGGGAAAAGATTCAGATCTTTGTTTGTGCAATATTGTAGAGCAATGAAATCCAGGTAACTATTCTCTGAAGACAGTTAGATTATAGTTAGAATATAGCTATAATCATGGTAATGAAGACTCAAAATAACAGTGGTCTTAAAAATATAAAAATCTATTTCTCTCTGATGGAATTACTTAAGAGTAGGCAGCTCCACGCAGACAGGATGGCTTGTCAGTGTCAGAAATCCGTATCCTTCTGGCCAGCTCATGCCAGTACCGCATGAGGCCAGGGCCAGAACGGCCTTTGCCCTTGACCTTGTCTTTGAAGATCCTGCTCTGACCCTCCTTGAGATGTGCACTCTGTCCACAAGCCAGACGTCTTCAGGACCAAAGAGGTGTGCCTACCTGGAACCGCTGTCTTCTCCCCACAGTGTAGACCATGTGCTAGGTACTCAGGATCCAGAACACACTGCTCAGATGGCCCTAAACCTGGTTCCAGAGACTGAGCATGACTCTCTCCCAGCATGGTCTGTGCTGCTGACCTGTACTCCCCTAGGCTCAAGGCAAGGGGAGGCCAA
Source organism: Mormoops blainvillei (assembly GCA_004026545.1). Taxonomy (NCBI): domain Eukaryota; kingdom Metazoa; phylum Chordata; class Mammalia; order Chiroptera; family Mormoopidae; genus Mormoops; species Mormoops blainvillei. Next base: position 87,108 of record PVJD01002672.1, on the reverse strand, counting down.
GTGGCAGCTCTTTGTGGAAACTCAGACATGTGACCTGGGATGCATATACATACCACGAAATCTATTACAGTGCACAATGGAACCAGAGCTGGGTGGCAACAGTCATAGGTCAGGGTAAAGTGGTTATTTGTTTCTGACATTCTGGCACAGTACTCAAGGGAGTGCAAGGATTTTGTACTTGAATTTAGCATACAAGGTCATTTAATGGTATATTTGTCAAGGTAGGAGCTTAGAATGTATTCTATTTAATTGTTTTTAGACTGGTGTATAACTTTTAAATATTGATGCCCCTAGTGTTTGCTTCTCCATCTGAATGGTAACCCCAACCCCTGCAAATGTTAGTGGTGAGCCTGCTGTGAATCTGTAATCCCAACATAGGACTGATAAATCATGGACCACAATTGCTCCTTCAGCTTTACCCATTACATCTGTATTCCAGAGAGCAGGTATAACACACACACACACACAAATACATATATAATATATATTATATATATAATATACATATTATATATTTTATGTATATATATAAAATATACATATGTAGAGAGAGAGAGAACTCTGTTCCCTTTCCTAAGCTTCTTTCCACATTTTTCCAATCACATTGACAGGGATAATAATTGAACCTAGTAGACCTGTAAGTGGGTAAATGACATGGCATGTAAAATTGCATAGGATGGTGCCTAATAGTCAAATGATAACTATTATTATTGTGCTTGTGTGGAATGAACAAATCAATAAAATATCACCTTCATAAGAAATAATACAGATGAATGTGTGTGATGTTATAATAGAAATTGTTCAAATCAATTATACCAGGTGTTTTTCTGTACAAAGAACCTATGGTTGAGAAATACTTCCCTGTCTGGCCCAGAATTGCACCCCTCTCTTGCACTATACTTTGCATATAATAAGCAAGTATTTAATAAATATTTGCTATTTGTTAAAAAGAATTTACTAATGTGCAGATTTTAATAGTCAATCTTAAAGCTCTCTACTATTAATATGCTAACATATTAATATATTCATATTAATAACATTAATAGCCATATTCTGGGCATCATTACAAGCACGTCATACATTACCTCATTTACTCTTCGAAATTACGTGCATTGGTAGCTCTTATCTCTACTCTAAAGGTAAGCACACTGGTGCTCAGAGAGGCTAGCTGACTTGCACAGAAGCACATGGCAAGTACTGGAAGATGCAGTAATAGGACTCGGGTCAGTTGGCCCCAAAGTGTATTATTTTAATGAAAATGCTGTACCAAAAAAATTAAAAGTTTTGTGTGAAAATAGCAGAACGGCTACATAATAGCAGTACTTACACCAATGACATTATCTTAGCGCTTGGCCCTCTAGGCCAGCCGTAAAGCAGATCCCTGTGGCCTCGCTCTCTCAGACACAGCAGCCATGTAGAACAAAATTCGCCAGCCGTGAGAAATGACAGTCAAAACTGTCAAGTATATCCTACTGATATTTTTGGTTTTGCATTGTATTTTCAATTGCGTTTTGAGCTAAAGTGAGGGAGCAAAAGAGGAAAAAAGATTTAAAGAAAGAGTTCTACTACCCATCATTCTTTTATTCCCCGTGTCATTTATTCCCAGTCCATCTTTCTGTGACTAACATATGTGGAGATGTGGTCAGTCATCAGAATGATCAAATGCTCAAGAGAAGGTCTGAGAACAATAAAAAGGCAGTTACAGCATCTCAGTAGACCAAAGGAAATTTGCAGTTAACATTTTTAGTTGCAATTTAGGAAGGCTATTATAAAAATGGTATTAGGCCCTTTGTAGGAAAAATTCTTATTAGTTTAAGTATTCAGACATGTTAGCTGAGACAGAACCGCCGTTATGGCGGTGTTTTAGTTTTCTGTTGCTGCATAACAAATTACCAGAAACTTGGCTGCCTAGGACAATACACATTCATTATGTCACAGCTTCTACAGGCCAGACATATGGGTTCTCTTCTCAGTATCTCTCAGACTGCGATCCACGTGTTGCCCAAAGTGACTGTCTCATTTGGGGCTCAGGCTCCTCTTCCAAGCTCTTGTAATTTTTGGAAGAATTCAATTTTTTTGTCATTGTAAATTTCAGATCACTCTTTTTGTAAACCAAGTGCTTTGAGACACTACACACAAAAAACTTTCCCAACCATTTGCCTCACGTAGAGACCAACCGTGTTCTAAGAGATGTCACACACTGCAGGGGGCTCTGATCTCTGATTTATAGAGTACTACCAAAGTATTAATAATAGTAAAGTGTGCCAGAACACACTACACACACACTCTAAGAAGTAACCACATCAATTGATTCCCTGGACCAGCCAATATACTCTGTCACATCTTTACGCTGGCATATCTTTCTCTGTTTAGGGCACTCTTTCCTGATGAACCTGGGCATGGATTTGTTAGAAAATATAATATAGTAATGAATTCTTTTCTCATAAACAATGTAGATACATAGAATTTTGCTCACACCTCCCGGGTTAGACACAGTCCCCTGCAAAATAGTCCTTCCACTGCCAGACACTGATAGCGTGTCCACTTTTGTCATTGTATTTTGAATATTGATTTACATGTTTGACCATTTTCACTATGCTGAGCTCCAAGAAGATGGGGGCTATTTCTTATTTAGGTTTTATCTCTTGATCACTTAATAAATACTTGTTGAATGCACTGATTCCTAGAAGTTCAGCTACTTAAGCCTCAATTTGTTACCCGTTACACATATTTAAAAGCAAATTCGAAGACTTGGCACAGAGTCTTCTCAACAAATGTTGAATGAATGCTACAACATTTTATTTGCCCGAGTGAATGGTAGTTATTTTGTAATATAAAATATATCTTTCATGTATTAATTCTGCAAATGAGTCGAGTTTCTCTCCCTCTGTCTCTCTCTCTCTCTTTTTTTACACATACACACACACACACACACACACACACACACATGCTCTAACTAGAACTGGACAGCACAATAAAGCCAATAAAATATCCAGTAGTGCATATGGGGTGGGCAAAAGTAGGTTTACCATTGTGAGTACAGAAATACAGTTTATTCTTGTATTATTATTTATTAATTAGTGTGTTATTTTCCATACAAGCAACTGTAAACTTAATTTTGTCCCCACCCTGTACATAACAAGATATTAGTATATATTTAATATGCTGATGCTCTGGGGTTGTGAGTAAAGCTCCTGTCTACAGATAAAGAAGCATTAATATGAATCATCCTGCATCTCTGTCATTATGAAGAGAGTCCACAAGAAAGGAAGCCGGATACTTCCAGGCTTGCTATAAGATTTCTTTGAACTGGTGCTTCTACCTTCCCGAGATCATGATAGCGTGGTCCTCATTTCAAGATATAAGAAGAACAGAAATGGAAGAGAGAGGGTGTACTAGTGTTTGATTTCTGCTTAATGGTGACAAACTTAATGGCTTAAACCAATGTAAACTTTTTACCTCGCAGTTACCTGAGTACAGGGTAGCTGAGTCTCATAAGACTGAAATCAAGGTGTCATCTAGACTGTCTTCATCTGGAGGCTCAACTAGGAAAATACTTGTTTTCAAGCCTCCTTAGAAAGTCTGCAAAATTTGTTTCTATGTGGTGGTAGCATTGAGGTCCCCACTGTCTTGCTTGCTGTCCTTCCAGAACTGCTTTCGGCTGCCAGAGGCCATTCGCAGGTGCTGACCACATGGCCGCCGCTGTTGGCCTTCTCACACTTCCCACCTCTCTGCCTTCGGAAAGGCTGGGCCCAGATCCTTTTAAGTACTAACCTCGCCCAGGTGACTCCCTTCAGTAGAACTTGAAGTCAACTAATTAAAAACCTACTCGACTCCTAAGGTAACTTATCCACCACATTCACAGGTTCTACTCACTTAATTGGAGGGCATTACAAAAGGGTCAAGAATTTTAGGGGCCATCGGATAGTTTTGTCTACCATGAAGAATATTATGGGAGGTATTTTGAAGCTCTGTACGTACAGTGAAAGGGTTGTCTGAGATGGGAAGAAAAGAATCTCATTTTCACTGCCGTCCTACCCTGGTGATAGCATTGGTCAAGAACAGAGCATGGTAGAGGAGTTCCTAGGAGGGTCTGATGCAAGCTCCCTGAAGTTTGTGGGTATATAGAAACGTCATTCTTGGTGCCAGCACATTTTCTGCAAAGGCAGAAGATTTGAGGGAATATTTAGCAGCACAGAGGCAACAACAGATGGTGGTGTGGTTTGTGTCAGAAGAGGATAGAGTAACCCCATTTTAGTTCCCCGAGTCTCCTAGGAGGGGTAGAGAGAGGCCCCACTCTGAGGGACATGGGAACATAGTATGGGAACATACTTGGGAGGGGTTAAAGAGAGACAAGGCTGCCCTTCCTTGGGGGCCCTTAGTAACTGAGGAGGCTGAGAGCCAAAACCCTTCCCAAAACAGCCATGCACAGAATCTCCATGGAGATAGTTACATCAGAAAAGCTTATAGAATCGGACCTGAACCTGGCTGAGATCTTGGTTTCCTCCCCACCACCGGCAGGTGACCAATTGTCCCCAAAAGATCCCTATCTCTCTCATTTTCCTTCTCATCTCTCATGTAAGGGGAACTGAGCTTTGAACCAGAAAAGGAAAGGAAGTAACCAGTATCAGACCATTCCTTCTTCCCACTCCAAATCATTCAAACCACAGACTTGGCCTATTGCATAGAGGGAGGAGGTATGGGTACGCAGGGTAGCAAATGAGATTTAAGCCAATGTGAGATGAGAGACTTAAAGAGACCTGGACTTTAGTGAAAGGTATGGCAAATTTCCAAGATGTCCTTAAGAAACAGGGAAGTGACACTTCACAGAGCATGACTGAAAGCAGTGACTGGAGGAAAATAAAAACACTTCATGTTTATAACCCACATTGAAGCCACTCAATAAACCAATTACACATATATTTAACCCCACCCCCAGCTTCCAATTTTTTAAAGTTCAAGACAAAAAGTTTTTTCCTCATGGCTTCCAGTTTTCCAGAAAACAAATGATACCACTAATTTACAGAGTGGGGTGAATTAGATCCAGATATATTTCCCAAGAGCTGGCTTTGATAAGGAAGGCTAGGGTGAACTCAGCACACAGGATGCATTAATAGGGTGGTGAAGAAAGAGCATCACTAAAATTGCTAATTAGGGAACCAGTGGAAAAGCATTTCTGGATGGAGAGAAGGCAGTCTGAAGCATTTGCTTATTATAAGCAGGACATTAAAACGAGGCCCTCAAATTTATTTCTGAATACAGCCTTTACCTCAGGTTATACTTGGCATTTTAAAATAATGTGAAGATACATCTGAAAATACAAAAGTATTTCACAAGCACTCAAAGAAGTCAAGAAACCATGGCAACATAGCAGATTTTGCACATCCCCCTCTAAAATAAGTTGACTCAGTATGAGGTGAAAAAAGTAGTCCTTAAGATTCATAATCATCTGAATATAATTGTAACAAATGTAAATCTTGTCTATAAAACTTAGTGATAAAAGATAAACCTACTAGTTTTTATTCTTGCCTTGCTGGTGCAACTGATACCCACTCCATCTTGAATTCTCTTGGTGTAGAGTACACTTTGTGTGCATGTTTGTACACGTATGTGTATGTAAGTCATCACAACATACTAATCATAATATAAACCTTTAGAAAGGTTTACCTTCAACTTCTGAAAGCAGTAATAAGGTCAAATTAGCATGAGAAGAAACGGATCTCTTCCAATTTAACAACAACAAGTACTAACCATAATAGTAAGTATCACATATATATGCTGGAAAAACTACATGTCCCAACAGAAGGAATAGTAAGCTACAGAGAACTGACTTAATTTTGCTGGTTTGGATAACCAGAAGAACAAACAGAGCATTTGAATGCTAAAACAACTTTTAAGACATAGCTTCTTGGAAATAAAACTTTCTTCAATGCCTTGGTTTTAAGACAATTTTATGTAAAATTTCAGTTTTTTACAATAAATATTTTAAATATTTGAAATCAGTACTTCAAATAGAAGAGGTGCATTGGTAGGAAGTCCTGTGTGCTACGTGTTTCATGTACGTGCAGCAAAATGTAAAGGCACGTCAGATAAGTGCGGAGAAAAGACAAGGTGCGAATGAGCGAACGGTGGGCCCTTGGCGGCTCCTTGGCAACACAGCTGAGAGGGAATGGTGTGTGTTATACATGGTTCTTAAATGTGATTAACAGAATTATAATCTTTATTTTTTAAATATTTTATTTATGTATTTATTTTTAGAGGGAGGGGAAGGGAGGGAGAGAAACACCGATGTGAGAAAGAAACCTTGCTTGGTTGCCTCTGACCTGGGACTGAGTCCCCAAGCCACGCGTGAGCTCTGAGCAGAGGTCAAACCGGTGGCCTTTCGCTTTGCAGGACAACGCCCAACCAACTGATTCAGGGCAAGATTTATTCTTTTTCAAGTGTAGATATACATTTTTATAAGCAACTTAGCTGTCATAGGCCATTTTAGGATATGGATGCTCCCCTCTGTTTTGGATAATTAGGAAATTGTGAAAAACTTATGTTATATATGTGTGCATGTATACACACACACACACACATGCACACATACAAACATACTTATGTATGCAAATACTCCCTATGCAAAGGATACTTTTGGAGGGTAAGAAACTAGTAGAAGTGGTTGCCTCTGGAATTAGAATAGTGTGACTGGGCAACACATTAAAAAGATCATCCACCATGATCAAGTGGGATTCATCCCAGGGATGCAAGGATGGTATGATATTCACAAATCAATAAACATAATACGTCACATAAACAAACAGAAAAACAAAAATCACACGATCATATCACTAGATGCATGAAAAGCATTTGATAAAATACAGCACCTATTTATAATAAGAACAGTCAGCAAAGTGGGAGTAGAGGGAGCATACCTCAACATAATAAAGGCCATATATGAGAAACTTACAGCCAACATTATACTTAATGGGCAAAAACTAAAATCTTTCCCTCTAAGATCAGGAACAAGACAATAGAAGTGCTTTCACCACTTCTATTCAACATACTGTTGGAGGTCCTAGCCACAGTGATCAGGCAAGAAAAAGAAATGAAAGGCATTCAAATTTGAAAGAAAGAAGTAAAACTGCCATTGTTTACAGATGATATAATAATATACATAGAAAACCCCATAGACTCCACCAAAAAACTACTCAACCTAATAAGTTAATTTGGCAAAACAGCAGGATACAAAGTCAATATTCAGAAATCGATGGCATTTTTGTACACCAACAATGAAATCAGGAAAAAAATCCCATTCACTATAGTAACAACAACAAAATAACCTAGGAATCACACTTACCAAGGAGGTAAAAGACCTGTACTCAGAAAACTACACAACACTGAGGAAAGAAATTAAGAAAGATACAAATATACCATGTTCATGGGTTGGAAAAATTAACATCATCAAAATATCCATACTACCCAAAGCAATTTATAGATTTAATGCAATCCCTATTAAAATACCAATGACATATTTCACAGATATAGAAAAAACATTTCAAAAATTTATGTGGAACTATAAATGACCATGAATAGCTGCAGCAATTTTGAAAAAGAGAACAAAGTCGGAAGGATCACAATACCTGACATCAAAACATACAACAAGGCTACTATACTCAGAACAGTCTGGTACTGACATAAGAACATATACGTAGATCAATGGAGCAGAATAAAAAGCCCAGAAATAAACCCTTGTCTTTATGGTCAATTAATATTCGATAAAGGAGTCAAAAGCATAAAATGGAGTAAAAATAGCCTCTTCAATAAATGGTGTTGGGGCATCTAGACAGCTACATGCAAAAAAATGAAACTCGATCACCAGCTTACACCACACACAAAAATAAATTCAAGGTGGATAAAAGACTTAAATATAAGTCGTGACACCATAAAAGTCCTAGAGGAGAACATAGGCATGAAAATCTCAGATATCCCATGCAGCAATATTTTCACCAACATGTCCCCTAGAGCAAGGGACATAAAGGAAAGAATAAACCCATGGGACTTCATTGAAATAAAAAGCTTCTACACAGCTAAGGAAAACATCAGCAAAATGCAAAGGTAATCAACTGTATGGGATAATATATTTGCCAATGATACCTCAGACAAGAGTTTGATCTCCAAAATATATAAAGAACTCACGTGACTCCACTCCAGGAAGACAAACAATCCAATTAAAAAATGGGCAAAGGACCTGAACAGACGTTTCTCTAAAGAGGACATACAGAGGGCCCATAGACATATGCTCAGCATCACTAGCCATCAGAGAGATGCAAATTAAAAGCGCAATGAGATACCACTTCACACCAAACAGAATGGCCATCGTAACCAAACCAACAAGCAACGAGTACTGGCGAGGATGTGGAGAAAAGGGAACCCTAGTGCACTGTTGGTGGGAATGCAGACTGGTGCAGCCACTGTGGAAAACAGCATGGAATTTCTTCACAAAACTAAAAATGGAACTACCTTTTGACCCAGTAATTCCACTGCTGGGATTATACCCTAAAAATCTGGAAACACCAATTCAAAAGAACCAATGCACCCCAATGTTCATAACAGCACAACTTATAATAGCCAAGTACTGGAAGCAACCTAAGTGCTTCGACAGTAAATGAGTGGATCAAAAAACTGGTATATTTACACTATGGAATAGTACACAGCAGAAGGAAAGAGTGAGCTCCTACCATTTGCAACAGCATGGATGGATCTAGAGAGCATTATGCTAAGTGAAATAAGCCAGGTAGTGAAAGACAAATATCATATGATTTCACCTATAAGTGGAAACTAATAAACAGAACAAACAAGCAAGCAAAACATAACCAGAGACATTGAAATAGAGAACAAACTGACAGTAACCAGAGGAGGTGAGGGAGGGGATAACAGGGGGAAACAGGGGAAGGGTCATCAAGGAACATGTTTAAAGGAGTCATAGACAAAGCTAAAAGGGGGTACGACTGAGGGAGGGAGGTGGGGATGGGAAGGGGTGGGGAAGTGGTGGGGGGAAAAATGGACAAAACTGTACTTGAACAACAATAAAAATAATTTTACACACTAAAAATAATTAACTACTGAAAAAAAAAAAGAATAGTGTGGCTGAGGACAAGGTGAGAGGGGGTCCTAGCTGGATTCTCCCCCCAAGCAGGCCTGAGTTAAGACCTTGGGTACAGGTAATTCATGGGAGATGACGGCACACAGCCCAGGCACAGGAGTCGAGAAAGTGAGACAGGAAAAGGAAATGGCCAGAGAGGATGATAATGAGCATATTTCTACTGTGGACAAATAAGGCTCAGTTCCACTGGGAACTCTTTCAGAAACTGTGTGAAACACCCTTCAAATGTTTCTCCCCGGAGGACAGAAAAGAAAGGTTGGGCTATTTATCCAGCCATTTAGCCAGCCTCCACCTCCTCGGACTGAGCACTGCCCCAGAAGCATCAACTTCTCCACACTCGCTGCTCAAAAAAGAAGGGAGGCTGGGATGTTTGCGGTGGGAGCTGTCACCCTCACCCCAGGGCTTCTCGAGGGTGCAGGGAGGCGGGGAAGAATGCTTGCATTCCGTGCAGGTCCCCTGGCTCTGAGCTCCGGCTCTCCCTGTGCCACGCTGCTCACTAGCTCCTGGAGCCTGCTCCCCATCTCAGCTCCTGTACTCCCCCGACGCTTGCCGCGCAAGGAAACAGATTCAGCAAACTGTATTAAAGGTTCAGAATAACCTTTAATATCCTGGTTAACCTGGAAAACCTTAAACAACTTAAAACTGATTACTAGCATCTCTGGTCTTAAGAAGCTTTTAGTAATCTCCCCCAGTGCCTGCATGGGCTCTCCCTGGACGCTCTTCACCATAGTTTCCCACCATATGCTAGGTTAGCCTTCTCAGGCTCTTCTCTAAAGCCCTTGTCTTTACCCACTCACTATTCCCAGGATCACGGACCCCTAAAAACTTCTGGTGTGGAGGAGCTCGACCGATGCTTTGCTTCCAGCTGTTACCAGAGACTCACATTCTGCATTCAGTGTGAGTTACACTGTTATTTTCTTAACAAAGGCGGTTCTCTCCTAAGAACTTCAGTTTTCACCGGAAAGATAACAATTAAAAAAGTTTTTTTTACCCTCCTACATATGTAAGGGTGCACAAAAAAAGTTTTTTTTACCCTCCTACATATGTAAGGGTGTATCTTGAGAATACAATGGGATCTGATAGTATTATTTATTATTGGTATTGATTCCAATCCATAGTCTGGGTCCCTTTCTTAGGTCCCCATTTTCATTTTTCCTCCCTACATAGTCTGTGTTGGAAGATCTACCTTCCGCTTCAAAACTCTGTCACTGATGTTTCTTCGATGTGTCTTGTTCACTCCAGAATCACTCTGGAATACTCCGAGCTACCACGTAACTGGTTGTTAACTCTTCTGTTCTCTCACTTTGTGAAGGACTGACATTCTTACAGCAGAAAGAGACTTTTCTGGTTTTCAATTCAACTGAAAAGTCCCCCTCCCCCAGCAGTTTAATCTTCCTTTCCCCATTTGGGTTAGACTACAGTACTTGCTGTGTAATGACATTAAAACCCCTGCAGGCCACAGAAGCTCTGCACATTACTGCTTACTCTTCTGCATTCCAGTGGCACCAGCTGATTTCCTTTTATAATTATCATAGGGAACATGAGAGATTATCAAATTGAGTTTGAGAAAGACTTGTATTTCAGGCTGCAAGTCCTCTATCCTGAGCTGAGCTAAGAGGTTAATTTTAGGAAAACTTTAGGGAAATAAATATGTTATTTATTTGCTCTGGAGATTTTAATGTTGATATTATTCCTCTTTTACCACAAGGGAGTTTGACTAATGGCTTAGCCAAGGCTATAACAGCTAGAAATTAGAGCAGGGTTGGGGGGAAGGCAAGATTCTCCCCAATCCCCACTCCTACCCCTCAATCCCCAGGCCACAATGCACTATTTACCTAATTATCCTCTTAGGAGAGAGATGAGATCTGATGAAAATAAAACTTCAAGCAAGTGCTAAGCCCAGGTTTTTGTCTTAATAATCTAGTTCATAACTGTTCACAATGGTTTCCCCAAAGGTTCTTGCAAATTACCATTTAATTTTAAAAAGAAACTTCCAATAAAACATTGAGCTAGATTTTATGATTTTGAGACAACATGAATTCACCTGCTGAGGATGTTCAGATGCATCAGCAGCTAGGTTTGTCCATCCTCGGTCACCTTCCAAATTATAATTTCGTTATTCTTTCCCAAAGATTGGCATCCTGCAGGCAGCTTGGGAGGTCTAGTTCACTAATTCCTTCTCAACATCTCAGTTTCCCTCGAAGTCAAATGCCGATAATACTACCAGCCTGTCTAGCATTATTGCCATGGCTCATAACTAGCAATTCTTATTTTAAAGCACTTTTCAATTATGCAAATGATAGCTTATCTTAGAGAAGAAAATAAACAAGCTCGTATATGGCAAATATTGGATAGAATGGTATAATATATATCATACCACCTGCTTCACTTACAAATGTCTCAAATCAAAAAATGAGAATTCAAAGCAACTATTTCCTTAACCTAAACACACACACACAAAGACCTGACTATCTATTTCCCTATCTAACAGAAAGCACTACCTCTTAATGCTTGAGGAAAAAAAAATTGCTTGTATTATATCACAGACATACACACTCAGGGAACACAGGAAGCTAAAAAACAGGAAAAATAAATCTTCCTCTTCTTTTCTCTTCCTCCCTCCCCACCATGCCTGCCCTGGGAGATTGATGAGAGCTGAAATGTACAAACCACTTCTACAAATTCAATAAGCTCAAGTAAAGAAGTTGATGATGCTAATAATACTTTACATTTGCATAGCATCTTACGATTTCCACAATAATGCTTTCACATAGATTGTTTCATTTAGAGAGAAGCAGTGCCCAGCTGTTCTGTAGATTTGCAACCATTAAAATTGCTAATTCTGATTAAACTTGTCTAATATTTCAGATTCTGTTTCACTCACATATTTTATTCTGCCTGCTCGTTCACAAATATATTTTATTATGCTGATGTAAAGTGTTGGTCATTTTTCAACTTCTAAAGCTCTTTCTCAAATGAAATCATAGAAAGTGTGAGTAAGAAATAAGCTTGGAGAAATTTTGTTTTAGACCTTTTATTTTGTAGATAAAACACCAAGGTTCAGAGAGACTTTGTGAATCGCTCAGGGCAGGCCTTGGGTTTCTGCTCTGAACTCTAGATTTGCTGATGTAAACTGTTGCACATTTTTTTTTATCCTTCTTGTGGTTTAGAAAAGAGTTTTCAGAAAAAGATTTATTCAGTATTTCAAGTGAATGCCCCCTTTTATCTCTCATCCAATATGACATATCATTTTTAATTAAATCAAAGGTCTTCAGATTACTAATCAGGTGTTGATTTTACTCTTTTTAAATCCTTACAAAAATCTTGCAAAAGAGGCAAAGCAGGTATTATTAACCTCACTTTAGAGTTAATAAACCTGATTCTCAGAGAAGACATATGAACTATATACAAGGTCATATAGCTAGTTAGTGAAATTTATAAGATTGGAAACCATCTTTTCTGATCCTTAGTCATCTTTTTTTTACTATGTATCACTGTTGGCTCTAGAATAGAGTTAACAATTGTCAGATTTTCCCCAAATTAGATTTTTTCTTTTTCCTGAATAGTTTGAGGAAGGTACATTGTAATCATTCATATGCTACTGAATTGGATACAAGTTGAAGTCTGTTATAAAAACCCCTGACTGTATAACATTATGAGTTTCTTTTTAATGTATTATTTTTTATTTCTAGCATTTCCAAAATGAGGTTAGGTAAAATATTTTTACAAATGTGAATATATTAAATTCTAATTATACATTTAAATTAGATATGGAGTCATAGGGCTGAACACGATCCTAACTAGAAAGGGGGTTACTGACATTTATTGTGTGTCAGCCACACGCCATCTATTAGTTTTTCACTGTAAATAACCCACAGCAAACCTGAAAGGCCCTTAACATTCTTTCTTTTTTACAGATAAGGAAACTGAGCCTCAGAAAAATTAACTTGTCCAGAGTCACAGTTCTACATGATTCCAAAGTTCATACTTTTTCTGCAATGTTTCTCATCTTTCCCATTTGAACTATAAAGAAACACATCTTAATACATGCAGATCACTAATCATTTCAATCCTGAGATTTAAAAATACTTGCTTTGACTGAATAGACCTGTAAAGACTTTTTATTTATTTACTTTCCTAAGAAAACACAAAATATTCTGGAATACATGGCTAATATTACTAAGTGGTCTCTCTCAGACTAATAGAATTAATTTGTCTTTTTTCTTTTTTTAATCCTCACTCAAGGATATTTATTCATTGCTGTTAGAGAGAGAGGAAGAAAGAGAGGAAGGGAGAGAGAGAAACATTGATTGATTACCTCCCGTATGCTCCCAGGCGGGGGATCAAAGCTGCAGCCCTTTGGTTACAGAGCAATGATCCAACCAACTGAGCCTCACCGGCCAGGGCTGTCCCATTTTTATGAGTTACAGAAAACAGTCTTTTCCTAAATTGTTTATTTATTCCTGTTAATTTATACTTATGAAATAAAAATAGTAAGTATTTCTGTCATAATAGATGAGCTAAATTAATTGTAATTGACATGACAAAAATATCACAGACTATTATTTATATGTTTGGAGTTTCACCGAGTCTGTTGGCTTTACCGTTTTTTAAGTATATTTTATTGATTATGTTATTACATAATCCCATTCTCCTTTTTCTCCTTACCTTTAAAATGTGCAAATCTTTTAAAGAAATTACATTTTGTTTTGTGTTAAATTTACTGTCACAAATCATGTCACTGTTCAAAAGAATCCTTGAAGATTATTACAAATAGCTGAAGTCCTGAATTCTCACACACAATGTATTTTTTATGAAATCCTGAAGTTTAATATTGTTATCTTATCTTGACATTTACTAATGTTATCATCAGCATGTGCTTTCATAAAGACATATGAGTCATTTTCTTTTAAAAACATTTATAAATATTAAAAAAGTAATATAGCATATGTACAAAAATACATTAAAATGTACAATATAATGAGTAAATATTAAGTGAACATTCATAGAGTGGCCAAATTAGTGTGAAAATAAACAGTTACAGCACTCCCAAAGTCCCACCCTCACATATTCCTTGCCGTTCTTTTGACAATTTCTACCTTTATTTAACATTATATTGGTTAATTCCATCCCCACTACTGTGCATTGCTCTAGTTTGTTCATTATTATTGCTTCATACTTATTTATTTTGTGAACTTTTACAAGTATATTCATCCCTTCTACCATTGATGGAAATTTTATTGTTTCCAGTTTATTGCTATTACAAGTCAATGCTAACATAAACATTCTTGGACATATCTTCTGACACACATACAACCGTATTTGTCTAGGGTATATAACCAGGATTAGAATTTCTGAGTTGTGAAGTATATATATGTTTAAATTTAATAGATGATATTACCAAATTTTCAAAATACTTCTGCCAATTTATGCATCCACCAACAGTGAATGGGAATTCCTATTATACCATATCTTTAGATACTTGCTATTTTCAGAGTTTTTAATTCTTTCCAGTTTGGGGTTATGTGTAGTAGTTGGTATTTCATTGTAGTTTCAACTTAATGTTTCCAGAAAGTTAATGAATTTTGACATTTGATCATATGTTTAGTGGTTATTTATATTTTCCATTTTATGTTACTCATGCTCACAATTTTTCCTCTATTATCTTACTTAATTTTGTTTTTCATATTGATTTGTAGAAGTTCTCTATTCTGGATTTAAATCTTTTATCAGTTATATATGTTAAAAATGTTACCTCCCATTCAGTGGCTTTTCTTTTTATCTTCTTTTTTTATGTCTTTTGAAAAATACAAGTTCTTAATTTCAGTAGTTGAACTCTTTTAATGAGACCTGCATAGCCTAAGTACCAAAACATTACAAAGACATTACAAAAAATAAAATTATTCACCTTGGCTGGGAAGCTGAGTTGATTGGAACATCGACCCGATACGCCGAGGTTACAGGTTTGATCCCCCGTCAGGCACATCCAAGAATTGACCAAGGAGTACATAAATCAGTGAAACAACCAATTTCTCTCTCTCTTTCTCTCTCACTCTTTCTTTCTCTCTTCCTTTTTTCTTTTCTCTCTCTCTCTAAAATCAACAAATAAAAATTTTTAAAAAGAAATAAAATTATGAACCAATCTCTCTCAAGGACATAGATGCAAAAATGCTAACAAAATACTAATAAATAAAATCCTATGGTATATATAAATATATATAATTTGATAAAGATAAAAATGATAATGCAGTCCAAAGGGGAAACAATGGCCTTTAGTACTAGGTCAATTTGATGTGCTTAGAGAGGAACATTTTTTTCTGATCACTACCTCACAATTATAACTGAACAGTACTAGAAGTCCTAAACAGGTTAATAAGGCCAGAAAAATAAAACATACACAGATCGACAAGAAAACATAAAACTGAGTCTTTGCAAATGTCATAATTGTCTATGTTCTTAAAATCCTAAGGAATCTACAAAATAGCTAATATAACTAATAAGGAAGGTCACTAAGGTCACAGGATACATTCAATATGCAAAATTCACCCCCATTTACTTTTGTTTTGGAATACAAATATGGAACTTGTAACCCCATTAAGTTCTTTTATTTAGTAGATTTTATATTTAGACAGAGGGGAAGGGAGGGAGAAAGAGAAGGAGAGAAACATCAGAGTGTGGTTGGCTCTCACATGTCCCCTACTGGGGGTCTGACCCACAATGCAGGCATGTACCCCGGCTGGGGAACTGAACCGTCAACCCTGCAGTTTGCAGGCCGATGCTCAGTCCACTGAGCTACACCAGTCAGGGCTACTGAGCTACACCAGCCAGGGCTTCCCCATTAAATTCTGAAGATGGTCATAATACCTCTCCTTCCAGAGATTTAACTAGTGAGGCTTACTTTTCCTGAAACTTACCAGCAGCATTGAAGAAGCATTATATTTGCATGAAGTTTTGTCTTATTTATTTGCCTTTCATTACTCTACCTAATTACTCCCTCATGTGTTTCATTTCAACCATTAAGTTCAGTAATTTACTTTAGCAAATTGTTTATGGGGAATTATCAATTTATTTCCCCAAATTTCCACATTTACTTTGGTTTATTTTCTTGTCATTGTACATGAGTGTGTGTGTCTCTCTGTATATGACATACATGAAGGTATGTATACACAACAATTTAACTTATGCACACAGGTACATTACTGTATATCAGTTTTTCTCAAATGGGCTTTCATGACTTCTTAGAGAACATCTGGAATCACTTTTTTGTAACATTGTTTCCAAAAATGTTGTGATATGTATTTTTAAGTGGAGAGCCAATATTTCACCTTTAATTAAAAAGAATATTCTCAAAATATTACAATAATCCAATAATGTCTTTGGATATTTCAATAGGCATAAGCTATTGCTTGCAATCCATGCTTCTTTTATAGCTGATGATATAACAAAGGGTCATTTGATAATTATTTTTATGAGAATGGGGTCCATGGATGCACTTTACTTGTAGTGGGTATAATATCTGTTATATGATATTTGGCATTGATAAGGGGAAAGGAAATAAAATGTGACTGAGCCATTAACCTGTCAGAATTCTCTGTCTTTTACTTTTTGTGTCTTGCCTGTGTCATTCTTAGTTTATAAATCCATGCAGTGGTGAAATATTTACCGTACCTAAAGTGGTTGGATCTACAAAGTCCAGCCCCAAGAATAATGATTTCATGCTGGCAATTACGACTGTGGTGTAGAGAGCCGTCTTTAGACAGAAGGAGTAGTTCGGCTTGCAAAGCTCAGGGCACACAAAACGACGTCTCTCCAGAGTGACCTTGAAAATCGAGGTCTGTGTGAAACCTCTAATAAACAGACGATTCAATGAAAGTTAGTACAATTAAGAGCAATTGCAGTTTGTTCTCCCTAAATAACCGTCATCTCACTTTGATATATTTTTTTATTAACCTTATTTCAAATATTGAGATCATTTCAAATTACTTTTTATTATTGCATAGATCATTTAGCTACTTTCATACTTCTAACAATCATCTTTGAGAGCATAGTGTTTTCTAAGTTCATTCTTTAAAGTGGGGAAAATTTTTATCAATAAAAATATCTTCAGAGTTGAATTGGTTTTTCTTACTCTCTTTCAGCATAGAGAAATTAATAAATCTGCCTCAATGGAGTGGGTTGGATGTTGTGATTATCGATGTAAGCCTTCAGCCTGGGTTGTTCCAGTTTAATAGAAGATTGCAAGCATGATTTTCGGCAAATTCATGTGCTTTTACATACAGTACTGTAGACACAGATTTTTAGTCATGTTTAACACGTAGATTAAGAGTGGATATCAATATTTGTATAACTGCCTTTTCAAATAATGAAAAAGTAATGACTTTCCCTGAAAACCCTCTAGTCTAGATTCAAACTGGCCATAAGGACACAAGGACCTCTCCTTTGGCGAAACGCCCCGAAGGCCTGATGAGCCAGCTCCTGTGTGAGTAAAAGGGACTTGAACAGAGGGACAGCGTCTCCCTTGTGACTTTCCTTTGGTTTTCTTCCTTCCCTTGTCCACATTCATATTCTCAAATTCTTCTCAAATTCTATTTGGCATCTGTATTTTATGCCAGCCTGTTATTGTCTTACTGCCCCACTGCTGGAGAGGCTAAGGAGAAGCTGAAGTTAGGAGGTTGCTTCGGGCACCGTCCCTGTCCCCCAAATTGACAAAAATATGGCAATTGTAGGATAAGATCTGAATTGTTCCATGGCTTATGTAGGAGCCAAATTTATCAGGTTTTTTTCCTTTATGTTTGGTACTTTCTATCTTTGTAAAAGAAATCCTACGAATCTCAAAATCAAGGCCAATCTCTTATACGAAATTCTATACTTTTGTTTTATCATTCAGATCATTAATCAAAGGGGAGTTGTGTGTCTACAGATGAGGCAGGAATTACTTTCTTTTTGTTTCCTTCTGTATGAATAACCAATTGCCCAGTACCATTTATTGATCAGCTTCACTAGTCTTAAGTCATATATCATGGTCAGCTACAAAAAATAGATCCTTTATTCTGTTATATTGATTTATTTGTCTGTCCATATGACACTGCTTTAAACATTACAGTTTTATAATAAATCTTGATACCTGAAGAGTAATTAGTCCTGTCTTCTCTTTCAAGGTCATTTTAGTTACTATGCTTTTATATAAATTTTTTATACAATTTTTAATACAATTTTTAATATACATTTATATACATTTTTTAATCACATCACTTTTCCTAAAGAATATAAGAGATATTTATTGAAATTGAGTAATAGTTATAGATCTAGTTGGAAATAAAATAAAGTTTTTATTTTATTAAGCTTAACCACTCAATTTACATGGGGCATCTCTCTATTTATTTATGCCTTTTTAAATATTTTTAAATAAAGTTCAAAGATTTTCCTCAGGAAGATTTAGACTTCCAGCCAAGATAGAGGTGTAGGTAGATAGACTTTACCTCCTTGCACAACCAAAAGAAGGACACAGCAAATTTAAAAATAAAAAATAAACAGAACTGCCGGAAAATTGAACTGTATGGAAGTCCAACAATCAAGGAGTTAAAGAAGAAACATTCATCCAGACTGGTAGGAGGGGCAGAGATGGGTAGCCGTGGTGGAGGGACGCATGGTAAGGCGGAGGCTGGCTGTCCCTGACTGATTGGTCCCACATTTGCATGCAGATGAACAGAGAGGAACAACTGGGGAGTGAGACAGACTGTGAAACTGAGGGTTCCACCGCAGGAAAAGACAGGCTCGAAACCTCTGGCTGTAGAAATTTGTGGGGGTTGCAGTGGCAGAAGAAACTCACAGACTCACAGGAGAGTTTGTTGGACAGACTCACAGGGTCCTAGAATGTACACAAACCCACCTACCCAGGAATCAGCACTAGAATGGCCCACTTTGCTTGTGGGTAGCAGGGGAAGTGACTGAAAGCCATCCCAGAGCTAAGCAAGCAGCATCGTTCCCTCTCTGGTCCCTCCCCCACATACAGCACCCCAACGAACCAACATGGGTTGCCCCACTTTGGTGAATACCTAAGGCTCTGCCCCTTACAAAGTAACAGGAGCACCAAGACAAAGAAATATGGCCCAAATGAAAGAGCAGATCAAAACTCCAGAAAAAATACAACTAAGTGATGAAGAGATAGCCAACCTATCAGATGCAGAGTTCAAAACACTGGTAATCATAGGGCTAACAGAAATGGTTCAGTATGGGTGCAAAATAGAGAAAAAAGTGAAGGCTATGCAAAATGAAATAAAGAAAAATATACAGAGAACCAACAGTGAAGGGAATGAAACTGGGACTCAAATCAATGATTTGGAGCAGAAGGAAGAAATAAACATTCAACCAGAACAGAATGAAGAAACAAGAATTCAAAAAAATGAGGAGAGGCTGAGGAACCTCTGGGACCACTTTAAACATTCTAACACCTGAATCATAGGATAAGGAGTCTTCAAAGCAGCAAGAGAAAAGGAGACAATTACCTACAAATGAGTTCCTAGAAGACTATCAGCTGATTTCTCAAAAGAAACCTTACAGGCAAGAAGGGGCTGGAAAGAAGTATTCACAGTCATGAAAGGTAAGGACCTACGTCAAAGATGACTCTATCTAGCAAAGCTATCATTTAGAATGGAAGAGCAGATAAAGTGCTTCCCAGATAAGATCAAGTTAAACGAGTTCATCATCACCAAGCCCTTATTATATGAAATGTTACATTGACTTATCTAAGAAAAAGATCAAAACTATGAACAATAAAATGACAACAAACTCACAAGTAACAACTGAACCTAAAAACAAAAACAAAACAAACTAAGCAAACTGCTAGAACTGGAACAGAATCACAGAAATGGAGATCACATGGAGGGTTGTCAGCAGGGAGGTGGAGGGGTGAGAAGGAGGGAAAAGGTACAGGGAATAAGAAGCAAAAGTGGTAGGCACAAAATAGACAGGGTGGGGTTAAGAATAGTATAGGAAATGGAGAAGCCAAAGAATTTATATGTGTGACCCATGGACATGAACTAAGTAGGGGAATGCTGGTGGGAGGTGGGGTGCAGGGTGGAGGGGAATGAAGGAGAGAAAAAAAGTGGGACAACTATCATAGCGTAATCAATAAAATATACTTTAAAAAAATTTTCTTCAGGAAGATTTAGTTTATATTAAATTTATTTGTAGCTATTTTATATTTTTGTGGCTGATATATTTTTTTAATTTCAATATTTAATTCTTCTGATTGGCTAATATATTAGAAATACAATAATTTCCTAGATTTATTTTTCATTTCAGAAACTTGGTAAACTATCCTATTAATTCTAATAATTAATTGTTTAGATCTTTCATAGAAACAATCATCAAATGCCAGGCATTGGCACTGCTGATTCTTGGACACTGAGACTTGGATTGAATTATAACCCTAGCGTTCCTGGTTCTCCAGTTTGTAGACAACAGGTTGTGGGAATTCTCAGCCTCTATGACCATGTGAAACAATTCCTATAATAAATTTCCTCTCATGTAGATATATACACACATACAGATACATGAATATGTATATATAGTTAGTATATATATATACATATATATTCGTATATCTGTGTGTGTGTGTGTGTGTGTGTGTGTGGAGATATATATGTACATGTAGTTGGTTCTGTTTCTCTGGGGAATCCTGACTAAAACAGAAGCAAACCTTCCCCAGAGCTTCCAGATAACCAAGTAAGGTGCCAGCCAGGCCTGCATCTTGATTCCAATCTGGAGGCCCTGAGTAGAGAAACCAGACAAGTCTCCCCAGACTTCTAGCATACAGAACTGTGAGACAATACGTGTGCATCATTTTGAGCAACTAAGTTGAAGTAATTTGTTACACAGTAATGGAAAACTAACACATTTACTTTTTTGTTTTTTCAGATTTTTGTTGAAATCTCATCTTGGTCAGATACTATGACTGTTATAAACTTTTCGGCATTGGTTGAGACATGTTTTATGTCCCAGTGTGTGGTCAACTTCTGTACACGCACGGTGTGTTCGTGATAAAATCTGTACCCTACAGATACTGTATGCAGGTACACATGCATGCATTCCATAGATGAAGCTTCTTTGTATTGTTCACATCTTCTCTACTTTCTAGGTTTATTTGTTTCTGCCTGCTTAACTTATCAATTTCTTAAAATCTCCCATTATGCTGGTAAATTTTTACATTTTTAAAGCAATCTTTATCGACTGTGGTCCATGAGTGGGCTTATGTGTGTCTGGGAACCAACTGAAATCAGATGTGTTGTATTTGTACATATGCACATGTCTTTCTGTAGGAGGGGATCACATAGCCTTCATCAACCCTGGCTAGATTAAAGTGTCAGACCCGGAAATACAGAAAAGAGGCTCTTCTAGTATGTAAATAAACAAATGAAAAAAATCAGTCAATAAATGTGCCAATAGTACTTTATTCAGTTTGGAAATCTGAATGAGCTAACCAAAAAGTGTAACTAAAGGATGGATACATGGAAAAAGAGAGTATTGAAATTTTTAAATTATTTAACCTGAAAGTGAGATATGCCCTGGAATTAACCATCTTCAAACTTTAGTGCGCATAAGTGCACATCCCTTAATATTCTTCTGATTTGATAAGCCTGGGGTAAAGTTGAAGAATATGAATGTTTAATAAGCACCCAAATGTTTTTGAGGTAACTGACTCATGAACAATAGTTTGAAATCTTTCGATGAACATCAAGAGTATGGTAGCCAACTTAGCTCCCCTAGAGCAGAAAGATGTTATTTACTTTCCCCTTCTGTCTGTTCAATCTGAATATGTTTCTCTCAGAGGGAAGGCTATGGGACCATGTAACATTTCAACGTTTCTTCAGTTTCTGCAAGAGCACCTATCTCACACAGAAGGTAGTCTTCATTTGCGAGTAGTGTGAGCCCTCCCAAAGGAGAACATTCCTGCAAAAGAAGGACTGAAAGTTGAGAAACTGAGCAGTAATGGGGAAGAAATATAATTTTGTTTGTACAGAAAGAGGTCTTGGCACATAAATGGTTCTAAAACTCCACTTAGAAGACAAGTTGAACCTGAATGGCCCCACTTTCTAATGACCTCCAAGCCCGAGTAAACAGAAGCAGGTATAGCACATTGCTGACTGCACTAATTCTGCAGCAACTAACTATAAATTATCTCCCTAAATTTATTCAGTAGAAAAAGTCTTAACCTTTCACATATTTATTAACTACATTTCAAAATTGGTTTAGTTTATAAATATCATTTTGCATACATCAAAGACTTAAAGGATTGCTACCAGATTGGTTATTTGTATATTGAAAAATATCAGTATTATGGATATTTAAGGACTTAACAGCGCTTTGACTATCCACAATATCTCAGAGAATGTCATTATTAACTAGGATGCTTCGCTATGGAAAGGCTTTTGGCTTTGAAGTTATGAGGCGTGGGCTTAGGTCCTTGCCTTACTGGCTTGTTGGTATAAGTCCCTGAATTGATTACTAACCCTTTTGGAACTTCAATACCTTTCTCTGGATAATGTGTATAATTATACCCACCCTACAGGATAATTGTAAAGATTAACAATTTATATTTGCCTTGTACATAGTAGGCATTTTAATAATTATTTTTATTGAACATCTATAATTCCATACCGTACACGATAATGACCACTTATGGTTCTTTATAATGTTATGACACATCTTTACATGTAATAGCTATTTCATTTGCGTGCAACCCTGTGAAGGAGGTTTCTTTCCTTGTACCCATTAAGAAGCTGATTTTCAGGCAGATTAGTGAGGTCCCCAAGGCCAAGTGGCCGGAAGGCAATAAGGTTAGTAAGGATATTTTGACTTCATGTCCAAAGTTCTTTTGGTTAGACCAGACTAATTTTTTGAAATAGATAAATAGTTATTAATACATTGTTTTTAACCAAATACAGCTAATATTTAGAGCCTCTCATATGTAAAAAGTGTATGACATCAAGACAATGTCATAGGTGAAATGTGGTTCTACCTAATAATTTGTTTGGTAAATAAGTAGATATTGCTTCTGTTCATTATGTTTCTAATGTCAAACATAGTGGTTTATTATCCAAAGTATAATTTTATAATGACAACATTATATGATTGATAAACTCACCATTTTACATGTGTTTGTGCTTATATTCATCTTCGAGTAATAATGAAATAAGATTTGCACTTTCTGCCCTGACATTTTAATTAATCTGGGCCTAATTTGTTTGGATACATATTTATCACCATCTTTATATTGGTTTTATCTGTACTATTTCTCAGTGACAGCTCAAAGCAGAAACGCCTCTCATAAATTACTATGCACTTATACAGACTAAGAGCCTTGTATTATATATTCTTGAGATCTGCAGAGTTAATTTGGACAGAAAGTTGTTAGTACAGATCAAATGCCACATGACTGTTATTGAATGAATGTACTTATGTTAAGACTGTGACCAATTACATACACTGAAATAGCAAAGCTGAAAGGAAAAAATTAAGTCAATCAAAGGATTTGAGTTCACTCTCCACTTAATTGACTGGTTGTTGTGGTGTCATATAAACACAGTCTTAGTTTATTCCTTTGTGCTGATGGAGTTGACATGAGTAAAACTTAATTTACAAACTTAAGAAAGACTAGAAGTTTCTTTGACAGTTATTGGAAGTTTTTTAAGTTTCCTTCTGTTTCTGGGCTATTGCATCAGTGACTCTGTGGTTTTGACTCAATGACACTTGGAAGAAACTTAAGAAGAAATTCTGGAGACTGTCATTTCTTCCTCATTAGAGCTAATCATTTTCGGACTGTTGGCAATATCATTTGGCTTGAGACTATGGTGCGGCTTAAAACGACTATCATTGATTCTCAGACTGCCTAACACTATTGCTTTGATATAGTTTGGGAAAGTGTTCAGGTTCTGTTGGGGTTAGAGTTGTACCTCTTGAACACGAATATTTTCTGATTTTTTTAAATTATAAGAAACATTAAAAGGTTCATGGGGAATTGAATTTTGAGTCAAAGAATCTGACTCAAAATCTTTTGCTGTTGTAAAACAGGAAAATTTTTCTCTGTCATGTAAAAATATGTCTTCTTGTGTGCAATGTAACCTACATTATTTCTAAGAACTTTTCAAAGTTCGATCTTTAAAAATGTAAACAATACATATATCCCACATACTGGCCCAAACAACATTTTGGATGCAGTAGCTTTTCTTTCTTGGATGAAGAAATTAGGTATCTGACAATTACTTATTCATTGTTACTAGGAGATCCCAGGTCGATTTATGGGTTCATGATAAGGACATACTGTGTTAAGTTTCTAAAAGGTGCCTTTGTGGGGCAGTACCAGTTGGTGAGCTCTTAGGACGCCGACTGAACATAATTTGAACCTTAGTCCTGGCTAATGCTCAGGCTGGGCCTTCTATTCAGTACCAATCTAACGCATGTTATGTGACTGCTTTGCAAATATAGGATGAAAAATAAAATATCTTCATTACCTTCAAACTGATCAGTTCTTTCCATTATATTAGTTCCAGACTGCTTTAAACTGAAAGGATTATGGAACTCGAATTTGTACATATAATGTTAAAGAAATACACATGGCAGCTGTGACTTGCTTAACATCATACAACTGGAGGTAGAGTCAGGACTGAAACCCAGATCTGCACTAGTGCTCTTTTTCCCAAGCAACAGCGCTTTCCATTAGCAGAATGAGGTGAGCAGTGAGGTCTTTTTCCACAGTGGCCCCTTTCCTTTCCTGACTATGGTCTGTTATATCAGAAGTAGGGTATGTTTGATTATCGATGCTGAATCATCTGTATGCTTCTCTTAAAAAAAAATTAGAAACTCTTACTGTGTTAAAGTGGTCAGATCCCCATGGTCACACTATAATTCATTAAGAATTTAAATCAGATGAGGCTATTTACTGGAAAGGAAAACCACCTTCTGCTAAACTCTTTAATAAATCTGTTTAGCACTAAATTTCCTCTCTGTCCAAATCTTCTATTTTATGTTATCTAAAACTAATGCTAAATGATATTCTAAAGGCTTAAAGTAATGTCAGTGAAATTGATAAGATCAATATCTGACATGATTAGCTCGGTGGCATGGTTAAATGGTCATAATGTGAACCACACGTATTGATTGCCTGGCACCACCCTCACCGGGAGGGCCCAGACCCACAGAAGGGAGCCTTGACAGGATATAGGACTGAAAAGAATGGTGATGAAAGTGTTCAGACAAACACAGAGTTTTTTCTCCCTACCCTGGAAGGAAGAAAGAGATGGACAGTGACAGGTGACTTCAAAAAAAGAGTCAAGTATTTGACTGGGGATCTGAATTTTGTACTTTGAAGAAGTTTGAAAGGTAGGTGCCAAGTAGACCCTGCCTCATAGAGGGGCTTGAGGGAACTTTCTTCATCATGATGTGGGCATTTTCAGTCCTATATGGGTCCCTACAAGCAGTCCTAAGGCCAGCATGGAGTTATCTTCACTTCTTTCCCAATACAGCCAAAAAAAAAAAAAATCGATACTGAAAATGATTTGAAGGGGGCAGGAGAAAGGGAGAGAGAGAGAAAGAATGAGAGAGAGAGGAGAGAAGAGGAAGATGGAGAAAGAGAAATCAATATCATTTTATGGAACCTGTTAACCTCAAAAATTAAAGACCCAAACCTGACGACCTTGATGACCTTGATTCTCAAAACACTCTATGACTTTGGTCTGACACTAGTTTATAAAAATAGAAGTAATATGTTCTTTAAAAAAACACATTATTTAGAAAACTTTTCTGTCTGCTAATTTTTCATGGTTAGGTATTCAAGCTACAAAGTTCCTATCAGAAAGTTTAATAATGTAATGCCTTTATCAAAACAAAGCCAGAAACCATCAGCAAACTCTCAGCTTTTTGAAATTCTAACAGGTTAAATGAAGGTTCTTTTTAAAAACTGCTGCATTAAATTTGAAAAATTGAAAAAAACTGCTAAATTGTTCAGGCATATAATCAATAACAAGAGAAGTGTAAGGAAGAAACATTGCTTACAGGAGACTTTTAGATATTCCTTGGTTTAAAAAAATAAATTTGAGTAACCAAGTCCAGCTTGCCGTGTTCTCCATTTAAAAGGCTACCATGTAATAGAAAAGTGACTTGGCAAACTGAACAAGATCGCCCTGTGAGTTAAATCCTTGTCTCCTTATACAAATATTAGCAAAAATAAAATAGCCTATTAAGGAGAACCTCAGAAATTGAAATAAAAATGAATCTAAATCACTGTTTCATTAGATAGAATACACATCCAGATTATCTGTATCATAGCTTGTGGGAGAACTCACAGGAAGATACCTTAGATTTAGTTCAACACAGTTTTTAAGGTTCCTACATGACCAACAAGAGACAATATTTATAGCTTTCCTACTGGTTGTAGAGCCTCATAAGTTGGCTTTAATTAAGCATCGCCCCCACACCTAAAATTCCTTTTTTTAAACTCTAAGACTTCATAAATATATATATATATATACAGTTTTAATTTGAATTCCAAATAGGTTCTTGGATGAGAAATGTCTTACATTTTTGTGTAATTGTATAAGAAACATTTAGCTAAAAACAGAATGTAAAACTTCTTATAAGTGGAATAAGCAGATATCTGGGTACAGTTTTACTTTTAGAGCTATAGTTAACTACATTTGCTTTCCTAACAGATTATTAACATACTGGGTTACCAATATACAGCATTTACCCCAAATGGTCAAAGTATATGGAAACTCTCAGATCTGTGTTGAAATATGTATGACATTACAGCACTTTGAAAATGTTGTGATTGATCCCATTCAATGCAATGGGCTACGAGGAAGAGTAACATTCAAAATGATTAATGAAGGACAGGTTCGAACTCAGGAAGCTTCAAAAAGGAAAGAAACTGCTTGGTCCTCCATGGCAGCCATCTTCTCTGGCTCTCCTATGAAAGCGGGTAAAGCAAATCAGATCTCAGTTTCCCGGGCTTCAGATCTAATGAGTGGCATAGTCTCCTATCCAGTTGTGCCACCACATCTTTTATTATTACTGACTTAAGTTGACACAAATATCCAGAGGAAGAGCTGGGGAGCGGGGCACACATTTCAAACTTGCAAGGTCAAGCCCTGAAATGTTTCACATGGATGTTGCCATGAGGTTTATCAAGGGGAAGAAGGTAGCTTTCAGTCTCAACAGGATGTACTGCTTGCAGGTCAATTGCTAAACCATTGATTGAATAATTGAATGTCAAATCAAGTTTTGTTGCTATAACAACCAAGCCAACCGGCCCATTAAGTGTCGGTCCCGGTCAGTAATCTAATCTGCTGTTCAGAGCATGACTGCTCGGACCGTCCCTAAAACTAATTCCCCCAGGAGGCTATCGGATTGGTACCGTCAGGCCTCAGAATGTTGAGAAAGGACATATGGAGGTCCTTGGCTTCTTTCCAGAGTATGGAATGGCACAAAGGCAAAACAATTGATAGATTTCATCTCTAATTATGGCATTTGAAGCTTGGGGGGGGGGGGCACTTCAAAAGTAGAATGAATAATTCTTGTTAGATTTAAAATATGTAGAAAAAAGACAACAAAGGGACTATATTTGCTCCAACCACACTTCAAAGGGTTACATTTTATTCACAAATATCAGAGCTTCAAGTGGAAAATAAAAAGTAGACACACAGGTGAGAATGCTTAAACCTGTTAGTAAACAGAAAAATGAAAATTAAAATATAATGGGGATCCTTGTGAGACTGGGCCAAGAAACTGCCATTTTGAAAAACAATTGGACTAGAAATTATAAGAGCTAGAAAATATGACCCTACCTTTAAAATTTTTATCCTAAGGAAACCATTTGCAAGAAGAAAAAGGTTATATTTGCAAAAAAGTTTATGGCAGCGGGGTTGGTTGTGCTTGTAAAAATGTGAAAGGGTCTGAAACATTAAACTTCAGAGGACCAAACGAATAAGATCAGAGGGTCTGATATAATATTACTGAGCAACCATGAAAAATCATAAATGTGGAGACGGTGGAGCAGCGCAGAAAGTGTTCTTGTTAAGTGAAAAAGGCACACGAAAGCTCTATACTTTATACTCTCTCTGATTACAATATGTGGTGTATGTTTATATATACATGGCCAAGAAATGAAATGGAACGGAAAAATAAAAACCGTTGTGTTCGAGTGGAGAAAGTTTGGGGTAATACAGATTAAGGGTCATAAAAACATATATGAGCAAATATATCTCTTTTGAAATCACTAGGTATGGTATTGTAATGTAGTGAAAACACTAAATATATCAAAAATGTTCTATTGTAAACTTCAGAACATTTTAAATTTGAGACTTAGGGAATAGTGAGAAACGTAAACCTATAAAATGTTCTTTAGAGTTACACTTTCACTTTCTCAAAACAAGCCCCTTCAATCAAATTTTTATACGTTATTTTTATTATGAATGCAACGCATTACTTACAAAAGATGTACACAAAAAAGCAAAAAAGAAAATCAACAATTCACCCCCACATTACCTCTGACTTTATCCCAACCCTCTTTTTATTTTATAAAAATGGGTTCCTACCATGCATACTATTTAGCGACTTTATATAAGATAGTCTGCATTTTTCAAGCAAACTTCTATTTTTAGACAGTGTCTTTCCTTTTCTCCACGACCTACTCTCAACCCGTTGTAGCTGCTGTTTGTTACTTCAGGCGATGTGCCAGTTGCTGTACACGTGCTCATCCACACTACAGTGTCTGTTATCAGCAGGACTGCCCTGACAGCCAGGCAACCGTGGGGATGGAGACGGGGACCAAGACTCAGCCCTCTCCCTCCCAGCCCCCCACCTCTTGCTTTGTCTGGGATCGGTCCTGCGGGCAGTGTCACCAGGCAGATGCCCCTAACTAGCTCTGGCCCATATGCCTCATTCTCTTTGTGCCCTGCCTTTGGCACTCTCTCCTACCCTCAACCAGATGCCATGTGAGGCCCGGAGACTTGCAACTTGAGCTTGCATGAGCCCCTGGTGCAGCAGTGACTGACTATAGATCACTCTTACTGGTCTGATTGATCTTTCTTTCATAGAATCACAAGAAATTCTAACAATAACACTGCGGTGTTAGTGCCTGGTCCTCCTGAAAACCACTCTGATCCTAAGATTTATTATTATTGATATTTTTACCACTGCTGGACCAATCTTAATATATTATAGATTGTGGAGAATTCCATTATCATAGTATCTTAGATATGAAATGAATATCAAAGCAATAGTAGAACTCCCTCTGGTCTTCTTTCTATATCCTAACAGCCAGCTGGAGTGCTTTGGCCATTCCTTGATTTAGGCTTCTCCAAAAGAGACAACTTCTTCCATTACCTTCATCCTGCTGTCTTCAAGGAAATACCAACCATTTGCCTCTGTCCCATTTACGCAGGCCTGGGGTAGAATCCTAATTCTTTCTCATGCCAGATGTATCAGTCCCTTAACAACTCTCCTCTCCTTGTGCATGAAATGAATATGAGGTCTGTCCAGAAGTCATCCAGCCACATAATGTGAAAAACAGAGACATTTACTGAAGAAGATACAAGACATAAGAAACATTGTACGCAGGACAATGACGCCTCACTCCCCCAAAGTGGGCACCGTGGGACCTCACACAGTTCTCCCAGTCCCCATCAGGTGCCCTATTATATTTTCCTGAATCTCATCAGTGGTCTGAAATCTCTTCCCTTTCAAAGGTGATTTTAGTTTTGGGAAAAGTCAGAAGTTGCAGGCCGCCAAATCTGGGCCGTAGTGAGACTGAGTCACCTAGGTGATTTGTTGTTTCACCAAAAACTCTGCACGAGATGTGATGTATGAGTGGGTGTGTTGTTGTGATGAAGTTGTCAATCGCCAGTTGCCCATAACTGCTGCCTTCTGAATCATCCGAATAGTTTTTGCAAAGGAATGTTCAAGCTTAATGCAAAATTTGATTCAGGTTCATTGCTCTACTCAGTCAGTCATTTTGAATGTGACAGCTACAAAGTACACGTGCTCACTCAACGGCATCTACCACCCCCACTGACTAGTGCAGTTAAGTCATCATTGCTCACGCCTGCTCATTGCAGTCCACTCTCCTTGGCTTGCAGGTTACATCAATGTCATGCGAACTGTTCTCATTGTATTAACAATAGCTGGACTTTTTCAAGACAGACCTCGTGTATCAATGTCTAATTTATGGAGTTTACAAACGTTAACTGTTTAGCATATTGTCTGGCACACATAGGTTGCTTGGAAGGTTAAATATACAAGAAGCTTAATTTACCTTTCCACCTGAACAGAAGCTAGGATTCTATCCTTTTCAACCTTGCTGTCTCTGTACCCTATAATTCCTAGTCTCCTTTACTCTCCGTCCTACTTGCCATACACATTCCCAGAACTTAGTGGCTGCCACCATTTTCTTTCCATGTTCCCACTCCACTACTGCTAATTATGGTATTGTGCTGATGGTTACTAACTCACGTCATCCGTGATCTCTGACCTCAGCCACTTCGTCCTCACTGCAGTGTTTTATTTCTCTCTGGCTAGGCTGAAATTCCCTTAGCAACTTCTCAAAATTTCCATATGTTTAATGATTCCAATTGCATGTCTACCTTCCTTCCTACCTTCCTTACTCTCAACAGAAGAGCTGGCTCCCTGTTTCGAAGATCACCACTGCACAGAATAGCCCATGGCAACATAATAGATACTGTAATAATCTTACTAAAGCGTTCCCACTACGGCTATCATTTCCTTCCTGCAAACCATTCAGGGTCTACCCTCACATGCAAACCAGATTATGATCATGATTTTGATTTTGTTTTATTTCCCCTTTATGAACCTTACATTTCAAGAGATTTGAATAAGTCAAAACCTTTTCCTATTTCAGTTCTGCACCTATCCTATGACCATTTCTTTTTTTAGACTGCTGCTCCCCTGCATTTTTCAGATATCAAAATGCCGTCATCCTTCAGCCTCCTAATTAAAATTTCACATGTTCCAAAAAACCTTCTATGATTATTCCAGCTTACTTTCCTATTTTAAAACATATGGCTCTCTATTCTACTCGTAGGGCGCATTCCACCTTTTATTATGTCATTTATCTGCATGTCATTCCTCCTTGGAGAATATAAGCTCCTTAAGAGAATGCCAGCAGGAGTTATACACATTTATAGATTCTTAGGAAGCCATTGTTGAAGTAGTTCATAGCCAATTGAGAGGTTAGGTTTAGAGAACCCTATCTGCTCTTTTCCCTCTGTCTTTAAAGTCTCTTTTTAAAAAATGTTTTTTAATCCTCATTCAAGGATATGTTTGTTGATTTAGAAAGATAAGAAGGGAGACAGAGAGAGAGAGATTAATTGGTTGTCTCCTATACTCACCACAACCAGGGATCAAACCCACAACTTAGGTATGTGTTCTGACTGGGGATTGAACCTGTAACCTTTTGGTGCACTGATGACACTGCAATCAACTTAGCTCCCCAGCCAGGGCTGAAGTCTCTTTGAAGTAAAAAAAAAAAACCCTACCCAGAATAAACTCCCCAGAGTGACAGGTCAAATGAGGATCAGGTCCTGTGTGTTCCAGTGGGGATCTTTGGAGCTGAAGAAACAAAACAGAGGGAAGAGGAAACACTTGAAATGTGGTCTACAGGGCTTTGCTGTCTCCTATTGCTACTCAGTGTCAATGACCCTATAATTTTCTCTGGGGCTGAGGAGTCTCTTCAATCCCAAACGTTGGGTTTTGCAGATTACAGCTTTGTCAAGAAAAGCTCCCTCTGCCTGGAACTTAATTCATGGTGATGTCAGCTCGAGTGGTCTCCAAACTGAGAAATACAAATAGTAGTCAAACACATGTCATACCCTTTTTCTTAAAGAGTTTGAGTTAAGCACAGAAAAAATAGAGAACCAGAAAAAAAGACAAAATAAGTATGGGTTCAAAATGGTGTGTGTATGGATATATATGGATATATATATATGGATATATATATATATATGTATATATATATATAATGGTTATCACCCACAATACCAGCAACAACATCTAGGGAACAGGAATTTTTGTCTTTTATTAGGTCTCATTTTATGCATGGAGATGCTTTGGAACTATAATCTTCCATTATAATGTTTGGCTAAAACTTTCAATAAAAATAAGTCCTCAGTTCTTAAGCATAGTTGCTGTCAACTGTTGGATTTCTCATTGCATGTTTCTTAGATGTAACATGAACCGTAAATAATTTTTTAAAAACATTTCCATATAAAATAGAGGGAAATCTGAATCCATCTATTTAAAGTATCCTATTTACAATCAGGTGCCTCTTTACTCCTCTTTCTATGAAACAGTGACACCTACTGCCCGGTGGAGCTAATCCTGGGGGATGTTCCAAGACGAGAATGATCAGCTCCAGCTACTTCGCCTCAGAGCCAGAGGCAGGACCAGCCGCCATCTCTTCCTGCTCTCCAGCCTGCCCAGGACCTTCCACAGCACCATCATGTTTGAACTTCTACAGGAACTGGGTTCTTTCTTTCTGCATCAGTTTATTTCTTCAACAACGATTCTATTAGAAAGTCTTTCTTCATATGAAACTCAAACTTGTTTCTTTTAACTTGTAACTTTCTTTTAGCTCTATCCTTAGACTAGTGCTCAACAAGTAAAGTTCCTTTTTCTGACGACACCCCTAGAAACACGAAGATGTTTTATCCCGTCCGAGTTTTCTTTTTCCAGCTAAATACTCTCAATTCGTTCAGACTTCCAGGATATTATTTCAAGCCCCTCTCTGTATCTTTCCTATTCTGGGCATGTGTTCTTACTGATTCACATACATTAGAAAAATAAAAGTGTACATGTCACAGAAGGACTACCATGATGTAAATTACTAACCTCATCCTCAGTTAAACGGTAGCCATGATTTAGCGGGAAAGCCAGTGAAATTTGAAGAGAGACCTAGGTTCAGTCCCGGTTCCGCTTCATGAGCTTTCGGTCCTATGCAAATCACCCAGCCAACTCTAAACCTGTATTTTCTCAGGTGTAAAATGAAATGTGGCAATAATAACCACTTAGTAGGCTTGCTCCAAGGCTGAAATGAAATTCAGCAAGGCATTGTATGAGGAGCACAGCTATTCAGTGAGTACTCAATAAATGGAAGCCTTTTTGTTATGAACCAGCTGCTTCTGAACTAGATAAACAAATATGAGAAAAGTTGAAGAGGGATGGGAAGTGCGAAGCAATAGAGGAAATTGAAGAAATAGAGGAATGCACATGTTTTAAATTAACTATAAAATGTAAAGTTTCTTAAAGTCTGGGCCAATTTTATGAATATCTTATGTGCCAAGCTCATATCCAGTGTCTGGCATATAAAAGGAGATTAGTAAGTATTTTCTGGATGAATGAACTTCATATAGATCAAAATATACTATACAGCAATGGAGGAAAAACATCATAAAGTTGGTATTAGAGTGACATTTCCTATATGAAATGTGATACGATATAAAAGGCCCAAATATAACAGATGTTGAGCCATGCCTATAGGATGCATGGTACATTTGAAAACCTGAGAGAAGCTGTTCATTCAGCAATTTTAGTTCATTTGGAAACTCTTAGAGCCATATTGTATACATATATTAAACACTTTTCTACATAAATATCACCAATCAAAATTCATTTTTAGTTTAGTTTAAACATAGGTGCTAAAACTACAAAGTATCAATTATCATTTCTTCCATAAAGGAGTTTATAATCTAGTTGAGAAAATAATTAAAGATAAAAGAACTGTACGGACAGTAGTAGCCAAATCACTCTAGCAGATGTCTCACATTATACCTGAAAAATAATAGAGTCATTTCCCACTATATGTAATTCAAACCCAATTTTAGAGGTTTCTTATTACCCCTCTATGTCAGGTAAAGCGCCTAAAAAAAGGAAAACAGAAATTTGAAATTATTTGTATAAACTCTGAGACAGTTCATAGTACACTTGCTGACCACTTGGCACTCAGAAAATTCAAGTCCAACAGAGGTCTGAAGGGAAGCAGGAGGGATACAGGGCTGAGCTGGGGTCCTAAGTGAAGAAGCTGCATTTATTCATTGACCGGGTTTTCAGTGTAGTCTCATCATTTGCATAATGAGGAGAGAAATAACTATGCTGTCTAAATAAAATAATTGTCATGAGAATAATGTGAAATAATAAAAGAAAAGGTTCTTTGAAAATCTTGTTATGCAAATACAAGTTGATATGATTCCTTATTATTATTCTCCGGTGAGAAGTACATTTTCCTGGCTAACCAAAGAGATAACACGTGAACGAGATGTCACATCTCTTCCATGAGTCATCTTAATCATAGTTCATTTTTTTAAAAGATTTATTTATTTATTTATTTATTTATTTTTAGAGAGGGGGGAAGGGGAGGAGAGAGGGTGAGAAACATCAATGTGGGGTTCTCTTGTGTGCCCCCTACTGAGGACCTGGCCTGCAACCCAGGCTTGTGCCCTGACTGGGAATCAAACTGGCGACCCTTTTCTTTGCAGGCTGGCACTCAGTCCACTGAGCCACACCAGCCAGGGCTGATAGTCCATTTTTTAAAAAATCAAGACATACTGGACAGAGCTACACACCAAAAATAAATGTCCAGTGTGGCGAATTGTTTGGTCAGTCTTAACAGTTGATATGGATTCTGATATAAATATTTGGTTGCAGTAATCAATGTTGACCCTGAACATTGCTAAAATAAATAATTTGGATAGATATGTGGTGGCTTAATTGTGTAGTATTATACATGATGGGTTTAAATAATTAGCATACTTATACATGCAGAAAACTTGTTATTGGTTATAACAAACACCCAGAATTCCATGTCTAGATTCCCTTGCCTGTAGTACAAACGGACCTTTGTAAAAAAGGAATGACTCTGATTTTCTAGCACTACCAGTCTATGGGAACTAAATAATCAATATGAAAATTCTGGTTTATTACCCCCTCCTACTGCCTGATAATCTCAATCCTTTCTCTGCAGTCTACCAGCTTTTTCTGGGTGGGTCCAGGAATGCCTGACGTGAAGGCCACTCACATTCTTCCACTCTGACACATGCATGGTTCATCTGAGGGAGGCCCTTGGTCACTGTCATGGCTGCACTGCACACTACGTGGGTCTGCTGGGTCTGCTTCCTTGATATCCTCTGGGTGCCAACAATGTGCTGTGGAAGTGAGAATGGTTCGTTCATCATCGAGGATCCCATAGCAGTGCCACTTGTGCCACAGCCCTTCATGAAAGAGATTAGCTTTGGTCTCCAACCACATACAGGCACATACTATATCCTAGGACACCCTAGAATAGAAGCCATTCTCTTTTCACCGTTGCTGCTGTATCTCATCTTTATCCAATGAAGAACACTAAACTTTATATCCCTTCAGCCCAAAAGAAAAGCTTTTATACAGGCCAGCTCTGGCAACTAGATGTCTAGTAAAGTTACTATTTTAGCAAAGAACCAGACTTTAAACCCCAGTTTAGGATCCTCAGGAAAACTCTGTTAAACATTTTGATTATAAAATAGGTAAAATCTTCTCAAGATTACTGGCAGTATATTGGTAAAATGCATTTTATTTTTTAATTGTTTTTAATACAAAATCTGAATTGCCTTACTATTTAAAAAATCAAGTATACCTTAAACTAATACAACATAATATTGTATGTAAACTGTAATTGAAAAATTTTTTAAAGAAAAAATAAAACTTAAGAAAAAACTGTTAATTTTTTTTTTTTTTTGCAGGGAGGACATACCTGTCAAAATTTCAGATTTTCTACATAAACTATCATATCATCTGTGAACAAAGACAGCTTTATGTCTTCCTTCCCAATCTGTATACCTTCTCTTCTTCCTTTGTTTGTCTTATTGCATTAGCTAGCATTTCCAGAGCAATGTTAAAAAGCAGGGGTGATAAGAGACATCTTTTCCTTGTTCTTTATCTTAGTAGGGAAAAAAAAGACTTCAAGACTTACTGTAGAGCAACAGTAATCAAAACAGTGTGGTATTAGTGAAAGAAGAAAACAAATAAAACAATGGAAAAGAATACAAAGCCCAGAAATTGACCCATGTAAATATGGTTAACTAATCCTTGATAAAGTAACAAAGACAGTACAATGGAGAAAAGATATCTTTTCCAAAAATGGGGCAGAAACAACTAGACATCTGTATGTGGAAAAAAATGAATCTAGACATAGATTTTATACCTTTCAGAAAAATTACCCCCAAATGGATCACAGGCCTAAATGTAAAATACAAAACTATAAAACCCCTAGAAGATAATGCAGGAGAAAACCTAGGTGACCTTGGGTATGGCAATGACTTTTTAGATATGACGCTGAAGGCAAAATACAGGAAAGGAGAATTTAAAAAGTTGGACTTTACTAAAATTAAAAATATCTGCTCGGCAGGGGACATTAACAAGAGAATGAAGAGACAAGATAGACCGGGAGAAGATATTTTCAAATAACATATCTGATAAACAATTGTTATCCAAAATATACAAAGAATCCTTAAAACTCAACAGTAAGAATACTAACAATCTGTTGGGAAAGCCAGTTTCACGTGTGCAGTCTTCCTACCTGACTTGGCTGCAGCACGATGGGCCTTGGCCTGAGCCTATCATCTTGTGTGGGACGCCTGCCCTTGTTCCAGGCTCAGTGAGTACTCTTCGACTCTGCTTAAGGACTGTGTGTCATCATAGGGTAGCTGTCCAATCCCACTGCTTTATCTGTCCACCAAAAGGAGGGACAGGGTTCCTTCCACTGTAGCAAGAGAGGGGAAAAGACCCTCTGGCCATGGAGGACTGACACTTGAAACTAACCTTTCTCTGTCTCGTCTCTACGTAATAAAGTGATGTCCAACTCAGTGCTTGATTGTGTTGTGTTTTCCTTGGCAGCTTCGATAACAAGAAGCAATGGAGAATTGTTTGGACTTTTATTCCTGGTGGCTGGCATTATATCTTCTGCCAAAAAGAGAATCATTTGAAAATTTTACCTTTATGCCATTCGTTCAACAGCACTGTTAGAGCGTTGCACAGTGAGCTCTATGGGCTACACAGACAAAGGAGTGGCCATAACTTGTCCTCCCATAATGAAAGACTTCTGCTATTATCAACCGCTGCTCCTCCCCCACTAACTAGGAGGAGGGTGCGCCTCAAGCCGTGATCCCACCCAAGATCATAATCCCAATAATAATCAGCCCACACAGCTCTATTTATATATGAACTTGGAGAAATAAATACCCCATTGACCCCTCACATCACAGATCTTCTGCAAGAAATTCTAATGAAAAAGTAAGTATTGATTATTCTTTTAGTATTAAGCCAATACTGCCAATCATCTGTTTATTGTGCTGGCCAAAAAGTTTGTTATGCTTTGTCCACAAAGTAAAAGACACATTTTTGTTTTTACCAATAACTTTTTTGATTTGGATATTTTGAGTATGTTGGCAACCCCTGCTATTGA
This sequence comes from Mormoops blainvillei, assembly GCA_004026545.1. Lineage (NCBI taxonomy): Eukaryota > Metazoa > Chordata > Mammalia > Chiroptera > Mormoopidae > Mormoops > Mormoops blainvillei. The sequence goes on along the minus strand of PVJD01002672.1, from coordinate 49,456 downwards.
CTTCTAGTGGGTAGAGGCCAGCGGTGCTGCTAAACATCTTCCAATGGCTAACGCAGCGATGAATTATTTGGTCAAAATGTCAATAGTACCAAGAAACTCTGCAAACCACTTTTGACACATTGAATCAGTCACAGCACCTTCTCCATACACTGTACAGATCTTTTTTTGCATTTCAGTTGCGTTTTTACCTTTCTTGAAATAATAAAGCATAATATGCCAAAAATGTTGCGTATTTTCTTCCATCTTCAATATTAAAATGGTTGCACAAAAATTCACCTATTTTGATAAGTTCTTATAAATGCATGCTAATATGAAAGCTGTCACAATACAATCTAACAAAATTTTTTCAAATAAAGTTAAAGACAACTAAGCACTACTAGAGCCATTGTATGGGAAAAAAATAACAGACTTTTTGGCCAACCCTATGTAAAGAACAGCAGCTAGTGGATTGTGTCTTTTAGACAAGGAGTTACTCCGAATGACAGTGTTAGGTAATATCATTACTTATAGCTTAATTTAGCCTCTTTGTGTTGGATTCAAATTTTTTAAAATGTTAATTTAGGTTACCTTCTTGATCAGTTTTACATCCACCTGAAACAGACTTTGCTTCAGCGGTGTTAGCATGTCTCATCTTGGAACAATTTCATATATTCAAAACAAATTCTTAATCTTTGTTACAAAAATATGAAATGATCAGGTATAAAACAATATAACCTCCCTTGAGATCGTAAAGCTGAGACTAACTTATAACCAAGCAGTCCTCAGAGAACTGATCCGGAAAAGGTAAGATCCCCATGGATAAATAATTGTGTTAAGCTTCTAGGAATAGATGATGGAGAAACTTTTAACACTAGGTGAACTCGTAAGTCTTTAAAAAGACCTGAATTCATTCACATGGAAAAAAAATCAGGTAACCTGGTACCTATTACTAAGTTAACAGTTCCAGGATGAAGTTTAATATAGACAATGAGGAGAACAGAGGTACCTTAATGAAGAAGACAAAAGTTCTATGTGTTTTTTAAAATTTTATCTTTCAATTAAAACTGACACTATTTTGTATATTTTCAGATGTACAGTGTAGTGGTACACCTATGTGTAAACATATAATCTACAAAGTGATCCCCCTTATATTTAAAATACCCACTTGGCACCATACTTAGTTGTTGCAATATTATTGACTATATTCCCTATGCTATTTTTACACCCCCATAACTATTTTGTAACTACCAGTTAGTACTTCCTTTTTTTCCCAAGAACACAAATATATAGCATTTATTTTTTTAACTTCTTTTCTCTTTTTTCTTTTTTAGTTTTTTTTTTAATTGTTCAGGTACAGTTGTCTCCATTTAAAAACCCTACATTTAAAACTCTTTTTTGCCTGCATAGGCAGAATATATACATGAAGTAGCATTCATTCATTTATTCGTTCCTCCAACAAATACTCATTGACTTTCTATCAAATGCCTCTTTCTGTGCTGTGTTAAGGAGATGCAAAGATATTTATCCTTGCACAATGCCTATGCATAAAGACTTATAGTTGGGGAAAATAAAGACTCTAGTATACCTGATTTTAGTGTTTCATCCAAGTACTGAAAAAAGAGTTGTACCAAAAGACCTTTGGAGTATATCATTTTGTGGGGCTCAATTTATCCATAATAGAAAAGGATTAAATCAAATAATATCTTTTTTTTCTTTCAGCTCTCAGAACTCTATGTTTTTGTTATACACTAACTGGCTTATAAAAGCGTGAAGTCATTTTGAGTCATAAAGATTATTTGTTCTGGTTTGTTAATCATAGAAAATAGCTTTCTCTTTTTCAATGTCATAAAGGTAATTCTTTGCACAGTATTCCCCAATATCTTGTTATGAAGCCTGATGTTTGTATTCTTACATTTTAAATTTCAGTTAACTGTTTTGTATACAACTGTTTATTTAAAAATTTTATATAAAGCTGATGCTAGTATTATTGTCATGTTTAAAACTGTCAGTTTTAAAGTTAAAACTGAGAAAGATGGGGAAGTCACCGATCTGCCGCAAGGCCAACCTGGCTTCCCATGGGGGTGGGGACTGCACTGGGGGGCTCTTTGATTTCATTTCAATTAAGATAATATCTACTCTGGGCACCACAACAGACCCTGGTGTTCAGTGCTGAACAAGAAGATAATATTTTGAAAGAAAAAGATACCTGTGTCACTAGTAAATATTACTAAAAGATTATCTGCCCTGGAGAGATTTTGAGCTCTAAGGTTGATCATTTGCAGAGACACATATGTAAATACACTAACAGTATAACACAACCACACACCCTATTGAGGTCCTACTGTGTGACGTATAACTGTTCTATTGTGGATCGTCAGACCAACCACCCACATAAACAAACTTCGGAGAGTGCTGAAATATTTTATGATGGGTTTTACAGTTACCTCCAGAATTTGCCCATATTGGTACTAATGTACCAGCTCCGTCCTCCTGCTCTTCACTCATCTGTTTAGTTCTCAGATTGCCATTTGGCATTAGATCCTGGCTTCTAATGCTTGGCTCAAGATCCTTAGGTGCTTTTAGACAAAATTTTCTGGTCATTTCCTTTTAGAGATGATTCTGGTATTTGCTCTTGTGACCCAAGTGTTGCGAGCCATGAATAAATGACATCAGTGACATCCGCTGTTGCATCAGAAACACACAGAGCATTAGAACCAACCCTCCAGAAAAAAGCTAGATGTCAGTCATGTTTGAATCACTTTTTATACAAGGTCACGACTGGGTCTCTGTCATCTTCCTACAGACATTCTCCCAGTCTACACAATGTGTTCCAAAATCAAACACTAGTTGTCATCCCTTGAATACCTCATGTGCTCTCATACTTCTGAGCCTTTACATATATAGGAAGGTTTTCTCTACCTTCTTTTCACTGTAGGGATGCCTGTATGTGTCCTTCAAATTAGCTCAGGCGTCATTTTCTCTTGGAAGCATTCTGGCATCCCCACACCAAGGGAGGTACTCCTCATCCGGGGTCCCACATCAGTTCATCCACTGTTCAATAATTTTCACTTTCTTTTCTATTTTCCAAATATTCTAAGAGTTCTGGGGAGTCTTAGGTAGCACCTTGTTCATCTCTGAGTCCCTGGTGCCCAGGATAGAGTAGGTAAATACATTAATAACAATGGCTCCTTAGCTGCTGAGTGTCACGTGCTTGGATTGGTTCATGGGTTACTGGCAGGTTCAGGAATAGTTTCATCTTTTCTATTTGTAATTGCATTGTGTTCTCCTGCTGCTGCCTGCTTTTCCAGGCTTTCATTAAGAATAAATATTGAATATTTGAATTTTTTTACTTGTGGCGCTTGGGGGTTTTTCTTTGTTATAAACACTTGTCTTGGCATTTGTGTCTTCTGGTGAAATACTAGCATGCACTCAGTCACACATTTTTGTGTTTGGGAAGTATTTTACAAAGTACCCAAAAACTGCATCGTAACCATTTAACTTCCCATTTATTATAACAATACCTTCTTTCTACCACCTTACTTCATCATTATCTTCCATGAGAGTTCTTCAAACTCATTATAATCCTTTATGGCTGGAGATTTATAGCTTACTCTAGAAATTAGCCATCCTCATACATTATCTTGGGGTTTCTCAAGTTTGTTCAGGTGGCAAAATGCCTGGAATAATGATCCATGCTGATATATTAAACTCATATTTAAAGGAGAAGCAATTTTAATTACAGAAAACATGGCTCTATTGTAAGTACACAATATAAAAATTATGACACCAAATGCACATAATCTTAGAAAAGAAACAAATCGGTGAGCCAGACATAATTATTGCAGTCACTCATTTCTTATGTCTCTCTATTTGTTATAGAAAAAAATTGAATAGGAATATTCCATATTTTAAAAAGATCCTATATGAAGTCTCAATTTATCTGGCAAGCCAGAATTTCTCTCTAGATAGAAGGTAATTTGGATATTTCAGAGTGTGTAATTATGTTATGTTCCATGACATAGTTTTTCAAACTTTGTTTCTGTAGAACACATATCCTTCTCCATTAAATTGAGCAACAGAAATTTTTTTTCTGATTTATAGATAAATGTAATGAATATGATTTAGTGCATTCTGTTTTTTCCCTGTGATTTTTTCTTCACTCTGACTCTTTCTATGATAGCTACTGGTAGATGACAAAATGAATTTCAAGGGTCTATTGAGTGTTCATGCAAACCACGTAATGGTAATAACAGTAAGGAGCGCTCTTAATCATCTGTTTTATATGTACTAAGCACCGTGTTAGGAGTTTTATTTATTTACATCATATAATGTAGTTCTTCAAATAACAACAGAGAATTCTATTTCCACTTTACAGATGAGGAAACTGAGGTTACAGGGGATAAACAACTTGCCGCAAAGTTTCTGCTTCTCTGAAGTCCTTCTCTTGCCCGGAATTTTAGGTGTTACCTGGGAAGTGTATTGCGGTGGACAGAGCAGGACGTCCTAATTAAATCTCTTTGTGACATTTGTGTGATGGAAAATGGTAAGCCAGAACTTTTCAGGCTGTGTGTCCAGAAAGCTGTTATTTTGTTTCTAGTTTTGGTGTGGAGAGGGTGGCTCTTTTCATTTTTGCCAAGTAGCAAGATACAATCTGCACTCAAATAGCTCTAACAACTGTCTGTTGCTACAAGACACTGTAGTATCAGCGCGGTTTTCTCATTTAATTCTCAGTGTCACTGCCCTCTTTCAAGTTCTATATCCAGTACCAGTAGGCTACTGACTTAAGTGGTTTTGTTCTAACACACAAGGCTGCAGTGAAAAACAGGTACAGTCGGGAACGAATGACTTTGGATCCAATTTATGAAATAATACATTTTCCCCTTAGCAAAGAACTCAAAGAAATCGAGTTCTTTGGATTTATAGCCACCAAGGAGCTTTATTGACATGTGAAATTCTGAATTCTATTTAGATAAGTCATTGAGTTGTGCCTAGTCCCATCCCATGATTTGCGATGCTCTCCAGTGCCTCTGGGTCCAGAAATTAAAGAATGGCTTGTACTTATCAACACACACCATTCTTCATCTATGACAGAGTATGGGAAGTAGGTTCATATTAATTTTTAATTAGATTCAGAAATAACATCCCTTCAGGGCAACAGAAAAGAATATAGCTGTGCAGAGAGTTTAAGATACATTAAAAACCCACATCAAATATACATCAAAACACATATTTAAGTGCTTGTGGGTAGTCCAAATAGCCGTCCACAAGAGCATCTGTTTGCTTAAAATGCGTCTCAGGGAGGGCGCACCTGCCACACACGGCTCGCCATCTGTGGCTTTCCATTAACACTGAGCTGGCATAAGCCCTTTGGGAAGTGTACTTCCACAGGCCTGTTCTCTGCTCTCCCAGCATGACTGGGAAGGTCACAGTGGTGAACAAATGCTCCTGCCCCTTCTTCTCCGTTCTATGATGCATCATGATTTAGTGCAGCTTTAGTGACTTAAGGGCAGTCTCATTTCATGTTTTAAAAAGCTTCTTATGAGAAATAAGTGCCATGTGGTGGCAAGGTATAGCACAGAGGAACACTGCTAAAATGCTAGGATTGAAGAACAAAGAAATACCTGACTGGTGGTGTTGAATGTTGTTGATGTCTCAAGTCTTTTGATGTCATCTCACACCTGACACTCCTCTTACCTTTATGACAGGTAAAGTTTCCCTCATCTGTTCCCCTCTCTTTAATATTGATGTTACTAGACTTCAATATCTTAACCCTTTGTTCTTTTCACACACTGATTTAGTTTGATACCTTTATCTCGCACCTACACTGATGTGCTTTTGCCTCCAGTTCTAGCCTCTCCCCTGTGATTCAGTCATATAAATCTAAACAGAGGCTGTATAGCAGCACTTGACAAAATTGGTATATCACAAAACAGGACCCATTATCTCTCCACTCTCCACTCTGACTCTCTTAGTTGGTGGTCCAAACTTCTTCAGGAACAAGGGAGTCATTCTTGACTCATCTCTCTCCTACATATCACTCATTCAATCCATCACCAAGTCAGGCCAATTCTATGTTCAGATATTTCTAGAATCCCTTTCTGTTCCTCTGTATACCTACTTCTGACTAAGCTAAGGCCTTCATCATCTCTTGCCTCAACAATTTCAGTAGCTTCCTAACTTTTTCTTGTACTTCAGCCTTGCTCCGACTCCTTAATTAATTCACAGCACAACAACTGAAGTGGTCTCTCTACACTTGATCGGATGACTTGATCAGATGACTGTGTGTTGAAGACTTTGAAAGATTCTCCCTTAACTATGGGATACAGCTTCAGTTCTTAGAGTGGCATAGCAATACCTTTCCGTCCAGATACAGTGTTCCTACACATCTAGTTCTCTTCACTATCAACCATAGGTCTCATACTCTAATAAATTTATATAATATTCCTTTAGCATTTTGCATCTTTATTCACCCCGATCCCTCTAAGATCTCTTGTTCTACATCTAATTTCTCTTCACTCTCAATTTCATGTTTTACACTGTCCTAAGAATAATCACATTCCCTTAGCGTTTTGTGCCTTGGTGCCCCTTGATCCCTCCCATCTTTCTTTTCTTGGCTAGCACTCATCCTTGAAGGTGTTATTTTCTTCTGAGAGTCATACATTAGCCCAAGGCTGGACTAAGTGTTCCTCTGTGCTCGCAAAACACTCAGTGTGTAGCCATGTTGTCCTTGCTACTTATGAGAATACACTATGTGTCTGTCTTACCCACTATATAAGCTCTTTAGGAGCTGCTTTCCTATTTTATTTCATTCTATTATTTTATGTCTAATGTTTGGCTTAGTACCTGACATGTAGTAGTTGCGCAATAAGTATTTCCTGATGTGAATTGAGAGGTGTTTTGAACCTTACTATGGATACATAGGGCATGACTTAATTTTGAGTTCCTCATAATTATATTTTTTATTCAATTTTAAAAGTGTTTGGTGAACTCATCTCTGATACTTGCAAAGTAAGGATAAGAAGGAAAATAAGGTATGGCTCGTAATATGAAAGAATTTACCAATGTACTCAAGATGTAAGATATTTCATAATCACTAGTTAATTATATATATTGCATGTTTCATAAAATATATATACATAATTTATTACATATACAGGGTCTGGCACAAATACCCCTTTTTGTTACAAAACCTTTTATTACAAAATCAGAAGCAGGTAATTATGTAACATAACTCAAGCACATGATATGACATTTTAGGTGAAATATTCAAATTAAAACTATAAATTATTACACCCATATTATTACCCTACCAACCACACTCAAGCAGGCATTACTTCTGGTACAGCCTGTTTTATACATTCAGAAGATGCTTAAAATTACCAATGGTGTACCAGGCATTATGACAGACACTGAGGATTTGACAACTAATAAGACATAATCCTCACCCTCAATGAGTTTGCAGTTTAGTCTGGCAGTGAACTGAGGAGCAAAGAGAATTTACAATGCAGTGTGACGAGTGCTTTATGTGTCAGGCACTGTGCCGGGCACCAGGAATATACATGCAGAAGAGAGCACAGCTTTCCTTGCGGAGCTCACCCACACACTTCACAATGGGTGGTGCATGCAGTCCAGGCCAAAAGAATCAGGGAATGGAGAGATGAGTGTAAGTTTAGAAGCGGACAAAGATTTCATGCAGGAAACGGAATCTGAGTTTGACATTAAAGGAAAGGCAAAATGGGTTGTGATTAGTAGACTCCTCAGACAAAATAAAAATTTGCTTAGAATAGATATATTTGTAGTTAAAATATGGTATATATTTTTCTTTCTTCTCCTTTACCCAGAAAAAAAACAAATGTATTTTTGCTGCTCTACCTGTAATACTAGTTCTTTCTGATCATTCACAGTCTAGTTTCTTTAATAAGTAAAATTTATCTATGAAAATTATGTACATTATTAAAAGAGTAGTTGAAGCAACATAAAAAATTCATTCTTGGGAAACACTGTGACTTCTTTCTGAGAAATTTTATGCTGCAGTTTCTCCTGTTTACCTGGGTTTTAGAAAGAGAATACCTTCACACTCTTCCACGACAAGAACTTGGACAGGATGAGGAAAGGGAGCGCCCGACACATGACTGACAAGCTGTCAGCGTTCAGTTGTGTTTCCACTTCTCAGCTAGACTTTCATTGGGTTCTGGTTTTCTAGAGCCTGATATTACTTTACATAAGAAAATCTCGAAGTTTCATAAGACATTAGGTCATCTTCCATCTAATCAATGAGAATAGCATTTTAATTTCTATGAAACTAAGAAGCATTGAGGAGTCCCAATTTCAAGGATTTTGAAAATTGGACCAAAAAGCATTAACCCAAATATCAAAATGGAAAATGGTCCTTTTGCTCATTTATCAAGTTATTTAACCAAAATTCAAGAGAAAGCTTTCAACAGAAATCTTCCCCAAGCAATGTATGACAGAATGGCGATCAAACACCACCTGCTTCTGCAGCTTTCTCAGATGGCCTGTGGGAAACGGTATTACACACATCAGCCCACCAGTGGCTCCCAGTGGTCAGGTAAAGAACCGTGGGAGCAATGCTAACGCTAATGCTGCTTTCGATGTAGGAGGACTGTGCTGCTCTGAAAAGTCCATTTCTGAGAGCAAAGCTACATTTTAAAAAAATTATGTCCTCTTGCTTATTTGGTCTCACAGTGACAAGAGGCACACATTTATGAAAAGTTGACCAAGGTGAATGGTGTGTTTGCAGTGCTAGAACAGAGAGAAACCAACTGGCCATCCACAGGCACTGAGTGAAGACATCAGTGAATCATGTTCTGATCCACCAAAAGAGAGAACAACACTTTTGGTAGTTTGTCTAGGCTTAGAATTTCACTCTATCATTTTTTTAATTTATTGATTTTAGACAGAGAGAGAGGAAAGGAGGGAGGGGGAAACATCTGCTCATTGTTCCATTTATTTATGCATTCACTGGTTAATTCTTGTATGTGCCCTCACTAGGGATCGAACCTGCAACCTTCGCATATCAGGATGATGCTCTAACTAACTGAACTACATGGCCAGGTTTTTGTTTTTGTTTTTGTTTTTAATAAAACAGAAATGGTGAAATGATCAAAGACATACAGTTCATTGTTAACTTTGCCCATCTCTCAAACAAACATTCACAATTAAGTTAATCTGTCCTGGATTTCGAAAGGCCTTTGGCCCCTTTCAGCCTAGCAGATATAACTATGATTGCAGTTATAACTAACTTTAAGAAGCTACTTCAGGTCTATTAAGCAAGCAGAAGGAAATGATTAACTGGATTCACTTTCTCGTATCTGTTCAATATATTTAAAGAGCTCCTGAGGACAATTCAGAACGGAAAACATGTTCCTGATTCGGATTCTTAATACTGAGTGAACTGTATCTGATTTCATGTTGGTGCTTACGTAACAATGCCCTGCTGATAATACAAGCTGTGGTCAACCATGGCGCCCTCCCTGAGTCACACCTCACCCCGGGCACATTTGTAGAACAGAATATCAACTGAGGAAAAGAAACCCTCCCATTTTTTGTGATGACAAGGATTTTTAATTAAAATGATAATCGCCACCATCATCACTATCATCATTTCCACCAAGTGATAATGGTCCTAATAGCAAGTATACATAATGCCACAGCTTTGGAGTGGTCCCAGATGAAGAACAATATAATAAACAAAAATAGTGTTCTCATTCTGACAAACGGTGGACTAAGCTAACTTCTTAAGCCTTCTGTTAGAAAATACCTGGGAGTGCCAAATAAAATATGATGGATTTTAAATATAGCTAAATTTAAAATTAAAAATAGAATATCTCTAGTACAAAACTGATAGAAAAATAAAAGTCAGGACATCAAGCACGAGCTGACCTCAAGGCAGGAAGAAGAGTTTCAGAGCAGTGGTGGGTGTGGCAGTACAGAATATGAGGAGGTACAGCTATGAAGGAGGTTATCATATTTTGTAATAGCTGGAACATTGGGCTTTAATTCTCAACATAGACAAATTGTATAAACCTTAAGTAAGGCAAACAGGCGGAAAATGAGACACCTCTCATTTGGAACCAGTGAAGGACTGTCATGAATAAGGAGTATAAAAATTATGAATTCTATTTCTGGTTTGGGAAAGATGGTACTAGATCAATATTCTCACAGATGACCATAAACGCTGAACAAATGACACAAAAGAGGTGAACTTAATGCACTAAAGAGAAGTTAAAAGAGTATAGGTGGATTGTACAGGAGACGTGATATTTTGAAGAGAATGACCTAGAGTGAGTTATTCGCTCTTGCTGCATTTAGTGGGGCAGCTAGAGCTCTGTTAAGAAACATACAGTTCTTCTGGTACAAAGAACTAGGGGATGAGTTTGGGGCAACTTCCACTGCTGGAAAACCAGGAAAGAACCCCATAATAGCCCTGGCTGGTGTGGCTCAGTGGACTTAGTTCCAGCTTGTGAACCAAGGGATCACCTGTTTGATTCCCGGTCAGGGCCCATGCCTGGGTTGCAGGCTGGATCCCCGGTTGGGAGTGTGTGAGAGGTAACCAATTGGTGTTTCTCTCCCTCTCTTTCTCTTTCCCTTCTCTTCTTTCTGAAAATAATAAATAAAATCTTAAAAAAAAGAGAAAGAACCCCATAAGAGAGAGAACAAGAGAGATGCAGCCCCACATAATGTGTATAAATTCTGCCCCCAAATCTGGCTAATGTCCAAATTATGGATGGGTAGGAACAGACTCAGGTAAAGGAGCATGGCCTCTCTAATTCTATGTTATGACGCTGCGAAAGGCCCCTGATGACCCTTGAGGTACACAGGTATTGAATAGGCACAAAACAGCATAGCAAAGGCTTTCAGAGCTGAACTACAATTCAAACCACCAACCATCACAGCCGATTCCTTGAGTAGCGAATACATGAGAGAGATCCAAAGCACCTTAGCAAAGACTTCAACAACCGAGCTGACACTGAATCCACTACTAACACCAGAAGGCCAGGCAGAACTTGTAGTCTTAACTGAATCTAACATTAATCTTATATTGCCCAGAGGATTTTAACAGAACTCAGAAGTTTTAGAGCATAGCATTCAAAGTGTCCAGGATAAAAATCCAAAATTACTCAATATACCAGAAACCAGGAAAATGTCTGATACCCGTGTGTGGTGAAACTATAGAAAAATTGGTACTCTTATATGTTCTGCTGAGAATACAAATTATTACTAACACTGCATAGAGTAATCTAGTGATTTGAGATGAAGGTAAAGATGGTTATAGCCTATGAGTGAGCAATTTAGCTTTTTTGTCTGAACCTTAGAGAAACTATAGTAAATGTGCTTGGAAAACATATGCAAGTATGTATTAAAATAAAATAAAATAATTGTAATGAGGGAAAAAGTGGAAACAGTTTGGCTTTATGGGATATAATGACAATAAATTTTATTGATAAAATACAAAGTTACTGCATATTGTGTATGGATACCTACAAAAATGTTTAAAAATATGATTTGAAATGATAAACTATTTTTTAGTTTTCACATGATAGTCATTACATTTAAGGAGGAGGAAATAGGGTGTGCATATAGCTGTATTGATAAGGTTTTTTGTTTGTTTGTTTTCAAATGAATAGGCCAGAAGCAAAGAAAAAGTAATTTTTAAAAAGAAAGGAAATACCACAATTTATACAATGCATTTACAGCTCTTTTTACCCAATGGTATTTTGTGTGTGTATGTGAGGTGATAACTTCAGTCAACTGAGTTATTCAGGGATGAGGGAAAAAAGAGAAAAAATACCTCTCACCCTCTTCCTCCTACCTCCATCCCCCTCCCCACTTTTAGCCATCAGTCTTAGGACAGGCAGGGACCTGACTACAATGTACACATTCAGGTTCTTCCTAATTTGCTATATGTTGAGATATGATTCAGAATCCCTGCTTTCATATTTCTGACACCTGGTTTTAACACTTTAAAATTTCTTCTTTTAATTGGGCAATGGTTTCATCAGTGCTAGAACTGCCATGTTAGAAATAACTTTCATTCTCCTATGCATGTTTTCAAATGGTTTAGGGCATAAGTGAGCATTATTTGGATGCTTTTTCTTGCTCTTCTAAAGCAGTTCCCATTAATTTAGGAAGAGCTCTACAAACTAAGAAGTCAAAAAATAGAATGTTATGGTTCAATGCTATGCAACAATTGAAAATAATGACATGGAAATATGTTCCCATAGTACTATTAGGTAAAGAAAGAGTTTTCAAATCCATAGTATTGTTGCTGGAGAAACTCTTGTTCTTCTTGCCAAAGCAGTAAGGAATTACAGATCAGCAAGCCTACTAGCATGCAAGCAAAGTTTATCAGTGCTAAGTTCTAATGGGAGAGCTAGAGCAAGGGTGGTAAGAGCAGGGTGGCCAGAGGCTGAGTGCCCAGCATCCAGGTGGCCAGAAGCCCAGTAGCTATAAAAGGAAATGGCCAGAGGCCGGCTGGCTAGGGGCTCCCAGTGTGGCAAGAAGGGGCCAAGGGAGCCAAGAGAATGAGTCCTTTCTTCGGGTAAAGATGGTGCCAACTTCTCCCTGGGAAGACATGACTACCCAAATGTAGGTATTTGTGGGGGTCTGTTACCCAAATCTTTATCTTGTTCCAGACTATTTTTTCATTTTGCATATGCGACAGGAGGCAGGCAGTTAGCCGAAGCTGCTTTATGGGCTTTTTCTTTAGGCAGCGTAGACCCCTCCCCTTCCCCCTTCCAGGCCTTGGGATGAATACGCAGTCTCAAGGCTTTCCTTTTCCCAGCCAGTGGAGATGATACACTCGGACTTTCAGGGCCTCCCCGCTCCTGCACTGTCACAATTTACTTGTGTTGTTCGGAAGGCCTGGCAGCCTTATCGAACCAGGCTCCGATCTCCTGGGTCAACAGGTGCGACACGTCTTCCTTTGCTTTCAGCCTCCTGTACTAGGTTCTTGGTTAGATTGCAATGGTGAGGGCCCTGCCGTTGTTTATCCTCTGGCCGCTCATTCTACTGTCACAGTATGATCACAATGACATGAAAATTATGTTAAAATTAACAATAGTTATAAATACATGCATATATAGACACTTATATCCCAAGGGTGAAAGTAGAGGGTAACTAGATTTACCAAAATGTTAACTGTGTCTGTCACCAGTTAATGGAATCCATCGGTACTTTTCTTCTTTCTTTCTGTATTGCCTATTGTTCAATGGCTGTTCTTTTTTGTGTGTGTGTAATTTATAATGTTCAGCATCAGACTGAAGACAATTAATTTAGATACAGAAAAGCATTATAAATATGAAAAAATTGCCCACTTTCGAGAAATAGTGAGGTAAAGTTGAATGCAATCTAATTATGTTTATGGCTGATTCAAAAATGGTTAAATTTAATTTTGTTGCCAAATTTGTAACTGAATTTGCTTTTGAAAAGAGTGAATTTTCCAACCTTTGTGATTATCACTTTGGGCACAAAACTAATATCAAATAGGATTTCAATTTAAGTTCTGCAATCAAAATCTAGACCACATTGCTTCTTTTATTTTCTAGAGTATTTCTAAGACTAGAGGATCCAGATGACTTCTTTGCAACAGGGATGATTTACATTTTCTTTCCATTTGTATTAACATCAAAGTAGTATTTTGGTGGGCACTAATCCCATGGAATTAAATAAGAAAAACAGATTATTAAAACATAACATGAGCTTACCTTCTAGTCCATCCCCAAATAACAAATAATCAAAATTATTTGCTTGAGCTATTCTAAGAAACAGGGAATTTGTGCGATCTTCATTCTCCAGCATTTGGACAATACCCAACCCAAGTGCGTTGATGCCATGTGCCAAGCAAGAGAATGAGAACACAAAAATGCTTGCTGCTAGGGTGTTTTTCTTACTCTCTCCCTGCTTAGATTTCTCATACAGAATCCATTGGATTGACTTTTTTGTTAATAGTTTAGTAGAAGGGCAGTTCACAGAGGTTTTTTGGTAAGTTTCTTAAGATAAATAAAGCGCTAAAATATGCACCCACATTTCCATATAAATAAGGTGTTTATTTTACATCAGAAACATGAAATAAAGAGTAGAATCCTGAGTGGCATATCAGTTGGACTGGGGTAGCTACGATCTCTGAGCCTCTGTGACGCGCACAGTTGTGTTATTATAACCAGAAATCAGTGCAACTTGAATTAATAAAAATCTCTGGTGAAGAATTATTCGGTTAGCCTAATTTGGCATTTTTTTCAACTGCATTTCTCTGTGTGTACTTAGTATATTGAAAAGTGTTCTGGAATTTTTTTCTGACTGTAGTTTTCCAGGTTGGTTAAGATATCTATGGAATCATGAGAGCCTTTGCCATAGCTGTTCTCTTTTTCTGCATAGTTCTCAACCAGGTGTCTGCTTTCATAACTTCTTTACCAACTTCAAGTCTGTGGGCAACGCTTGCCTTCTCTGTATGGTTTATCTTAAAGACCTTTATTAATTCTGCAAACTCCTTTACTCACATTTCCTCCCCATTGCCATTCCCCTAATTTCCCTTACTTTGATCTACTTTCCTTTTCCCACAGCCATTGTCAACTTCCACCAAACTATATAATTTACTTAACTTCTTATGTTTAGTGTTAAATGTATATTTCTTCCTCCTAGAAGGCAAGCCCCTTGAGGGCAAGAATCTTTGTCTATTTTGTTCAGTAATGAGTCTCAAGTACTAAAAATACTTCCTGGCTCATCAACATGTATCATTTAAAATCAAATGATATATCACTGGAATGTCAGCAAGTTATTCCATTTTTTAAAAGCATACCCCACTATAATGGCTTCAAATAAGAGTTCCTGATATCTTCACTGAGCAAAGACACTATTGTTACCCTGCACACATGGATTCTGCCATAGACAGATTACTACATAGGCATTTGGTTATATCAGTGGTAATATTATAGTCAGTGGCCCTTTTCAGTAACATTTCCTTCTATGTTGTAGAAGTACAGGTATTTCACAAAGGGATATTTTAGTCTAAACATGTTTCTGGACTCCAAAGCATAAACTGATTAATTATCCCCTCTCTACTGTGGAAATACAGCTGCAAGAATGAGGGAAAGAAGGAAGTATGAGACAGAGAGAAACACTGAGCCATGATTTTTCATTTGAAAGAGTGAGTAGTCAGAGAGTGATGAAGGCCCATATTAAAAAGGTGTTCTTTCACAGCATCTTAGAGTTATGGGAAAAATTAATGTAACAGAAATGGAGGGAGATCAAATGATCTAATCAAGCCATAGACACATCTCCAGGATATTCTTAGTGTCTTGGGCTGTTGAGTGAATGAGTTATTCCAGTGTGGCCCTTATTCAATGAAATCCAAAAGAATGACCAAGCATTGCAAGAAATGCATTTGACTGGTCCTGGCCAGCTCGTCTAAGCTGTAACTGAGGGCTCTCACATCCACGTGCTGCTCAGGGTGATAAATGGTGTATAAGTGCAGCTGATTGCTGTCTTGGGACGGACAGAGAGCTAATGTGGGAGAGTCAGCAGTTTGTAAATCTATCACTGACGTCTTGGATGAAGCTGACCTTTGCATAGCCAGAGTAGAAGCCAGAACAATACATAGCTCCAAGGGAAGTTTGTACTTCATTGCGAATAAAATTTTAATGATAAGCCAATAACAGAATCTGTAAGTACCCATACACAGCTTTCCTGACTTTGATATTTTGTATTTGGCTAGGGCTGCATATTTCACAGCTGTATAGAAAAATATATATCTTATTTGGGTACCTAATTTTTTTTCTTAGAATACATATTGCTGTATTCGTGTATGTGTGTGTGTGTGTGTGTGTGTGTGTATCAAACAGTTCCCATATATAAATCTTAACAAAAGTAGATCTGTGTTAAGTTGTAAAATTTAATTGTCATGAGCAATCTTGAGGTCTATTTCTTGGGTTAAAAACGCATATCCCATTTAAGCCTTTGAAGTCCTCCAACTTATCAGGGAGGCCGCGCATCATTGTATTAACAGCACAGCGTTAAGTGCAGTCACCAGTCCTGAGTTCTGAGACCAGCTTCATCACTTACCAGCTGCACGACCACGGGCCAGTTATGAGTCTCTCCGCCACCTCCTTCCATCATCACAAGAGGAGAATACTACCACACAGAGCTGTTGTGCCGGTTCAATGGGGAAACATATATTTTATATGTTTTAGTGCTTTTCTTCCCCATTCTTAGTATCCTTTGCCATTTCACTGTTTTCTTTACTCTATGCTTATTTCAAAGGGTAGGTTGTTCTTCCCTCTTATGGCTGGAAAAATACTAAAAAAAATAATAATTATAATAATAATAATGGTGAATCCACACACCTATACATGATATCTTCACCTATGAATTTCCAATATATTTCTTTTTTATCCTGAAACATTCCACTCTCCAATGGCTTGATTCACATAAATTTTTTTACTTTATAAAAATAAATTATTACTCTTTCTCCCCCGCTTATACATAGATATTGCTAAGACAAAAGGAAACCAACTTTGGGATTGATAAAGTGACTCCAGAAGGGATAGGACAAGATTTGTATAGGTAAGCACTATACAAATCTCAATTAGGTTGGCCAGTGTCACCTATTATACATGTTCAAACGTTCCTTGGTTCCATTTCACTATTACATGTCTCTATCCCTGGCTCACACAATCCTACAGCCAATCTCTTCATGTAGGGCAGTTCAAAACTACTTACCCAGCCAGGCACAGCTCATTTACTCTTCTTCACTAATAGCTTCTTGCCTGCTATCCATCCCGACCTCTTCCCCCATATGCCATAGAAGAGGTTATTTCTTCTGTTCTGTTCTACTTTCTTTAAGGCATCCATCTAACATGATCCTTCCAAGCATGATTTTACTTGCTGTCTTTGTTCACAGAGTGACAGACCCCAGAGTCCACTGCCACACGCAGGGTCTCATCTTCTTGGAGAAAATTTTCTGGGGGTGTTTCTCACCACAGAGCTTTACTACCAGATCTAGCATCAGGATCTCCTGTGGCAATCCTGGTCCTGTTCAAGGGAGCCAGCTGCAATTGATAATATGCATATTTATTATGTGTGAAGCAGAATATTATGAAGATTTGATGTCAAGTTATCTGATTGTGTGTCTTAACTACCAACTCACTTTTTGATTGATTACTTACTACCTGATTTGGGGCAAGTTGCTTCTCTGTTCCTAAATTATCTCTTCTCTAAAATGAGATCATGATAGTGCCTCCTTGTAAAAATATTATAAAATTTAAATGAGATAGATAGCCATGTGCTTAGAGCAGAACCTGGCACATAGGAAGCACTTAGCTCTCATTATATTTAAATAATAATCAGAATAACTTAAATAGAAAGCTCTGACAGTCAATAGATTCAATTTCTTTATTTAAAGCAGGGGTGTCCAAACTATTGGTGTCTCTGCGCCACACTGGAAGAAGAGTTGTCTTGGGCCACACATTAAATACATTGCGATACATAATCGCAAAAAAAAAAAAATCGCATAATGTTTTAAGCAAATTTACAGTTTCATGTTGGGTCACATTCATAGCCATCCTGGGCCTCGTGCGGCCCGCGGGCTGCGGGTTGAACACCAAGCTGCACTAAGAAAGGATGGCCACGTGAATGATATTCCTCCATTTGTGGGCAAGTTAATGCGGGGGCTCATAACAATAAAAAATGGTTTGAGAACTGGCTCTAATAGGCTTCTCGCCTGCAGAAATTCTCCCTCCATCCCACCTCAGGAGAAAGAGGTTACGCACCTGCTGGGGAGAAAAGGTCCATATGCTATGAATTTTCTATTTATC
This sequence comes from Mormoops blainvillei, assembly GCA_004026545.1. Taxonomy (NCBI): domain Eukaryota; kingdom Metazoa; phylum Chordata; class Mammalia; order Chiroptera; family Mormoopidae; genus Mormoops; species Mormoops blainvillei. The sequence goes on along the minus strand of PVJD01002672.1, from coordinate 31,646 downwards.
TTTCAAAATGTAAATGATTTCCTCTAGGACACAGCTCTGTAGGCCAGTACACATTTGCATGGCTATCTCATATTAATTTCTGTGCTTCTCTGAATTTGAACTAACTTTTCTAAACCTTGGTACAGTGTTTTAACCAAGCTTCTCTACAACACAAATTGCCTTCACTATTAGATCATAGAGAGAAGAAAAAGCAGCACGTATGGACCTGCTGGGACTACTTCTCCAACGTTAAGGGGCTGACTTTTTCACTAATTGGCTAATTCATTTTTTGTCCTTTGACTTCATATGTCATGGGATGAAACTCTTTGAAAGTTTATTAGACTGACTCACCAAGGAATATGAAATCTTCTTGCTCCTTTATCTTTTTCATGTAAATTAATAATGACTGTCCAGTTACCAAAATTACAGCTCACTCAAGGTTATTTTTACCATGCTGAACTATTGTAGTAGTACATCTAGTTAAATAGGAAATTGGAAAATTTTGCTGTTATGGGGATTTTCAGGCACAGTTAATAATTCAGCTGCTTGTACCTCTGGGCAAAATAAATAGATTGCTGACTGCTTTTTGGCAAAGTCACTGCCAATTATATTATTTGAAACTTTAAATGCACCCCCCTCAAAAAATGTTGGAATTATCTGTAGGAAAGCAAGGTGTTTAGGGCACTGCTGTAGCATTATTTCATTCCTATATGTGCATTTTCTTCTTAAAGACCTATCTGTGTAAGTTTGGTAATTAAGTTTTTTTTTTTTAAGAAGGGAAAAATAAGGGAGGAATACCAATTACTATAATTATTTCCCTCTAACTCCAAACCCTGAAGAAATTCTAGTATCAAATGTTAGATAAGAAGGGATTCTCTTCTTCTTTTTTAAAAATTAGTGTTTGATTACTATTGTCCCCATTTGCCTCCATTACTCTCAACTGCTATACCCACCCCCACCTCCCACATTCAACGCCCCCCACACACCATTGTCGTTGTCCATGGGTCCTTTATACATGTTCCTTGAAGACCCTTTCCCTTCCTTCCCCATTATTCCCCTCCCCCTTCCCCTCTGGTTACTGTCAGTTTGTTCTTTATTTCCATGTCCCTGGTTCTATTTTACTCGCCTTGTTGATTAGGTTCCATTTGTAGGTGAGATCATATGGTACCTGTCTTTCACTGCCTGGCTTACTTCACTTAGCATAATGCCCTCCGGTTCCATCCATGCTGTCGTGAAGGGGAGGAGCTCCTTCTTTCTTTCTGCTGCATAGTATTCCATTGTGTAAATGCACCACAGTTTTTTGATCCATGCATTTACTGTTGGGCACTTAGGTTGCTTCCAGTTCTTGGCTATTGTAAATTGTGCTGCTATGAACACTGGGGTGCATAGGTGCACCCCACCTATTGAATTGGTGTTCAAAACACCTTTTGAATTGGTGTTTCAGGATTTTTAGGGTATAATCCCAGCAGTGGAATCGCTGGGTCAAAAGGCAGTTCCATTTTTACTTTTTTGAGGAAATTCCAAACTGTTTCCCACAGTGGCTGCACCAGTCTGCATTCCCACCAATAGCGCACTAGGGTTCCCTTTTCTCCACATCCTTGCCAGCACTTGTTTGTTGACTTGTTAATGATGGCCATTCTGACGGGTGTGAAGTGGTATCTCATTGTGGTTTTAATTTGCATCTCTCTGATGGCTAGTGATGCTGAGCATCATTTCATATGTCTCCGGGCCCTGTGTATGTCCTCCTTGGAGAAGTGTCTCTTCAGGTCCTTTACCCACTTTTTAATTGGATTGTTTATCTTCCTGGTGTGGACTCCTGTGAGTCCTTTATATATTTTGGAGCTCAAACCAGAAGGGCTTCTCTTCTAAGCATTAAGCACAACTAAATAAATTATCTCAAATATCTATCTAGCAAGAATTTCAAGGAGCCACATTAATGGTCAGTATTGAACTTAACCAACTAATTTCTTTTCCCTTGTTTTTTGAGCACCTATTTTATGAGAGGTCCTGTTCTAATCAGCTGGAATACATAAATGAATACAACTCTCAAAGATCCTTGCCCTTGAAGATGGGATTCCATTGCAGGAAGTTGGGATGGGGAGGGGCAGGGAGACAGACAATAAATGATAAATATAAGAAGTAGTTCTTTCGGTATGTCAAAAAGTGATACATTCTATGGGGAAAGGATGTTGGGGAAAAGTGAACCAGAGTAGGGGAAGAGGTTGTAGCTCAGGGCGGTTTGGGGTAAAATGCAGTGCCACAGAAATGGTGCATGACATACCCACGTGGGGCGGTAGAGGAGCGGGGAGAGTGAAGCTGTATCCCTGTTTTCAGCATTGAAGGCCTGTCTAGGTATTTAAAATACACCTCATTCTCCCCTTCTCCCACCTGTCCAAAGGCAATTCCTGGTCTTGTCTCTCAGTATTGGAGATGAAATAAAGTATAAAAAGATACTGCCCAGGCTTTCAGATGCTACGAGATCCTGTCTAATTTAAGCTCTTGTGGGCAGCATATTTCCCATTAGCTGTCCCAATTCACGTGGATGGAGGAAGAAAGCAGTGAATGAGATAGGCAGTTCAATTCAATAAGCCTTTATTAATACCTTTCATTTGCCTAGAACAGCCTATTCAATTTAACTGGAAAAAAAAAAAGATGCAGAAGTCCTTATGAAGCCTTCAACTGTTGGAAGAAAAACCACAGAAAAACAAATAGCTGTAAAAACATACACAGCAATGTTGAGCTAATGTTGTGTATACACACATGTGTGAAAGAGAAATATCACTGTAACCTGGACCTATGCCCCATCTTTCTAGAAATGTAAGCCCAACATTAGACCTTAGTAAGCTCGAGTGTGGTGATGATGGAAGCAGAGGCCACTGTGGAAGGGACAACAGCATTCCATGAAGACACAGGAGCAGAACGCTCCTGGGATAGTTGAAGGGGAGAAGTCTGGCCCAGGACATCGAGATTAGGAATGATCCAGGGCTGTCCAACCTTTTAGCATCTCTGGGCCACCCTGGAAGAAGAAGAGTTGTCTTCAGCCACACATTAAATACAGTGTGACATGTAATCACAAAAAAAAAATCTCATAATGTTTTAAGTAAATTTACGATTTTGTGTTGGGCCGCATTCATAGCCATGCTGAGCCACATGCGGCCTGTGGGCCACAGGTTGGACACCCCTGGATGTCCCCACACTCCAAAGTCTTGGATGGGAGTAGGGGGACACATATCAGAAAGACTGTTGTAGTGAGACGTAGAGTTGGACTGGAGGGGCCCCGTTACAGCAGTGATTCCATTACCTATCACCTTAGAAAATAAAATGGAGACTAAAGGTAAATATCTCCAAAAAACAAAAAGGTGCCTTTGTTCCTTCAATTACATGGATATATCCTGCTAGTCTAAAAGTATGGCTTCACTTTTTACTCTCATAATCATAGACTTTGGACTTCAGAAAGGAGAACGTTTAAATACAGGGATCGAGCTGGAGTGGAAAGAGAAAACTTAGGAGGCGGCATCCCCAGGTTACCTATTTACACTTCCCCAGGCCAGGTAGAGTGATCAGCCACAGGAGGCACCTATACTCTAGTCCTGTAAGCAACCCCTGAGAAACTGGCCAATCTGCGGCCCTGCGAAGGTCAAGTTCCAGCAGTGGGCTCTGTCCACGTGTAAACCAAGCTTCGGAGAAGGAGTAGGCTGGGTCTTGAGGTTGCCGCTTTCTTGGACTCTCTGCTCTAGTTCCCCTAGTCGCGCCCTCATCTAGACCCACCCCACCCCACCTCACTCCCAGGTTTTTGACAGACTCCTCCTAACTACGGCCCCTAAAGGCACGCCCGCCGCGGCGCCGGCTCCCTCGCAGCGGCCGCTAAGACCTGGAGAAGTGGAATTTCATTTTGAAACCCTGGTGCGGCGCCGGGGCCAGCGCTGGGCATGCTCAGTAGCCGCGGCTCCTCTGGGTGCTGCTGGCGCTGCACTGGCCGCGCGCCGCCGACTCCAGGGCTGGTGCGGGAGTCCCCCCGCCCTCTCCGCCGCCGCTGCGGGGCTTCCAGAAGGCCGAGCATTAGCCGCTTCGGAGAGCCCCAGCCCCCTCCCCGCTGCTCCGCCCCACTCACCGGCTGCCTCCTATTCCTCTTCCTCTCCCCTCTCTTAAGGAGGCGAAGCTGGGGCGGCTTTCTGCCGGCGCCACAGACGGTTTTTGCAAACCCCAGCCCAAGACCTGCGAATGAATCCCGGAGCCCAGAGGCGCTTTGGCGGTGGCTCCTTCTGATAACACTTTTCCTGAAGTGAGGTCGTGGTGGAGTTTCTCCTCCACTTCTCAATGCAAACACTATGCGGAGAGCAATCGGCTTCCCTGCGCTGTGCCTGCTTCTTAATCTTCACGCTGCAGGTAAGGGGTTGCCAGGCAGAGCTGGAGCTGGGGATGAGATGGGGAGGAAACTGCACATGCTTAAGGACTCTAGGAAGAGCTTGCCTCGCAAAGAAAGCCTTCGAGGAGGCAAAGCAAGACAGTACTGCCAGGTGAAGGGTGAGGAAGTCATGCACCTGTTGGAAGACAGGGACCGAAAACTTATTCTAAAATCAGCCCTTGATTTTCCCTTACCTTGGACGAGTAATAGTGAACATTTGCAATATGAATACAGATTTGATTCCCTTTCCGCTCCCCTCCATCTAGACCTACTGATCCTGTTTCTGGGCTATGCACCTGGCTGCCAATTTTTCAGGAGAAAGACAAGCCATCCTATCCTGCTGGAGTAACCTTTTCTACTGCAGCGGCTACATCTGTAAGGTCTTTTGGTTTATAGAGAGCTCTGAGGGATGCATTGGCTGTAACCTGATGGACCACATCTCCGCCCCAAAGATCGAAATACACGGTTTACATTAAGGATGCCGCTCCAGGCTCGTTTGGCCCCTGCTCTTGTCACTCGAATTTTCTAAACCAATAAGAGGAAAGAAAGGTTTAAAATAGGACTTTGTCCTCTCTTTCAGCATCATGGTCAGCGTCCGAGGACACTGAACAAAAACCCAATCACAGTTTCAAAGCTGACAACCCCCCAGGGTAGGCACTGTCCCTGTGAAAGAAAGGTTTAATGAGGTCTAGCCAAGAGTCACAATGAGACTGCTCCTAAATAGAAAATAAATATATTTGATATCAGAACCAATATCAGGTTTCCTATGGAAGCAAACCTTAAGAAGTACCTGGGGAATTTATATGCAATGTCACTATGGACCCTGCTTTTTGGATAGATGCAGCCTCTGTGTGATGCAAGAACTTGCTGGACGGAATTCTTTGTCGTTTTTACAGGCACATGAGCCAAAACAGAATATGGCAGAGAGATTTTAGGAACCCTACTGCGACAGCAGTTGTCCATGCAGTAATCTTCTAGCAACCAAAGACTAGGTGTTTTCCCTGAGTTTGCTTGTAATCCATTCACACACATTCATTCATTCCTTCAACTACCATTTAATGAGTATGTACTATGTTTCAGGGGTAATGAATAAATATAATGGTTGTGAAATTACAGTTCTTGTGGTATCTTTTAAAAAGAGTAGGCAAGTCTTTTTCTATGTGTGCAATAATGAGGGTGAAATATGGTCCTTATTTCTAGCTAATGCCATTTTAATGTATTGTGAATCTTTTAAACAAGTAATGTATGGGAATATTAAAGCTATAATTAAATACACATGTTAATTGTTATAATTATGGTGTTATATTGTGGAAACTTCAATAGTTCTTTGGCACCTTTTGAAAACCAGAAATAACTATGACTTGGTCATTGAATTATATGCAAACAGTTATAATGAATCCTTTTATTACCACATACAGTTCTTTAATGTTGAAATATGGGATGAAAATATGCACATTGGGTTGAGTTTTACTTATATCGATATTTAATGATAGAACTAATACAGACATTCATTTACCAAAAAAAAAAAAAAAAAAGTGCCTCAATTCTTACCAAGTTTAGGAATGATTTAACTGACCTGTCAAAAATATCAGTGTGCTTATATTTTTAAAACTAATGTATAAACAATTCTAAAGATTGCCTTTAATACAATAGTATATCTTGAGTAATTATAACTTAAAAGTTATAAATAAGCTTAAAACTAAGCAAGTGGAAAACATTTCCTCATTTATTGTAGATGAACATTTGGAATGAGCTAAATACAGGACTTTTATTCATCAAAAGAGAAATCTGGAAGTCTGTAGCACTAGATTCTACCTGGAGCTCAGCCAAAGGGTGTATTACCAAAGACAAACCAATCCACCTATATTTTGACTTCTAAATTTGCAAAATATAAAAAACAAAAAATAAAAAAACTTCAACCAACTGAATTTAATAAGGCAATGTATCGAAGGTCTATCTTTTTCAGATATGAGTTGCAAGCTGCTATATAGGAATTAATTATATTCATATTTAATATAGTGCTTTCGATTTTTTTCACAGCAGATTGCAAGTTTAATATTGTGGTTGTCTTGCCAGTTTCATTTTGAATGTATTTTAATTTTAAACAGCAATTTGTGGGTCACAAGCTGTCATCAAATTAAAATTCATCTCAGTTATCTAATAACATTGTGAGGACTTTTCACTGGAACTGAAACAAACACAGTTTTCTTGATCTAAGCTCCTGTAGATGTGGATAATAAGAAAGTGAGTGGGTGGGGACACAAAGATCAAGAAGTCACTGATTTCTCTACTTGTTGAATGTCTGAGTTTATTTCTTTTACAGAAGGCCCTCCCCTCAGGATACAAGGGGGCTTTATAAAGAAGGGAAATGAATGCTATATATTTAGGCCTCTTTGACTGAAAAGCTAATTGATCCCTTTTGGTTATGCCCAAGATACCAGCAACTACTTTATGCTGGTGGAACTGATGACGTTAGAACCCTTTAGGGATGGGAGAAATTGGCTGACAGCGTGCAAGTGCTCTTCTTAGCTATACCAGGAACTGCTGACTTCAATATAGTTGTTCTCCAAATGATAAGGTAGCAAGCTGTTTTCAGCTTGAGTGCCATCTCTAATTATTTGGTCATGATTGTCTGTGTCACTATGCAAAAATGAATTTTTAAAAGGATTCTGACACTCCCTGAGTTGTGATTGACTCAATAGGGCTAAGTATTGTGATCTGTGTGTAATGTCTGTGGGAACAGAAAAGGGATACAGAGCATAGTACTGTGTAGTTATCATCTCTGGGTAAGATAATCCTGACAAATTACTGAGCATGGAGCTTGTTTGAGAACCTGGACTCAACTTTGTCCATGGCAGCTGATTTTCACAGATACCCTTAACAAGAAAAGTTATAGTTACCATCCATCCAACCGCTTTCTACGCAGGTGAGAAAACTAAGATCCAGTAAATGAAAAATAGTAAAGTATTTACTTTAAATAGTAAAATGCTAGCTCACAGCATAGTCAGGATGAAATCACATGCTGGTTCTAATAGGTGAGGCCACTGCTGTGTTAGTGGCGACATATTATTTTTACTTAACTGTCCTCATTCTTTACTCTTTTTGTGACCCAGTGTAATACATAAACTCCAGTTGAAAAGACCACTTCAAGAATATGCAAGAGGGCAACTAAAAGCTACCCCAATAATATGGATCCACAGATAAGTTATTTTCTTCTGTGTTTCATCTCTTTCTTTGCCCAAAAAACCATGTTTTGTCTCAGGAGCTATTTATTTGGTAGTATTTTAGTTGCAAAAGAGTGAAGGTCTTGTGATATCTTAAAAATTTTCATGTGAAAACTCTATTTTTTTCTTAGTTAATGTTTTGCTAAAAAACAAACAAACAAAAAACAACTGATTTCAGGGCATTGCTCTCTCCTCTAGCTCTGGGAAAGGTTCTTTCAAATTTCCACATTGTTCTTCCTATCGGCCTTTCTGGATGGCACAAAGACTGGCATCAGTGTATCTTCTGAAGAGGCCGCTTCATTCTCAGAAAAGTATATGTTCAGTTTCTCTTGTCTTTGAGAAGGAAGGGTTTCTATGATGGGACCAAAAGGATTAGAGAGGTCATTTATAGAAGCATCACTGTCAAAAGAAAGGGTAGAATGATAGCAGAATGATATGTTACTCTTTAAGATTAAGATGTCTTTTCTCAATAAAGAGTCCCTTAAAATTTCAGAAGCAATTTTTCCTGCTCAAAATCACTCAGCACAGTCCTTACAAGGGCCCAGGTCCCACTATATTCTCTCTCCCCATTCTCTCTCTGATGTCATCTCTCACTCCCCTCCTCTTTTACATTACTCTCCTGCCACGTAGTTCTTCTTTCTATTCCAAGAAGATGCCTACCTCATATGTTCTGCTTTTTTCTTTGCCCGAAACAGTCTTTCTTTGGGCATCTACATGGTTTAGTCCTTCAATTTCAGTCTTTACTCCAACATTACTCTCAGTGAGACCTTCATTGACTCTCCTATTTAATGTTTCACCTCCACCCCCCAAATTCCAATATCCCTCTCCTATTTTATTTTTTCCCTGAGGTCTTTCACCACCTATCATTTCCAATATTTTACTTATTTGTTTTGTTTATTGGGATTCTCCTTCTACCCATTAAAATATAAGCTTCTTAAAGGCACATATATTAGCCTATTTTGTTTAATACTATATTTATTGCAGAACCTGCCCAGCCTAGCATCCGAGGGCAGAGCCTGGCATAAAAACTACTAAAGATTAAATAAATACATCGAATAAATAAAAACAGCTCAGTGATACTTCTGGTCTCTTCTTTTCACATTTAATTTCTTCTTGGCACCCATGCAAGACATTTAAGCCACCTCCAGAATGAACTTCAACAGAACTCATTCATCTAAAACCCAAGTCGTCCCACAGGAGCCTTGCATGCCCAGGGACATACTATCCCAAAAAGACTTTGCTACTAATGTGAACTGCAGGGCAACAACAGATAGGCTTGCAAGAGACCATAGCTACCAAGCAATTCAGTGGCAAAGTCCCTCTAACTGATTGCCGTATGCACAGCCCAAACGCCTTGCTGGTTGGCTATATTTTTACTTCTCAGTAAAATGCTTCATACATGTAGGAATGGCTGTAGTAATATGAAAGGATTCATACCGCTGGTGGACAAGTGGGTCGGAAGGCTCTCAAACAGTCTGCTTTTTTAGCATTTAAGGCAGAGGTATAAGTAGCATAAGTACATTGGACAGCACACATTCCTAGCACCATGGAATTGTATATTCTACTGGAGGTCACACCCTGACAAGCATCTTATAAAAATTCTAGGATGCGTTATCCACGTTCGGCCTCTCGTCTTTGTTTCTCCTCTCCTTCTTTACCAGCTCCAGTCTTCATCCTGCCACCCTGCTTTTGAACGTAATTGGTGACCAGCTGTCATCTTCTTCCTACCAATAAATATTTAGAGCATTTATCTCATTTATCTCTTTCTGAGTTTTGAAAATTTTACTTTCTGATTTCCATACATAGCCACTACTTCTTCGTATTTCCAGCGTTACTCACTAGCCATTCCTCAGTTTCTGCTTTTAGGCCTGCCTCTGAGTATTAGTTTATGGTTAGTGCTCTCTAGAATTTATATGTCATTGCTCTTTTTTTTCTTCATTTTTCTCTGTACAGTCTCCCTGGATGACTGTATGCGGACCTACAGACCAAAGATTCCTAAACAATATTTCCACCTCAAATATTCTGAACTCCAGTTCTGTAATTCCAATTACCCAGTGTCATTGGATAGCCCTCTGTTAATACTCAGCACTTCCCATCTCAATTGCTTTTTTTACCATGTTTCCTATCATTGTGAGTAACACTAGGATCCCTCAGAATAACTCACCCTGTACCTTTCCTTTACTGCTTTCACTCAAAAGTTCACCAGGTCTTCTCCACTCTCTCGTCCCCATCACTACCTTGGTATGAGTCCTTATTTCTCATATGGTATCTTATAATAACTTACTACCAAACCCATTCTTCATAATAACGTCAGAGGTAAAGCTCTAAAAAGCATACTGTTTAAGATCATATCCTCTCTTTGTAAAATGTTTAATACAGCTATTTCCTTTTCTCTTAGAATAAAACCCAGACTCATTAGCATGGCGAAGTCTTTCACCATCAGGTCTTTCCTAACTCCATCCTTATGTCCTGTTGTCATGCCCTCCTTTGCACACTGTTATCACACTAAGACCAAATTCCTTTTGGTCTGCCATGCCTCCTACTCTCGTCATATACTCTTCCATCTATCTTAAATACCCATAGTTGGCATCTTTTTCAAGATAACTTTAAAAAAATTTTTTTTCAGTAAGACTTTACATTTAGTATTATTTTGTATTAGTTTCAGGTGTACAGCCTAGTAGATAGACAATCATATACTTCAATCAGACCCCTTGCAAATAAAAAATTGTACCCGAAAAGGGTGAGCTGGTGGAATGACTAGATGACTAACAATCGTCAAACCATTAAGGTGTGTCTGAGAAGAATTCCTATAGAAATTGAGATTTCAACTGAGACCTGTGGGGTAAGGAGGTATTAACCAGGGAAGAGGAGAGTGTGGGGCTAATCTAAGACCTTAACCAGATACGACAGGCAGGAAATGCTCTGACCTGGGGCATCCCTGTGGAAATCCTTTGTGGAAATCTACTACCTGGCCAGTGGGCATGTCCAGAAAACTTAACAGCACAATTGTAGAAATACCTGAGTCCCTTCTGCCCTCTTTGTTGTGGCCTCTGTTCTGTCATATGATTTACATGTATGGAACCATAGAACGGAAAAAAACCACTGAGTAAAGGGATTTGATCATGATTTTGTTTTGTGTATACTTATACCACTCACTGTAAAAAATAACTTTGGGTAGATGCTTGTCTTCTCCAATTCAAATCTTGGTCATGCATGGCCTACTTTGAGCACCCTGCCTTTGACACCCCATCTCATTCAAGTAGCTTTCCTAGGTTTTCCTTTTTGCCCCTTTTTATTCCTCTATTAATGTACTTAACCTGAATATTGAAGTTTCTTGAGGACAATAACAGAATTGTAGCTTTTATTCCCATATACCCTTCTCTAGAACTCTGCTTGTTACCTAGTAGAGCATCAAAGAATGTTCAATGAATGAATAAATGCATTTAGGATGTATTCGGCAAAATAAATTATGATAAATTTTCATGATTGTAAAGAGCAGAATTGACTTTACTACTGCTCCTTTTATCCAATTTACATTCAAAGTTACAAAGAAGTGGAAATGGGACAGAAAAGCTTTCATCTGAACATAAGCTCTAAGATAAGTTAGTATTCTGTGGACCTGATGCTAATTGTGATGGAGTTGGGTGTGAAACTCTTCCTACGTAGACAGTTATTCCTACATGAGTTTCTACTTTTACCTCAGGATGCAAATGAGATGTATGTTTTTATTTTAAAGCATTCAATCAATTAGATAAGGTATGTAATATGATGTTTGTATACTATGGAATAGACCCAGAACTCCTAACCCTGATTCCTGATTATCACCCATCTTATAATAGCAAACACGAGCCACTTACACACTCAGAATCAGGTGGGAGTACAAGGCAGTGGTAATAAATCAAGACCAAAAATAATCCAGCCCTCCCTGGCTCCCACAAATGAACCTAAACCATTACAGAAAATTTCTAGGTATTTGGGTGGGTGTATACATTTTCTTTCTCTTTTTATGTATAGACAAAGTTTTTATAGAACCATAAAGTTTTTGGATACTACACATTTTTTTTTTCTTATGGGAGACATGCTTACACTAGAAGAATGGAGACTGGTTTATGAATTATAAATAGTGACTTCTATGAGATTATGGGATCACACACCAAAAGCCCATTTATTGATGTTACTATTAATGATAACCTGGGTGTTGTGTTTTATGGTAAGTTTATTGTTAAACCTTTTAAAAGCTGTTTGCAAAGTCGAAATAAAAAGATAAAGTCATTTTTCCCTTTAAAAGGAGTCTTTTGTCTTCAAAACACTTACAAATGCTGACAAAGTTAGCATAGCATTGGTATTTCCCAACATAAAGGATTTTAATAGCTTTGAAGAAAAATATTTAATGATAATATATTACTTTATGATCAAATTTCCTAATGTTTAGTCGCCAAATAATGTAACTGTGTCATTATTGTGATATTTGCTACAGAATGACAATTAGTAAATTTACATTGTGAATATTAGCACTTTCCATATAAGTAATTTTTTACTCATAATGGCTATCTAGACTTTCTTCATAATCAAATTTCATTCAATTCATTAAGATGTTGATATCCTTTAAAATTGCAACTGCATTGGCAAAAACAAAGCAAAACCAATGGTTTACATGAAGCAGCAGTCTAGACAATATTTTTTAATTGCACTGAAATAAGTACCACATTCAGCGGGGATATGAATTATTTCTTCCTAGTTCAGACCTGAAGCAATGCCCATCTTCTGACTTGTGCAGACTAGCCTGAGGCAGTCCTAAACAACTGATTCTCTGGAAAAGAGCACTACCTGGGCACAGAGTAATGTGTCACATGTAGAGAGCAAGACTCTTCTGCTAGTTCACTATACTAGTGGCCTAAATTTTGATGGAGACAGGAGGGAAAATGAAGCAATACGCATAACTGCATACGGTCAGCTCCCATTGCTGTAGTACTTTTACCTACTTGGGAAAGATGCTCAATACAAAGTACGCCAAACATAATATCATGGTGAGCTAGTTTGAAAGACGATCAGTTCCTGAATATAAAGATATGGTTTTAAGTTATAAGCAAATTAGTTTCTTTTTTTCCAAATTTAATCTTTATTGTATTTTTTTTCTGTTACCAATTAGACCTCTTATACCCCCTCCCCCCAGCAATCACCACCCTGTTGTCCATGTCCATGAGTCCTTTTTCCTTTTGCTCAAACCCTCCATCCCTTAACCTGCCTCCATTAGCTGTTATCTGCTCTTCATTTGTCTGTCTCTGTTTTGCTTGTTAGTTCAGTTTGTTCATTAGATTCCGCATATGAGTGAAATCACATGGTAGTTCTCTTTCTCCGACTGACTTATTTCACTTAATAGTGTTCTCTAGGTCCATCCATACTGTACCAAAGGGTAAAAGTTTCTTCTTTTTTTATGGTTGAGTAGAATTCCATTGTGTAAATGTCCCATAGTTGTTTTATCCACTCATCTACTGATGGACACTTGGGCTGCTTCCATATCTTGGCAATTGTAAATAACGCTGCAATGAACGTAGGGGTGCTATGTTCTTTCCAATTAGCGTTTTGGGTTCCTTCAGATATATTCCCAGAAGTGGGAACACTGGGTCAGAAAGCAGATCCGTCTATAATTTGAGGTGTCTCCATACTACTTTCCACAGTGGCTGCACCAGTCTGCATTTCCACCAACAGCATGAAAGGGTTTCTCTTTCTCCACATCCTCGCCAGCACTTGTTGTTCGTTAATTAATTGATAATAGCCATTCTGACAGGTGTGAGATGGTATCGCACTGTGGTTTTAATTTGCATTTCTCTGATGATTAGTGACACTGAGCATCTTTTCATATGTCTGTTGGCCATCTGTATGTCCTCTTTGGAGAATTGTCTGTTCAGGCCCTCAGCGCATTTTTTAATTGGTTGTTTGTTTGTTTTTGGTTTGCTTGTTTTTTTTTGGTGTTGAACTTAGTAAATACTTTATAAATTTTGGATATTAACCCTTTATCAGATGTATCATGAATATGTTCTCCCATGCTGTGGGTTGTCTTTTTATTTTGTTAATGGTTTCCTTTGCTGTACAAAACCTTCTTAGTTTGGCGTAGTCCCATTTGTTTATTTCTTCTTTTGTTTCCTTTGCCTGGAGTGATAAGCAATTTACTTTCTTTGTCTTGTAGATTCAAGTCAGATTTCTTTTTTTTTTAATTCCCCCTGGAAGAAAATGAAATAGCTGAAACAGAGAAGTGAAGAGAACATTGAAATAAAGGCGAAAATGCCATAGTTTTAGATAACCTTTAGAAACATACCATAGAAGCATGGATACGGTGATCAGGCTCAAATCCAGGCATGATCACTTACTAACTCTATAACTTAAGGCAAGTAGCTTAATCTTTCTAAGCCTCAATTTCCTTTTAAACTGGAGACTGTATGTTATACAACCGTAGGGTTATTGTTTTTATTAAATGGGATAATGTATTTAAAACTGCACCATCCTTGTAAGTGTTATATAAGTGTCAGGTAATATCTGATTAGAGATTGGAGAGGTCAGATGATAAATAGCTAACTGATACAGTGGAACAATTTCTTATTCTTCTTGTATATGAACCAATGCTGGAGAAGCCTACGCGGCCCAGAGAAATTCCGGACTCCAGCTGTTTTCTCAGCTTGGTCTAATCCATATAGCTTTCCTCGCCATGGGCATAGGCAGGTTTGTAGTAGATTGTGCAGCTCTGAAACATCTACCTATAGTTTTTGGCCACTGGGAGGCTGCGGAGATCTGGCCAGGCCCAAGACATCAGGTTTCATTCTCCTCCAGCCCTCCTTCAACTCCTCCCACCCCCGTCACCAAGCCCCTCAATAAAATGGTTGTTATAAAACTCCACTTGTTCCCCAAATCTTCTTCCCAATGCCTTAGCTAAAAGCTCCATAGCATCATATCTTCAGCAAACCCCTGTTAGATGAATGTGAAATACAAATATTTCTGGGATTTACCTGATGGTCAGTGAAAATGTATGCATAAATAAATGCCAGAAACCTGAAAAATCTAGTTCCTTTTGTACTGCCTTGCTTAGCAGGTAGTCTTATCCTTGGAGCCACCCCCCTAATAGGTCTCCCTTGGGACCCACAAAGTGTGGGAGGTTCAAGCATGTGACCAGGGCTGCAACTCATAGCTTTGCAGGCCTCTTATAGGATTGCGTCTCCTCTACTGACCAACTCACATTCTCCTGCGCACTATTTGTAGCCCGTGGAACTCCTGGACCATTGGGCTCCAGGTTTACATGGAAGGCTGCCTGTGGTTCCGTGAACAATGGGGAAACAGGGCCATTTGGAAGTAAAGGCAGGGGTATGGAGATGGGAGGACCCTATGCTGAGGATTATCAAACACAACCTCAACCTGTTCATGGAGCTACGAATCACTCCCCAATATCCAGGCCCAGCTACCTAGCTGCACCTGATTGGGCGAAAACTCTTCTCAAATGCCAGTTTTATCTCAGGAGGCTTATTATGCATAGCTCTAGCCCAGCTCCCTTGGAGAACTTAAGTCCATCAGAAAACTCAGAATTCAGTTGCGGAAACTTTTCCATGGTGCTGCCCCCCTCTATGCAAATCCAAGTTCATAGTCAGGCAGCTGTTTCAGTGCCTCTAAATATTACATAACAGTTAGGAAGCTCCCTAGGGCACTTCTCACAGGTGCTCACAAGCCTGGTCCAGTTGGGCATGGCCCTGGGTGTCCCTGGAGCCTCTGTATGTCCAGAGCATCAGGATTTCCCATCAGGTGTCCAGTGGGTACTTTTGAGTGATTTGTTTCCTCAAACTGGGGATGACTGATACTTAGAGTTCTTAAATTATAAATATTATCATGCTGTTTGTAACTCTAAATCTAAGTATTAACTGAAGCTATGAAAATATAATAAAAGGATCTCTTCTCAAGATAAACTTTGGGTTTCATAGGGAGGAGTCACAAGCATATGTTCGTGATACAGTCTTTCCTATTAAGTCAGCCGGGCCACTGCTTGGCCAGCTGCCACCAAGGGACAGACAGGAGTCACGCACGGTAACTGTGCTACTCACTCAGCTTTTATTGAACCAAGTTCACTCACAGTAGAACATCAATATACGTTCATATCCTACTCACACTCTAACAATCTAAGAGAAATGTAACACACACACACAGCAATCAATGGGGGACAACGAACATGAGTCTCAGAGTCTCAGTCTGCAGGTCTGGGAGACAACAGAGTGGACAAGGGCGTTGTCAGCCTCTTGCAAGGAAGGATCGCCAGAGCCGGGTGGGGATCAAGGCAGAACCTCCGGCGGCCGATGCCGAGGGAGATCAGCGTGGCGCGGAGCGGAGCAGCGCTCTCGTGTGTGAAGCTCGGCTGTCTCAGCAGTGGCCTGGAGCCTGCCTCAGTTATACCTTGAAAGCGGTGTACTCCACCCTTGTGGGTCTTCTTGATAAATGCCGTGGCACCCCTGATACCAAGTGTGGAATTTGCCCAGGAACCTATCTGTGGGTGGTCCCGCTCTACAGACATGGCTGCTCTGATCACAAGTGCAGATATGTTGGGTGTGCCTCCTTGCCAGATGTGTCTAGCATGACTTAAGTAGTTTCCCTCTTGAACCAAAGTGTCATGGCTGACTGACAGCCATTTTAGTTGACATGAGTGACTCCACTTTGTTTGATATACTTTATACTATTTTAACCGGACCAATGACATTTTATTGGCTCTCCACAAGGAAACAAATAGATTTCATTGTAAGAAAAGAAGGAAAATACAAATGAGTATTTTCTAAATCTTTATAATATTTTAAACTCTATACCAGGTGCTTCTAAGGTAATCATTTCACACTTTAGGATAGAAAGTATATTCTGAAATGGCATGCTTATACTTCAGGAATAGCAAAAAATGCTCTAACTCCTGTGGCATAGTAAAAAACAAACAATCAAAAACAACAAAAAAATTTAGGCTCTATAATCTGACTACTTGGGTTTGAATTCTAACTCTGCTATTTACTGTTTAAATTCTCTGTACCTCCCCCTTCTTATATTAAAAAGAAATCACTCTACAGTCTTCTTTTGTAAAGAGTGCCTGCAATGAAAATCAAATTTGCATGCCCCCATTTTAAAAAATTACTAGTAGAAACTTTACCTTATAAACTTTAAAATATTAAGGCATAATTAACAGATTTGTATTGGAGGGAATACATACTGTTTTCCAAACTGAAGTATATATCTAGAATATAAAACCCTATAACTTTTAGAGGTGCTGCAAAATCACGGGCACCCTGCCTCCCTCAGTCTCAGGGCTCACGTGGGATTTGTAGTACTGTCATTCCTCCTGCCCCACTCTACAAACTATCTGAATCCACAACATCCAATGGGCCAAAATATCCCACTTCTAATGTTGAACTTTCTCCATGTCCACATGAACCTTGAAAACTGCATTGCTCAGTTTGCATACTCCAATTTAAAGGCCCTGTCCACCTTTCTTTGATGAGTGTGACAGGGAGAGGCTTCATGAAATGAGAGTTTCGATGCATGCATCCTGGGAATCAAGCTTCCTGTGATGCCTTGAGTTGTTCTGCTGAGTCAGCATAAATTCCCATGGGTTCATGGTCCATACCTCTGTGTGTGCCTGAAGCAAAATTGTCTCTGGTTGCCCATACTTCACCCTGCAGCATCAGCTTCCAATGCTGGTAGCCCCTGTTCCCCCACCCCAGGCCCTGATGTCTTAAAGTTCACCCTCTGGGGCTATGTGCCAAGGCTGACCCTCCATCTCCAACTTTTTCTTTCTTCTCCACCTGATTAAAGTGTGTAGTTCTTGCTTCCTGCTGCAGGAGCGGTCTCTTCTCAACCAACTATGGATATATTTTAGAAAAGATATGACATACCGATCTATCTACTTCAGATAAGTGGCTATTAATTCCACGGTCCTTTTATAGCCCAGCGGCATTAATTTCCAATGACGGATGAAGACTAGAACAGGATGGAGTAGAAGTGTTGACCCGAAGGGCCATGTATCCCTCAAATTTCTAAATGCAGGTGAAGGAGACCAGACCAGGGATCTCGTCAAGTGGCTTCTGTGGTCCTTCTACTTCGCCCTCCTCCTGCTCTAATATCTGGGGGGTTATGTTCCTGTAGTATTATTACTGTGGCACTATTTTAATTTTTCATATGTTGTAATGTTCATTTTGCTGTGTTTTAATATAATTTCTAACCTGCTTATGAGAATTATCATTAAAGCCGACACTTCTTTTTCTTTGTCTTGTAATTAGAGCCCAGCCTTCGAAAATTATCTGGAGAACTCTACTATTAAAAAATGGAAATAATTTACCATCTTTATAGCTATTTGTGGCAATTTTCAACTGGTGTGCCACATGAGTTTTTAAAATATGCAATACCTTCCTATTTTGTCAGGGCACTGACCGCTTTTCCTTTAGGTTGTCATATAAAAAAATGACAAGAGCCAACACAATAATAGCTGTCCAGTGTGAATGAATCAAAACTATACTTATTTTTTTCTCAGATCGGCAAGAAATATCATATATTTTTTGGTGTGTTGCAGAATTTTACTAATTAGTTTATGTGTGCCATGAGATAAAAAAGGTTGAAAATTGCTGGCTATTTGTAAATAATAATGTTCCAGCTATTGGCAACAATGACTGATGTATAAAAATTAGATTGTCTAAATGTACTGCTTTTGCTACTCAGCAGGTGCGTGTAGAACTCAATTCCTGTGATCTCTACAAAGGTTAACATTTTTCAGCTTCCTCGCCATGTGATCATTTTTCTCCACTTTGTGTTTCCCCAGAGGGCACATCTTGATGAAGGTCTTCTCTTAATGGCTGTTTGGAGTTTAAGAGATAGTAGCACTTACACTGTCAACTTCTCCTGCAAGCATCCTTCGACCCAGTGCTTCAGGAGCTGGGGGGCAGCTGACAACTTCTGTCTGCACCAACATATCTCACTTTCTCCTACAGTCTGAGGCCAGTGGCCTTAACCTCGTTTCCTTTTCATGACTTATGTCTAGTCACATTGTCCCAAAGGACGCTGTCCTAACTGTATTATGTTTCATTCTGGAATCCCTGTCTCCCCAGTGAAAAATAACCCTGTTAAAGTGGGCAAAAGTCAGGAAACATGAAACCCTTTCATTGTTAATTTTACCACCAGCACAAAGAACATAGCGGATTTTTCCTGTCAGTTCTGTGAATCCCAAGTAGTTTCCCACTATGCTGCTCAGCTTTCAATGGATGAGATAAATAGGAAGAAGTGAGGTATGCCTAGAATAGTCCCACTTGGCTACAAGTGGGAGTAGAAATCATATTTTCTAATGGAATATTTGGGAAATGTAGAGTATTAATATCAAAGAACATGCAGGAAAAGCTTACAAAATGCCTTAATTAAAATCATTGCTTATTCTCGTAGGATACAGGTCCTCTCCTATATAGAGGAAAATGGAACCAGCTCTATATAAATAGGCTAATTACCTTGGTGTTGATTTTTAATTTTTATTATAAATATACTGGACACATCACTGGCCAGACGTGTGGAGCATTTAAATAGCACTAGAGAATGACAGAGCACCTCCTCGTGGGATTGTTTTCACATCCTAGTGACCAGTGCATAAATTAAATTTTAGGGAAAATATTTCTTGAAGAAGGTGTTCTTTCAATATAAGTTTATCCAAGTTTTTTGGGGGGAGGGGAGGGCTATGATGGTTTACAATTTCTGTAAATTCAATCATTATTATCTTATAGAAACCCATGTTTTATTTTATTATTTTTAACTTTTTAATGACAAAATAGCTCATTTTTCTCCACTTTGATTTAAAGATGAATTTTTTTTTGTCAAATTGCTTGTTTGCTGTCAGGATACAAAACAAAACAAGCATGAGCCCATACAAGTACATACATATATATTAAAACACAACTAAGACACACACATTGAATTTTATAAAACTGGCTTTTTATATAGACAGAACCATAATGGACTTTTTAAAAACACTGGTGCAATTTGCTGTTAACATTAGTAGGAGTGAGCAAGTTATACCTGGGAGGTGATTCTAACAGATTTCATTTGTCACATCTTGGGAAAGCTATAGTATTCATCTAGAAGGTTCCGTGTTATTACTGTGGGTACTTTTAACTGGAGATTAGTACTCTGGTGACCCCTTGGGTTACTGATACCAAAAGAGACAGAAAAACTGGAAGAATAATTTTAATATTAGCTTCCCTACATCCAAGGATATCACTGCTGGAAATCTCTGCTCCTAGAAGTTCTCAAAAGGTCTTTTATGTACTGACAAAAAAACTTACCTTTTTAGAAAAAAAATGGCACCATGTGAAACCTAAGTGAATTGGGCTTCTTTTTTACTGAAGTGCATGTCTAATCTAGTCAT
This sequence comes from Mormoops blainvillei, assembly GCA_004026545.1. Lineage (NCBI taxonomy): Eukaryota > Metazoa > Chordata > Mammalia > Chiroptera > Mormoopidae > Mormoops > Mormoops blainvillei. The sequence goes on along the minus strand of PVJD01002672.1, from coordinate 11,629 downwards.
AGATATATAAGAGTAATCTTCATTTTCTCATGAAAAAACTAAGGCTCGGCATTGAAGAAAATTCCTCAAGTTCACATCCATGAGAGGAGAAAGATGGGGGTAATTGAAACCAGAATCTAGGTCCCTTACCTCTTAATTCATTGCTTTTTTGAAAAGTATGTTTCTTTCCTGTCGCTACTATCAATAGGCATTTTCTATATAAATTTTACTATGTATTTTTAACTTTATCTCAGAGACATTTGCAAATCAAATGAGAACCTCATCATTTCTGATATTATCCATTTATATTTCCTTTCTAGAGAAGAAATTGTTGCCAATGCTTAAAAAATAATGGTTTTCCCTTCGCAAAGTGATCAGTTGCCTTTTTTGACTCTTCACTTTTTCAGGTCTTTAGAGACTACTGTTTGATACTTTTATTCCTTTTACAAATTACTAAAACTGATTTAAACACTTGCAATACAAGGATTTATTCGGAGAGTGAGTATATAAGACTCTTCTACCTGAAGCATCCAGGAATTATCAATACTGAATTTGAAATAACTTTGAAATAATGAATCATAATGTCCTCCAACTTAACATTATAATTTCACATAGTTCTTTTTACTTTGTTAAAGATCTCTTCAGGGATTTTCAAGGTTTTATGCAGAATGAAATTTCAGTTGTGGAATTTTATGACCACCAAAACTGGTTATTCTCATGTAAATGTTGCTTGTATAAGAGTACTTTTATTTTAAATGCAGATGAGTATATTTGACAAGCTATTTACTAAACATTCTGAGAGATTCTTTATCCCCTACAGTTGGAGAAAATTGTCATTGAACTCTTCATGAAAATGATGAATCCTGCTAGACATCTCATATCAGCTTTTTTTCCTCAGTCTTTACAAGAACTGTTTTAATTCTTCTTTGTTCTCCTTAGTACACCCCCATCTTTTCTCCCTTACCCTCTTTCTTTTATGAAATGGCTTCATTCCCTTCTGCACAGAGGAAGTAGGAAACATCAGAAGATAACTTGTTTACCTTCTACCACCAAACCTATTAACATCCCTGATCTCCTCTCTTCCTCCATATTGATGGAAGTGCTCCAGGAGTCCTGGGACCCCACGGTCCATAACTCACTGTGTGTTCTTAGCTTTGTGCAGGAAAAAAATTCACATGAGAGCTAGTATGAAGTTTCAAGTGAAGAAGTGTGACAGAGTGGGCTACTACATGGACAGAGCAGCACTCCCTTGTGGTATTCTCTTCTTTTATTGAGGCTCATTTATTCTAGAGGTAGGCCACACAATAACGGGAAGGAATATTCAGGACTTTTCTTGGGAAAAGAGTGGAGACTTTTCCAGAAAAACCTCCATGGACCATTTTGTGACCTGTTATGTATTTATGTATTTATGTATTATGTATTACAATCATGTATTACAATGAGAGTATAATGAGACTAGAGGGTCACCATAGGGTGAAATTAGTTGTCATGTCGGATCAAGTTGGTCTCTGCTGGTTGTAAGCTATAAATTCATTGTGGGTACTCTTACTATCTCCTTGATGGTCCCTGTAGCCTTTACAGGTTATAAATGGGGTATTTGTAACCTGTATTCATATATAGGGTATCCCCACATACCCTATCTCAATATTATGATAAAAGAAATACTTCCCCTTAGTCTCCAATCCAAGGCTCATCCTGCCTATACTCTGGATCCCAACTCTTCGGACCTGGAGAGCTCAGTCTAACGATGAATCCACTTGCCCTCCCCTATGTTTTCAGCCACTCCTTCTCAGCCTACTTTTTCCTTCCATTGATTAAATGTACTCAGTCTCTCCTATGTTGAAAAAAACAACAATTCTCTCAACCCTACCCTCCCAACCTGATAACACACTGTCCCTTTCTTATCACACCCAAACTTGTTGCGAGAGTTGTTCATGTATGTTTTCTCCTTTATCTCCCACTCACTCCTCAATCCAATTCCTTCTAGCTTTCTTTCACACACATACATTGAAACTGTTTTATGTAACTTTATCAATCATTTTTAATGATAGAGGTTTATATTTTGTGATGAGAAAAGATGCTTTGATATACATCTGAGTGAAAAAATAGCTTATAAAACATAATATAATCTATTGACTTTTTTGGTATATAGTTCTATGAATTTTAACATATGTATAGATTCATGTAACTACTACCACAATACAAAAAAGTTTGATAACTAGAAAAAAACTCCTTCATGCTGTCTCCCAATCCCTGAGACCCTAACCTCTAATAACCATTTTTGTATCCTCCATCACTATAGTTTTAATCTTTCTGAGAATGACATACAAAGGCAATCATATAGTATGTGGCTTTTTGACTGTTTCTTTCATTCAGCCTAATGCCTTATTTATTTATTTATTTATTTATTTATTTATTTAATTTTTCAATAGAGGGGAAGAGAGAGAGAAAGAGAGGGAGAGAAACATCAATGTGTGGTTATCTCTCACGCACCCCCTTCTAGGGACCTGGCCCGCAACCCAGGCATGTGACCTGACAGGGGAATCGAACCTGTGACCCTTTGGTTCACAGGCTGACACTCAATCCACTGAGCTACACCAGTCAGGGCATCATTCAACCTAATGAATTTGAGATTCATCCAAGTTGTTATGGGGACCAGTAGTTCATTCCTTTTTATTGATGAGTAATATTCCATTGTCTAGATGTATCTCGATTTGTTTGCCCATTCACTTATTGAAGGACATTTGAGTTGTTTCCATTAGGGGACACCAAAATTTGCTTACAATTTTTGTGTGAGTATAAGCTTTTGTTTCTCTAGGGTAAGTACACAGAAATGAAATTGCTGGGTTATATCCTAAGTATGGTTTTTAACTTTATAAGAAACTGCCAAACTATTTCCCATAGTGCCTTTGCTGTTTTGCATTCCTACCAGCAAGGTATAAGACTTTCTGTTGCTCTAGATCCTCTCCAGCACTGCATATTGTGAGCATTTTTTATTTTACCAATTCTTAGAGGTTTCATAGTGGCATCATATAATGATTATAGTATGCATTTCTTTACTGGATATTAGGATTAGGAAAAATTTTGTGTGATTATTTGTCATGTGTGTATTGTCTTTGATAGAGTATTCTGTCTTTAGCCTGTTTTTAATTGAATATATTGGCATGACGTTGCTTAATAAAATTATATAGGTTTCAGGTATACAGTTCTGCAATACATTATCTGTATATTGTCATTACATGTTCACCACATCAAGTCAAGTCTCCTGCGATCAACACTTATCCCCTTTTTACCCGCTTTGACCTTCCCCCACCCCACTTTCCTGCTGGCATTCACCATACAGTTGTCTGTGTCCATGAGCCTTTCATTTTTTATTGCTGAACCACTTCACACTTCTCACCTAGCTCCTAAACCCCTCCCCTCTGACAGCTGTCAACCTGTTCTCTATCCATGATTCTCTCACCACTTTGTTAGTTTCTTTAGTTCATTAGATTCCACATATGAGTGAAATCATATCATACTAGGTTTTCTGACTGGCTTATTTCACTTAGCATGATACTCTACAGGTCCATCCATGCTGTCACAAAAAGTAAGATTTCCTTCTTTTTTTTATAGCTGAGTAGTAGTCTGTTGTGTAAATGTACCACAGCTTTTCTATCCACTCATCTACTGATTGGCACTTGGGCTGCTCCCAAATCTTGGCTTTTGTAAATGTGCTACAATGAATATAGGGGTGCATATATTCTTTCACATTATGGTTTTGGGTTTCTTTGGATATATTCCCAGAAGTGGAATCTCTGGGTCTTATGGCAGTCCTGTTTTTAATTTTGTAAGGTAACTCCATACTGCTTTCCGCTGTGGCCACACCAGCCTGCATTCCCACCCACAGTGCGTGAGGGTCCCCCTTTCTCTACATCCTCAACAACACTTGTTGTTTGTTGATTTATTGATGATAGACATTCTGACAAGTGTGAAGAGATATCTCAATGTGGATTTAATTTGCATTTCTCTGATGATTAGTGATGTTGAGCATCCTATCATATGTGTACTGATCATCTGTACATCATCTTTGGAAAAGTGTTTATTTAGGTCCTTTGCCCAATTTTAATTGGATTATTTTTTTTTTGATGTTGAGTTTTAGAAATTCTTTATAAATTTTGGATATTAAACACTCATCAGATATATCAGTGAATATGTTCTCCCATTCAGTGGGCTGCCTTTTCATTTAGTTGATGCTTTCTTTGCTGTTCAAAAACTTTTTAGTTTGATATAGTCCCATTTGTTTTTTGGTGTTTTTGTTTGTTTGTTTTCCTTGCATGAGGTGATATTTTAGAAAAAATATTGCTATGAGAAATGCCCAAGATCTCACTGCCTGTGTTTTCTTCTGGGATTTTTAAGATTTCAAGGCTAACATATAAGCCTTTAATTCACTTTAAGTTTACTCTTATGTGTGGTGTAAGAAAGTGGTCTAGTTTCATTTTTTTGCATATATCTGTCCAATTTTCCCAATACCGTTTATTGAATAGATTACCTTTACCTCACTGTATGTTTTTTGCCTCCTGTGTCAAATATTAATTGACTGTAAACACATAGGTTTATTTCTGGGCTTTCTATTTTGTTCCATTGGTCCAGATGTCTGTTTTTATGCCAGTGCAATGCGATTTTTATTACTATGGCCTTGTAGTATAGCTTGATATCCAACTTTGTCCTTTCTCAAGATTACTATGTCTATTAGGGGTCTTTTGTGATTCCATATAAATTTTTGGAATGTTTGTTCTAGTTCTATGAAATACAACATTGGTATTTTGACAGAAAGTACATTGAATCTATAGATTGCTCTGAGTAGTATGGACATTTTAATGATGTTAATTCTTCATATCCTTAAACATTGCATATGCTTCTATTTATTTGTATCTTCCTCAGTTTCTTTCTTCAGTGTCTTATAATTTTCTGGGTATAGGTCTTTTACATCCTTGGTTAAATTTATTCCTAGGTATTTTATTATTTTTGGATGCACTCGTGAATGGGATTGTTTCTTGGTTTCTCTTTCTAAAAGTTCATTATTGGTATATAAAAATGCAACTGATTTCTGGATATTAATTTTGTATCCTGCTACTTTGCTGAATTAATTTATTGGTTCTAGTGGTTTCTTAATGGAATCTGTAGGGTTCTCTATATACACTGTCATGTCCTCTGCAGATAAAGACAGGATTACTTCTTTCTTTCCAATTTAAATGCCTTTTATTTCCTCTTCTTGTCTGATTGCTGTGGCTAAGACTTCTAGTACTATTATGAATAAGAGCGTGAAAGTAGACATCCTTGTCTTGCTCGCAGTCTTAAGACAAACACTATTTTTTCAGCCACTGAATATGATGTTGGCTATGGGTTTTTCATACATGGCCTTTATTACCTTGAGCTGTATTCCCTCTATTCCCACTTTGCTGAAAGTTTTTATCATAAATGGGTGCTGGATTTTGTCAAATGCTTTTTCTGCACGTATTAATGTGATCATGTGATTTTTATCCTTCATTCTGTTTATGTAGTGTATCATATTTATTGATTTGCATATATTATACCAACCTTACATCTCTGGAATAAATCACACTTGATCATGGTGTATGATCTTTCTCATGTATTGCTGGATCTGGCTTGCTAATATTTTGTTGAGGATTTTAGCATCCATGTTCATCAGGACTATATATCCCTGTAGTGTCTTTGTACTGTCTTTATCTGGATTTGGAATTAGAATAATGCTGGCCTTGTAAAAGGAGCTTGAGAACCTTCCCTCCTCTGAAATTTTTTGGAGTAGTTTGAGAGGGAGAGGCATTAGTTTTTCTTTGATTGTTTGGGAAAACTCACCTGTGAAGCCATCCAGGTTAGGACTTTTGCTTGTTGGAAGTTTTTTGACTACTCCCTCTACTTCATTAGTTATAATCTGTCTATTCAGATTCTCTTATTCTTCCTGATATACTTTTGGAAGATTATATTATCTAGGAATTTATCCATTTTATACAGATTGTCCAATTTTTTCATGTAGTTGTTCATAACATTTTCTTATAATCCTTTGTTTTTCCTTCTCCTCTTTTTAAAATTTCTGATTTTATTTAATTGGCACCTGTCTTTTTTTTTTTTATGAGTCTGGTTAAAGGTTGTTAATCTTGTTTATCTTTTCAAAAAAAACACCTCTTAGTTTCACTGGTCTTTTGTATTTTTTTAGACTCTATTTTGTTTATATCTACTCTGATCCTTATTATTTCCTTCCTTCTAATCACTCTGGGCTTTGTTTGTTGTTCTTTTTCAACCCTCTAAGTATAAAGTTAGTTTGTTTATTTGAGATTTTGCTCGTTTCTTGAGATAGGTCTGTAATGCTCTAAATTTTTCTTTCAGGATTGCTTTTGCTGTGTGCCATAGATTTTGAGTTGTTGTGTTCTCATGTTCACTTGTTTCAAAATATCTTTTTGATTCCTCCCTTGCTCTCATTGTTAACCCATTCATTCTTTAATAATATGTTATTTAGCCTCCATGTCTTTGTGTGTTTTTCAGTTTTTTTCTTGTTATTGACTCCTAGTTTTATACCATTATAGTTAAGAAGATGCTTGATATGATTTTGATCTTCTTAAATTTATTGAAACTTGTTTCATGTTTTAATATGTAGTCAGTCCTAGAAACTGTTCCATGTGCACTCAAAAAGAATGTCTTTTCTGCTGCTTTGGGATGAAATACTCTGAAGATATCAATTAAATCCATCTGACCTAGTGTGTCACTTAAGGCCACTGGTTCCTTGTTGATTTTATTTTCTAAAGAGCTCTCTGTTGACATCAGTGGGGTGCTAAAATTCCCTACTATGGCTGTATTGCTGTTGATCTCTCCCTTTATGGCCATCAAGATTTGCTTTACATATTTAGGTACTCCTGTGTTGGGTGCAAAAATGTTTACAAGGGTTAAATCCTCTTTTTAGACTGTTCTTTTCATCATTATGTAGTATCCTTCCTTGTCTCTTTTTTCCTTTCTATTTGAATGAAAGATCTTTTTCCATCCATTTACATTAGTCTGTGTGCATCTTTTATTCTGAGGCAGGTCTTTTGTAGGCAGTGTATATTCTATCCAGAAAAAGTCCAGCCACTGTTACTATAACAAGTGTGGTTTGCATGACATTGATGTACCTGGTAGCCAAGGAGAGTGGACTGGAATGTGCATGTGTCAACAATGACAGCTTCACTGTACTAGGTAGTGGGGGTGATAGAGGCTGTTGAGTGAGCATGTGTACTGTGTGACTGTCACATTCAAAATGACTGAGCAAGTAGAGCAATGAATCTGCATCAAATTTTGTGTTAAGCTTTAACATTCCTCTGTGGAAACTATTTGGATGATTCAGAAGGCGGCAACTATGGGCAACTGGTGATTGGCAGTTTCATCACGACAACATGCCCCGCTCATGCATCACATCTTGTGCAGAGTTTTTTGGTGAAACATCAGATCATATCCTACAGCCTAGATTTGTTGCCCTGCGACTTCTGGTTTTTCCCAAAACTAAAATCCCTTTGATGGGGAGAGATTTCAGATCATCAGTGAGATTCAGGGAAATACAACAGGGCAGCTGATGGGGGTTGGGAGACCTGTATAAGGTCCCAAGGTGCCTACCTTGAAGGGAACTGAGGCATCATTGTCCTATGTATAATGTTTCTTATATCTTGTATCTTCTTTAATAAATGTCCCTATATTTCATATTACATGGCTGGATACCTTCTGGACGGGCTTGGTATATATGGGTCTTGTTTTCTTATCCATTCTGCTATATTATCTTTTGACTGGAACATTTAAGCCATTTACATTTAATGTGATTATTGCCATTTTATTCTTTTAACTCAGTTCCTCTGTTCCTCTTCCTACTCCCCTAACTCCTGCTCCTCTTCCTTCTTCTTAAAGAAGGTCCTTTAACATTTTTATAATACGATTTGGTGGTAACAACCTCTTTTAGCTTTTTCTTCTCTGGAAAGCTCTTTATTTTTCCTTCAGTTTTAAATGATAGCCTTATCGAGTAAAGTAGTCTTCATTGTGGGTCCTTGGTTTTCATAACTTTGAATATTTTATGCCAGTTCCTTTTAGCCTGAAATGTTTTTGTTGAGAAAGCAGATGACAGTGTAATGGGATCTCCCCTGTTGGTAACTAACTGTTCATCTCTTGTTGCTTTTAAGATTCTCTCTGTCTTTACCCTTTGCCATTTTAATTATGGTGTGGGCCTCTTTCGGGGTCACCTTTTTTCAAACTCTCTGTACTGTCTGAACTTGTGTGTCTTTTTCCTTCACCAGGCTGTGGAAGTTTTCATTAATGATTTCTCCAAATATATCCTTGATCCCTTGCTTTCTCTCTTATCCTTCTGGTACCCTTATCAGGTAGATGTTGTTATGCTTCATATTGCCCCAAAGGTCCTTTAAACTATTCTAATTTTTTTAATTCTTTTTTCTTTTCACTGCTCTGATTGGGTATTTTTTTCTACCTTTTCTTCCAAATCACTGATTTGATCCTCTGTATCATCCAACCTACTACTTGTTCCTTCTAATATATTCTTATTTCCAATATTGTTTTCTTCATTTCTAATGGGTTCTTTTCAATGGTTTCTATGTTCTTTTTCACTAACTACATCCTTATTACCATTTTTAAAATTCTGTATTTGATAAACTGCTTGCCTCCATTTCATTTAGCTCTTTTTTCTGAAGATTTCTCCTGTCCTTTCATTTGATGGATATTTTTTGTCTCCCCATTTTGGCTGCCTCTTTGCATTTGTTTCTGTGTATTAGACAGATCTTCTATGACTCCCAGTTTCATCAGGTGGTCTAATGTAGTAAGTGACCTATAGAGTCCAGTGGCACAGTCTTCTTGAAGACTTGTGCTGGGTGCTCCGGGAATAGGCTTTATGTGGGTGATGTGGACTTTTGTGTTGTAACTGATTTTTGTTTGCTATTGGTGCATTCATGTGTGGGATCAATCCTCAGGCAGGCTGACTGTGAAGCTAAACCCCAACAACAGCCTGTTAGCTGCTGCACAGGTGCTTAGCACATGAAGCAGAATTTGCCTTAACAGGATCTGGTGCCTGAAGAGATCCCCCTTTGGATATGCAGCGTATGAAGCTAATTGGATGCTGCTCTAATGTTGTCCGAAGCTGGCCACTGAGTAGATTGGTTCTGGGCCTTTTGGGAGAGACTCTGGTCAGATGCTGCCTATGACTGGTCCTGGGCAACTTGTTTAAAGCTACAAGTGATCCATAGTTGTGGCTGCCTCTGTTGAGTCTGGGTGCATGCAGGAAGGACCAAGCTATGCACCAAACCTGTCTTTTACTTGCACTTGACCCAGGGGCAGGTCAACAAAAGTCCCAAGGTACCCCCAAATTCACCTAACTTGCCTCCACCTGCTGGCTGCCTGTTAGGCTTAGTCACTAAAAGAGCCTCTGGCTGTGCTCAAATTGCATGAGGTGAGTTCACAGTGAGTCACCAGGTAGGAGCAAGTAAAGTTCACAAGACTGATACAGGTTCTAACTTGGTACCAATGCTGGGCCTGAGGCCACTCAGTAAATGTTCCCCAGTATACCAAGTCTGGCTACCACCCACTGGGTGCTCATACTCCTTTGTGTTGGGATGATGCCCCAGGGAGTTGTCAGGGTAAGGCTAGCAGAGTTTATCAGAACAAAACAGGCCAAGTTTTGGCCATATGAAGGGAAGGCTCTGCTCTGGTGGGTATGCAAGGGGAAAAATGATCTGTGTCCTGGAGTCACACAACTCAGTCTGTCCAGGATTCTGCCAGGGGAGTAGTTTTCTATGAATAGTATTTGTACAGCTTTTTTATTGCCATAGCGTGTCAGGGGAAAATCTGGGGTACCTATGGTTGCCAGGCACTATGTTGGGGGCATTACTACATTGTGGTCTGCTGGGCTTGCTTATTATATTATATAAAAGATCTTATGTTTGTTTTCTAATTGGTATTTGAATTAGTGATAATTTTTTTTACTAACATGTACATGTTATCTATTTCCTCCTGTGGCCAATGACAAATAGGAGAAAGAATTATTCAGCTCAATGGATAGTAACCTAATAGAAGAAATAAAGACGAATGTATTGCTTTATCTGGAAGGCCATATTACTAAGTAAGAAGGAGAGAATGGATATTGTTGTATAACTAGAAGTTGCTACCACAATGAGTGTGCTCAGATTTCTGACCCTAGTGAGCTTAAAATACTCTAGAAACATTTAAAATATATATACATTTACTATAATATAACCTGGATAAAATAAATGTGAAATAAGAATTATATGAATGCTATTCATTAAAGGCAGGAAACCTTAAATATGATATAAATGGTTGTCATTTGAACAAATAGGACATCCAGGAACAGAAGCCCGACAGGGTGTTGGAACTGTGGGTTTAGAGAAAGGAGGGAATTCCTGACTAAAAGAGGTATTAATCTATCAGAAAATTAGGACTCTTTCAAACTACTCCCACCTCTGCGATGCCTCCATATCATCAGTACGTTCTGTTTGTCGGGGATAACAAAGCAGGGGAGAAAGGTGGAGAATGGTCTAAACCCTTCACAGGTCTTAAAGCCTCTTAGAATGAACAGCTCTCAATGTCAGATAGTTCTACTCATCCTACTAAATCAGGTCTTTGATTTTCGTTTCTGTTTTTTCCCCCTTTCAGGATGCTTTTCAGGAAATAATGATCACTTTTTGGCCTTTCATCATAAGAAGAGTGGGAGGCCAGCATTCCTTTATCACCGTTCACAAGACATTGAGAAGAGCCTGGATATAGCTCCACAAAAGATATATAAACATTCCTCTTCTGAAGCTCAGATAAGCAAGCACCACACAATCATTAATTCAGCATTTCCTAGACCTGCATATGATTCATCTCTCAATCTGCTGGCTGTGGCTGGTCAAGATCTTGAAGTGGAAAACCTTCCAATCCCAGCAGCAAATGTAATCGTGGTCGTAAGTATTGCACTTGACTGATGCTGATTTTTTCATCTGTGGTTGATGTTGAAAAAAAAAAACAACTAGTGATGAATAGTTACCTTTGGATTTCAGTGGTTTTTGTTTGGGTTTTTTTTTGCCACAGCACTTTTCATTCTCTAATATTTTCCTTTTGTTACTTGATTATCATCTTTGGCTTCCTCTTGAATTTGATGAGCCCACAAAATATGAAACTTTGTCTGCCCATGGCCAGGTAGCTCAGTTAGTTGGAATGTTATCCTGATATGCCAAGGTTGCAGGTTCTATTTCTGGTCAGGGCACATACAAGAATGAACCAACGAATGCACAAATAAGTGGAACAACAAATCGATGTTTCTATTTCTCTCTCTCTCCCTCTCCCCTTTCCTCTCACTCTAAAAATTAATTTGTAAAAGAAAGAAACCTTGTCTATGTCCTCTGTGCACAGCACAGTGCATGGGGCAGAGGAGGTGCTTAATAAATATTTGAATTAAAAATTGCTTTAAGAAGGCCTTACAAGTATAACATGTTATATCTTGCACTGAGTCTCCTGCCTTCCATGATAATCTATTCTAAGCAGATATGCCTTAATCTCTTTTTATGTAAAGAAATAATACTTATTAAAGATCTTCTGGCCACTTGACTCAAATTGTAAGAAATGAAGAGTCCAC